>CM008281.1:56506948-57106948 GCA_002319775.1 Fagopyrum tataricum | reverse complement strand
AATGGAAACAAAACGGATCCCTTGGGAAATAATCGGAACTTTCCTTTTATACCTAACAACTTGTCAAAAGACATGGGTTTGGCCAAAGGATCCGAAAATAAAATATAATCGATCGGGGAAAATCTTGGGATGGATCTCGGTCGAGATTTTGCACAGTCGTGCCCGAGATTTCGTGCCCGAGATTTCGTCTTCGATCTTCAGCGTTCCTAGGATCTCGGTCAAGTCACCCTTGAAAAACATAAAATATCATCACGGACTGAGATGTGTGGATCTCGGCCGAGATGGATTCTTCTCTTCGGGATTTTGTCTTGGCCTGGATACTTCAGCCGAGATGCTTGACTATTATCGCTCTAAATCATCTCTTGTGTTCCAACTTGACTCCTTCGCCTTTCCTTAGCTCGTATGATTGCTCCTAAGCATCCACTCCGGGGCTCGATCCTCAAATGCATCGTTTTAGCTCCAAAATGCACCGAATTACCTACAATGACACCAAAAGCGTGTGTAGACATCTATACTTACAAAGTATAACTAAACAAGCATAAAAAGACACAAACTAAGGCTAAAACATGCATGCGGAAATGGAAAATCTACCTATATGTGTATCTAAACTAGGTCGATAAATCATGTTATCATTAGGCTTCCCCGAAACCTCGATAGACTAGTATCTCTCAACCAAGCTCTTTTCAAAACATCCAATAAAACAAAATTGTTTGATTTTTCACTTTCCGCATGCATCTTTTCAAAGCATCCAATAAAAACGCCACTCCGGTACACGAAGGTAATTAAACGGTAGAGTTAATCCCTTTGAAAAGAAGAAATATCAAAGATCTCAATTCACAACATATATGCAAATAATAGAATTAAGGCATTTTAGGGATCATCTCAATCTTTAGATCAGGGAATGAGACTAGCCACTCATGCTAACAATCAACGTAATAAAACAATATATTGAAAATATGAAAGAGAAGAACTCACAAGGTTTGGTTCTAAGGAGAACCTTACAAAACAACTTTAACAATGACAACATACTTAGAACAAGGGAGAGAAGAGAAAAGAGAATAGGACTAAAGAACTCAGCAGAAGACCGAATGCTCCGGGATATTCTAAACCTAACCCTCAGGCATGCTTATATAAGGGAGCATCATATGGCATCTAGGGTTTACACAAAATCTAATTAACCTCCTAATTTAGATGCTTAGAAAAGACGCAAAATCGCCACGGCTGAAGATAAGGCATTACGTTCTCCCTTACGTCCCCTTACGCTCCCTGACGGGTGTAACCCATCGTAAGGGGCCGTAACGGAGATCATAATCCTTCTGATGAGCTTGGGTTGAGTTTTTGGACTTCTTGGCATTGGAGAAACACGATCCTTACGCCGGGTTAGGCGATAATGGGGCATAACGAAGAAGAAACCTCGATTTGCTCTTGAGTTTCCAAGTGTAGGAAGAGATTGATGATTCCATGTTCCAACTCTTTAGTCGTATTTGACGTTCTTGAAGCATTGAGTCTCGAAGAATGCATTTCCGATGCCTTTAGTACCTAAAAATCCTGAAACATAGAAAAGCCAAGGAAAATACCAAAATACGTAAAGTGGAGCTTATCCATATGAAAAGGTATATGTGATGTGGAAATGAGGGCATGAAATGCAAAACATGAGGAAAAAAGACATTATTTTGACACTCATCAAAATACCCCATACTTAAAACCTTGCTTATTCTCGAGTGAGATCATGTAGCATGTATGCTATGTGCAAGATCTTAAGAGTGTCTCAGATAGAAGAATAAACAAACAAATCAAACCTTGTCATCATAACATCAATCATAGAAAGAGGAAAGAGTAAAGGATCATAGCTATCTAAGCCGCTCAAGGGATAAAGTGTATGCTCTCAATCTCACAATGTGTTTAGGGATATATCAATAAACTCTCAAACTCATTAAACATGGATAGATCTTACCATAGACTTGTCGAGGCGTTCTCAAACTCCACCACCTGTCAATTGAAACTAAAATGCAAGATAACTATCATGAGGTCTTTCATAAAGGTATAATGGGGGTATGGGACATGGAGATCGATTTAATGTTGGTAGGCCAAAAGAGTAGGCAAAAATGTATCCGGGGTGTCGAATCTTTTGAACTCGAACTCCTTCAAGACATTCATCACTTTAAACTATTTTTCGTACTTTTGAATTTTCTTCATGGACCATAGCACATTTGAATTTTTAGATCTTCAATTCTCTTTCAGAAATGAGCTTTTTCTTTGTTTTCGAACCACTTTTCAATATTTATTTGTTGTTGCATAGTTGACAGGAAACTTGTGTCCTCTCCACCAAACATGAAAAGATCTTTAATAATGACATATATTCTTCCAAACTCTTGCATTGCTTATTGAAATTACTTTCACTCTTCAGGGATACCCCATACTTGATTTCTTCATTCTTTGCTTGCAACACAACCAACCCCGAATAGGATCACTTAAGGCTATCACGGCTGTGAGACATTTTGAGGAGGACCAAAGACGGAATAATAATGAAAGCAAGAAGTGAAAAATATAAGATAATCATACATAAAGGTGGGAAATTCACATAGGCTTATCAAAGACGGCCTCAATCATTTAAATATCAATGCATGTAGAATCAAAAGACGTGCAGTTTTGAAAGAGATTCAGTCACAAGTTCTAGAAGAAAAAAAACTAAACATGTTGGAGATCACTCAAATAGTAAGAAAGAAAAAACATAGAAAATGAATGTTCATAGGCAAGACCGCTCACAAGGTGATGATTGGATAGACTAATCATCAATAATCATCCCAAAACTCATGCGCATAGACAATAGCAAGAAGTAGTAATTCCAAAGCGTCATAGACAAGTCAAGGAAAATAGAAAAACATATTCCATTTTCTTGAAGCATGTATGATGAGGGTCGACTCAATTTACTCTAAATGTAGAAATTTTTGTGAATTTTGTAGTTTTATAAATGCATGCGAAAAGAGAAAAAGACTCAATAAAGAGAAAAAGTGTAAAAGGTGAAACGTATGACAAGAAATGGAAACATGATATGCGAATGTGAGTATAAGCACCCCATACTTAAATTAAACATCGTCCTCGATGTGAGAAAGAGGTAAAGAGAAAGATGATACTCAAGCAATTCAATGCATAGGATGGCAAGGGGTGAAAGGTGATAGAAGTGTGAAGTGAAATAATGAAGGCTTTCAAAATCCATAGGTGTGTAGACCTAAGGCTCCAAAGGTCTTATATAGAGCATGTCTAGTGGTTGTCATATAGAAAAGGAAAAACAAACAAAAACAAATGAAAGAAATAAATAACTAAAGCAAATAACAAGGAAAAAGGGAGGGAAAAAACAAACCCATGGGTTGCCTCCCATGCAACGCTTGTTTTAGGTCATAAGCTCGACCTATGGGGTGGGTAGTAATCAGCCACGTCCGCGTCCACGTACGGAGACTTGGAGCTTGGAAAGGTGCCTTGAAGGGTCGTCCTTGACGACAAGGGCGAGTGGAGAATGGGAAAGAAGGGACATAATATGGAGGTTTCAAGATGAGGGATGGTGATGAACGGTTGGCATGGACATCAAATTAATGAGTTATTGAAGAAGTTGTGAGATACGTGATATGAAAGTGAGGTAATCGGAGGAGGGGTGTGATTTGGTGAGGGGATACGGGGTGTGTAGGAGTTGGGGGTGGGGCTATATGGATTGTCGGAAATGTTGATGGGTGAGTGTGGTGTTGAACGGGCGAGGGAATCCGAGGATGATAAGGAGTAGGATAGAGATTGAGAAGGTTATATAAGGGAGATGAGGTTGATTTGGAGATGGTACCTGGAACTAAGCAAGCGGGATTGTCGTAGCGAGGTGAAGAACATTGCAGAGAAGCAGGGATTACGGCCTGATGACGGGCGTAAGGGGGCGTTATGGCCCTTTCGTCTTCGTAGAATTTCCGAAAAATCACCGAAGGGAGTGTGTGGCTCGCCGACGGCGAACTAAGGTATGGTGAAGGTTGTAGAGATTGATATAAAAAATCGAGATTGGGGAAGAGGCATGGGGATGTGGTTGTACTTTGCGGGCTTACAAGTCTTTTACAAATTTAGGAGTTAAGGTGTGAGGACAACATTTACGGTTTATTTATTTACTTTTAATAATTTATACGGGTGATGCGGGTAGGGTTGGGCGGGTGGTGGGTTAAAAAAAATCAATCTAACGTAGGTTAACCAATAACATTGATACTACACGCTCGAGTCGCAACCAAAGCGGAAACTCCAAGTCTGACGCAAGTTACACAACCACGCTAGAGTTGCTCACAACCAAAGAGGAAGCCCTAAGTCTAACGCAGGTTACACAACCATGTTCGAGTTGCTACTTCAGGTCCACTTGATCTAGGTTTCATTCTCTGCTCTCCGACGGTTTGCTCTCCGGTTGACGGTTGTTCCACGTATAACCGCCAGGAAGTTTAACCTCCGGTAATCACAAGCTTAATTTGGCGGTTGAACCCGAAAAAAACTCAACCCACCCGATCAACCGCGATTATAGTTTATGGTGAAGGGGAGCTTGGGTGGGTGATGGTCCGCGTGAACGGTTTTGTTGTATGAGTCGGTTGATGGAAGTGCTACAATCACCCACCACTCGAACCATTGATATCCCTAATGTACCGGTTCAGATCAATATTATGTATACTTTTTTATTTATTATATCAATGCGTGAGATTTAAGCTTGATTATGAATACTATAATAAAATTACTAAATAAATGTAAAGTTATATAACATTTGTTTATAATTAAGAGAAAGTAGACTTTATTTATTATGTATGACTTTTTCAAACAAGGATAAAGAACATTATTTTATTCTATCATTTTAATAAATAAAACGTAACTGTTCAAAAATTTTAAAACGTATGTAAGTTATTTATATTAGATCATTTGTATAAGTTCAAAATTAAACTAGTCGTATTATTTATTATTTTAATATATTGCATGTCCACAAGGATAAAGAAAATCGTTTTCATTCACATAAATTGGTGCATACGTAGCTTTCCTTCGCCATCACAAAGCAACCACCACGTGATCACAAACTGAGGTTACGTATCACAAAGTCGAAGTGTATGTCTATCCCTTTCCATAACTCAACGTACAATATATTAATAGTATATAAGTAAATTTAATACATATCAACTTTAAATTATAAGTATAATACACATGCTTATTCTAACATATATTCATATCTACAAAATTCTGAAAATAATATGCTAAATTTTTCAAAATTCAATTCATTTCAAAAATGATTTTTCTAAAAATTTATTTAGATGGTTAACATGTTAAATATAATTAATTATATCATTTTCTGATGACAAATGATATATATATCATTTGTGAGCAACAACATTGCACGTTCGTGGGTTTATATTAGTAATATATTGACCAGCTCACGCAACCATACTCTAATATATGATTAATTTCCCTAGATGATATATACTAATTATATGACAATTAATATTATTCTGCAATAATTTTGAACGCTTAAGGGTATTTAATTATTTGGTGGTTGAATATATAGCATATGTACAAAAGATCATATGCATGGTACCATATTAATTATTCTGCAAATATATTTTGGAATTGAAATTTTATATATATATGCAATCTTCTTACAAGAACAAAAGTCTACAAACATAAACCTAACGTTGAATATGTGACATTATAGTTTATAATAATAAATATAAAATACTAATTAAAGTGGTGGTTGGATTTTCCTAAACTCCTTTTTTATGCCTTATCATAAGGTTGCTGTCTACCAATCAAGTTGACTGTTGTACCAAACGACGCGTTCTGCCACCTCACAATGCAATTTTCTCACTGTTTTCGTATGTTTGTCCCTTCAAACTTGTAGGTGACTAATTGCATCCAAAAAATCATATATATATATATTATTAAAATAGGCGTACATTCTTCTTACAGTTTTTTTTAGTGCAAGTATTATGAAATAAACAGCTCATTAAATAGTTTATTTCTAAATATTAGAATTAACTGTATACAATAATGTTTTCTAAACTATATTTCATTTATAATGATTTATGTGGATTTAAATTTAAATTTATTTTTAAATATCAAAAAATTCTTTACAAATTCTAACAAAATCCAATTTGGCCAAAACCTCACATTTATTTTAATTATTGTTTTTATCTAAATATATTTATTTTATTGACAAAAATAATATTATTTAACTTTGAGAGAATTGTATGATATATACACTTTTAAATATGAAAGTAAGGAGTTCCTCTTCAACAATTTAGTTATGTATTTATTCTTCTGTAGTTAGAGTTAGAATCAATGATTTTTATGAGGAAGATAATTGCACAATTTATTATCGGATATATACCAGTTAGCTAATTCACCCTTTAATTTTTAATTATTGGTTGACTTTAATTGTGTTGTGACTTCAATAATTTGAAGCATTCCATTCAAAATTACAAACTGTTAATTTAGTTTAACAACCAAAATTTATATTTTTTAAAAAATGTCAAAATTAATATTGCATTTTTTACAATGAAGTTTAGTTGTTAGCCTACATGTCAAGATGCGGTCCATCAAATTGCGACAAGTGTTAGATGTAACACCCAAGTTTTTAAACCCAGGGATTTTGAGGTGTCACGGCCTAGGGTTTCACAATGGGTCCCGACTCTATCTTGACAATAATTTTACCAAATCTTACAATAAAACACAAATGTAAATAAAACAAATAGAAAATTTTAGAAATGATAACGACATGAATGCATGCATAAATGATGTTAATCTCTATATATGCATGCAAAAATGGGAAGACAACCCAATCTATATGAGTACGTGGACTTGGATGACTATCCACTCTAGATCACTCAATCTGCAACTTCCTTAGCCTACATAAAATCTAATAATGTAACGGTAAAAACTGATAGCTAGGAATCCTAAGCATCAACTAGTACTAGAATAGCAAAATCACACATCCATACGGAATTTAAACACAACAACATGCTTGCACACAAAACCTCGTTATTATATTTTATTAGGTGATTCAATTCTAAGTACGTTCAACTTATTTTGTGGCACGAGGGTCGGGAGACCCTCACATTTGTCCCTGTATACCAACAAAGTGGATCCCATGCATCTCACCGAATACCTATATGGACTAGTCGCAAAGAACCTCCCAGTCTCGTGGCAGAGCTGCGTAGTGATGTCACGACCCTCTATACATACACTTGGGTCTTATAAATACAGTATTGTCGTCCTATTCAAGGTTATTATTATAATTCACACATCACACCACCATAAGAGCACTCGCTAATACGAGGAAAACTAGCTAAGTAAGTCCATAAGACTTACCTGAACTCATCGACAATCAACCATTACACGGCATAATCCACGTGTGCATAGAATCCGGTCGGCGAGGAGGGAGCATCTCCAAATCCGGTCGGCGATGATAGTTCCGAGAGGAGGCGAGGCGGTGAGTTCACAAATACACGATAAAATACATGACAGTTGAAATGACGTGGTTCTACGATTATGTGTCAAGTGTTACTTAAGATGTGTTTTACTATATAGTATATATAGATAGTAAATGTTTGTGATTTGATTAAAATGAATAACAACATATTGGATCACATCAAAAACAAATAACAATATTTATGGATATTTGGTCGAATTTCACGGATTTAACTATTTATTTTTATTTTGAAAAAAAAGGAATTTGAGTCATTCAAAGGTGATATATCAAGATGATGTAAATGCAAGTTACTCAACCATCGTGAAACGGAAGGAGAAAAACAAACTAGCACAAGAAAACATCAAACCCAAAAAGCTCAAGCTAGACATTAAAGCAAGAAAAATATTGGAATCCGGAGAAGAAAGGAGAATCATGATCAAATGGGTAGAGTCTCATATCGAATTAGTTTTACCCGCCCTACATACGCACACAAATTCGGAAAGGAAAAAGTAAAAGATATTAAAGTAGAAACGTATTTCCCCTTTCACTTGGGACTCATCCTACTGCACCTGATACCTCTTAGGCTCTTACGGCCTGAAGCAAATTTGAGTTCAGAAAACATACGGGACCATTTGTTAATCAGAATTTTGGGACCAATTTTACCTAACGTTATGCATGTTTGGTGGAATTATTATGCTCATATGATGATGTACCATAGCTAGTCTTATAGCATTTATAAAAAAAATGTGGACGTCGGTGTATTTGATATTTGATTAGTCGGAGATTTAAAGCAACGTGGACGTATGGTACTAAAATCAAGTGCTCGTTTTGACTATACAGTCGAATCAAAACTAAATGAAAACGATCAAGGGAGAAAGAAAATGCAACAAAAATGTTGTTCAGAGGCGGAGTTTTGACTTTGGACCGGAAGCAGGGACAGTGATCATGTTGACTCAACCCCATTATATAGCATGAAGAGAATTAACATTTCATCATTAACCTAATACCTCAATGGTGGTTGTGCATTAGCAAGTACATCTTCATGATCCGAGTTTGATACCCACTCCTAGAATTATTTTTTTTTCCCAATTTATAATATAGTTTTTCTATATATTTTGATACACTTTAATAAACTAAATTCAACTACCCTTTCAAATTATAAGTTTTGAATTCAATACCATTTAATTTTACGATTTCAATAAACTAATTCTAAATTCTAATTCAACTACTCTTAATTGACTAATTTTAATTCATCCTCATTTATTACCTATCTTCATTATAAAACCCTTGTGTATAACATTAGATTTCTAAAATATATGAATTCAAAATTAAATGGATATATTATTCAAGTCTTTTTCAAATCAATACGTTTAGCCTATGTACTAGATAGTTAGGAAAATTGAATCAAAAAAAAGGAGGAAAATAGTTAGGAAATCAATTTTAAAAATTATTAGTTTATTCCTATGTGTATGTGAATAGTTTCTGTAGTAGTTTGTTTTAACTATAAAGTAAAAAAATTTTATAAAAAATCACTTCTAATTTGTGATACCTTTAAAAAAAATCGATACTTTATTTTTCTTCTATATACATTAAAATGTTATATCCTTCAAAATCAATGTTATAAAATGAAATCTCTAAAATATTTATATCTTTTTTTGATGGTATATATTTTATCGCTAAATTTTATAAGAACCACCAAAGATTTTACAAATATTATAATGGATACTTCAACTTGTTTTATACGGCTATTAATATACTTTGAACGAAGAAGCCCTAACATATAGATGTAATTTACGTGGCTTTTCAAAAGTTGTTACTATTATAACACAAACTTGAGAAATATGACATAAATAATTATATAAAACATGCAAATTTACGTAACATATCAAAGTTCGTTATATATGTATACGACAAATACTGTATTTTGTAATAGTATATATATATATATATATATATATATATATATATATATTCTACACTACAAATTGATTAGGTTGATCCTAGATTAACAAATGTCGGAACAAATTGGTATCCGTTAATAAAGAAAGAAAGGAAGCTAGGACCATATTGATGAATGTGTAAATGAAAACCCCACCTTCAATAAACTAGGAAATAATTAATTTACTGGCATATTCAAGTATTTTCTTATTTAAGTTATTTTCTTGTTCAAGACATATATAAACAAACTAGTTTTGAAACTCTAAGATATATACCTATAGCCTTACAGTTATTTATTAATAAAAACATAAAATAACGAAAACAGAAGCAAAATTCCTCTTAATTGTAACTACTCACTAACCCTAGTTGTTGTATAAGGACTACAAGCTAGATCCTATATAAATGTTAGGGTTAGGGATACTTTTGACTGTATATTAAAACAATCTTATTTGGACTCGACTTCATGTAGCACAATAGTTTAAAAAGAAAGACATATATATAAACTATTAAATGGTGTGTTACTATGAATCTGCGATAAGTCGAGGTTGGACAAGTGTAGTGGTAGGGCATTAAGTAAATAGCATCCATGCAGGCATTAACACACGTTACGTACAAATAAAGAGTTTAAGGGCAAGTGGGATGGAGAGATCCAGATGTGTTAATCAAACACCGGCAACCACATCCTTGAAAGGGACACACCATTATCCTTCCTATGGTCCTCCACATGCGACATGCTCCCTTCGCAATCACCTTATTCATCGCCCCTCTCTTTTCTATAATTCTTAATTTCACCCCAAAATTACAGTTTTTTTTTTAATCAATCTTCTACTCGGCATCCAGATAGAGTTATATCGTATAATAGTGAAAATGTGGTGTCTTTCATGAATATATTATTTTAATTGTATTCAAATATCGAATGAATGAAAATATAGTATGGTGCTTTTATGAAGCGGTATTTGATAATAAAATGTTTCTATAAGTTTGTAACATTTGCCACTCCAAATGAAGCAATCAAATTATGGGCCGGTTTTGGGCCTTGGTCGTTAAAATCTATTGGGCCAGAAGATGGGCTTATCAAAAGATGATATGATCCAATCCGACATAGCCCAAACTCGGGCAGGTCCCAATCTACAGAGATTCGTAATGGACGGTGGAGATGTTCATAAAAGTTTGTGACGTGTCTAGTTGGATGCTCAGGAAAAAGATGACAACAGCAAAGTCATCCACAGAAACCAGATATGGTTTAACAAGTGGCAATCTTGCATTGGCCAAGAAGATATACTCTCCGCAAATGAAAAAACACACCCAAATTTCAGATAATTAGAAAAAAAAAAAAACTAAAAGAAATCAAGAAGCTGAAAAAGATCAAAACCCCATATTTCAAATCCAGATTCTCCATTGACTGAAGAAAACAAATGGCTAGCATGGCATCAGCTGCAATTGGTTTGGGGTTGACAGTACCCATTTCCAAAATCTCCGCCACCAGAAACACCGTCAGACTGGTTGTCCGGGCATCCGACGAGTCGGCTCCCGCCCCAGCTCCACCGTCTGCCGTCAACCCCTCCGAGGGTCAGGCCCCACCTCCCAAGCCCCCTCCAATTGGACCCAAGAGAGGCACTAAGGTTTGTGATAATTCTACGTATATATCAACCTTAACGTACAAATGATGACCTTAGCAAGTCAACCTATTTTTCTGCTAAAGTTCAGCAAAATTAGGATAATGTTTTGTCTATACTGTTATATGTTGTAAAATTTATATAAATTTTTAGGTGAGGATTCTGAGGAAGGAGTCTTACTGGTTCAAGGGTGTAGGATCAGTTGTTGCTGTTGATCAGGTCTGCAAATTTTATCATAAGTTTCATATGGTTGTTTACTGAAGTTTTACAGTGTTGAGTTTGAGATTAGTATGATTGAAGATGATGGGTTTTTGCAGGACCCGAAAACAAGATACCCAGTTGTGGTTCGATTCAACAAGGTGAATTATGCAAACGTATCCACCAACAACTATGCATTGGATGAGATCCAGGAACTTGCTGCTTAGAAATGGAATTCTCATTAGTGATTAAACTACTTTGAAATATTTGTACTGTTGTTGTATCCAAATCTGCCATTTAACACTTTGAGTGATTTATGTCATCTGCAACAAAGATTTGGTCCCAAAAACAAAAAAAAATCGCTTCATAATCTCCTACTGAATGCTTTCTTTGTGAGATTCTTGTATACATACAGGTTATTTAGTGCAATGCCTTATACAGATTACATAAATCTTTCAAAGGATCACATACAATTATAAACTGTATTGAAAGTGCAGTGAAAATGTGCAAATTTACAGTATCCAGCAAAATACTTAACAAGATTCTGCTGTCAAATGTAACTTCTTTTTACCTATCTATCTCTAAATCCTGCGAGGATCGGTTTCCCACAGACCCGACCTTCATTTCAGCCACGAGTTGAATCACTAGGTTTTCATGTCTTGTAAATATGCAAAGGACAAGGGTTGCAAGTTTTTTTCGCAGTCCAAACTCCAATTCTTCGATCAGAAGCACCAAACGAGTATAGAGATATTGATGATAATTTGTGATCTTTGGGCCAACAGATATTCTTTTTATCCTGAAATAATCTAAGACATAAGTTCATCTAATTATTGTATAGCATGAAGTAAGAAGCACGAAAACGGCTTCATTGTATTTTGGCAAACTGGATAGTTCACTGTGTACAGACAGCATTACAATATTTTGCAACTTATATTATGTATATAATCTATAGTATTATATCTATTCTATCAAAATGGAATAAGAATGAAGAGGCAATATTACCTTAAAAAAATGGAAGAAGAAGGTCAAAATTCTGATTAAACTCTTCCATCCATGCCATCTAGAAGACCTGACCAAATTCCCTGAGCTGGTGGTAGCTGTGCAACAAAAGCATTCCATGGTGGGTAGCCAACTCCACTTCCTCTCACTCGACCATCAAGCCGTAAAGACATATAGCTGCAGCGGTAATTCAGAACAGAAGGAGCATTTAACATGATTGAGAGTGTGTTCTATACACAATGCTGATAGGATAGTTGATAAAGCATATGCTATAAGGTAAGGCGATAGTGTGTTGATATCAAAACCTTAGAATGTAAAACCGTATGTTTCCAAACATACCCTAAATGCTATCTTGTTGAGTTAGGGTGTGTTTGGAAAAATGCAATATAATCACTTACACAGGGGAATTGGGAGCGACATTTGCTAGTTTCTTCTGCTCATCCAACCACCTGGTTTGAAAGAAAAAAGTTACCCTGATGATGTCTAAAACCAAAGAAAGACTCTCATAGTAATATATATAGGCCTTACTCGGTCCACTCAACGACATAAAGAGGACGAAGCTGCCAAAGTCTCTTCCTCTTGGCTGTGATATCCTTAGCATCCTCACTCTCATCAAACTCAAAGCTCAGCATTTCTCCATTCATTACCAAAGGGACAACAAGCACCCCTCTTTCCAAAAGCCTCTCGGTGAATGGTTCACTGAGCTTAAATGATTCAGCAATGTAGGAAGCAGGACCAGCTAAGATCACAAGACGGGCAATTCCTCTCAATGAAGTCAAAGGAATAATTCTCTTCTCATCAACGCGAACCTTAAGATTAGAAAGGATTTCCTCTCTAGTTAGCCTGGCCACTTGTGCATTCTGTGCCTTGTTGTCTCTAGAATAGAGGAAAGCGAAAACTGAGACGGCTCCTATGTCTATGCCAAGTCCATTCAAAATGTTAGGGACTTCTGCAGCTCTGGATGGATTCCTGAGAGCAGAGATTAACTGGGTGGTAGCAATTAATCCTCCTAATCCACCACTTGCAATGAAGGCTACATAGAAGAACATTCGAACAGACCGAAATGGTGCAAGTACTTCACTTCTAATCTTTGCTGTTGAGCTAGAGCATATCAAAATCCAGAAGTTCAAATGTCATAATCAGATTGTTAAGGAACTAACCGAAGAAAGCATGTTGATAACTCCAATTACCCACACTCAAACTCTTGCTATTGAGCTGTTTATAGCATTACAACCAAACAGGACCTTAGTAACAATAGTTATGCTAATGACTCGAGCACTTAGCCAAAATTTACATATATTTTCTCAATATGGGCTATCTTAGAACCGAGAATGAACTCCCAATGAACAACAAAAGAGCGTCATATATATGAACATGGTTTCCGTATATAGTGTTCAAATATAAAACCCTAGGTTTTTTTCTTAAAATTGCTAGACTTTCAGATAATAAATTTACATAGTATTCGTTTGTAACAATGATTACGAGGAAGAATAAGGAATACCTAAATTCGGGCTTGTTAGAAGCAGAACAAACGATGGTGAACGACGGCGATCTTCTCCTCAACCTATTGTGATGAATCGGGATAATAGTTTTCTGCTGGAAGCAAAATGGAGGGCAAAACTGGGAGTTGGTTTTACGGTCAAAATTGGGGAAACCAACGACATAGGCTAATTGAGCCAATGAAGCCATGGCCAGACAGAAAGAGAGACACTTAGCAATGGCGGATTTCACAGTATGAGCTGAAGAATGAAGAAGAACAGCAGCCGTTAACTTATGGCGGGACCCATACTGTGGAGGTTATGATCCTCGTGTTGTGGGTGACTATCACAGCGCCACGGTACACAATAGTATAATACTATAACTCAATTACTAAATAATTAGTATATAAATTACAAAAATATATTTAGGTTGATTTTTGAAAAATATCCAAAAAAATTGCAAAATTGTTAAATATATTTGGACAAATTTATTCACATGACATTTTGCTAATATGTTGTACTAGTTTTAGTCTAGGATGTAGCTATGAAGGTCAAAATAATAATAATCATAAAAATGTAATATTAATCATGCAGAGTTTGTCAAAATAATTACACGTCAATCATAAAAATGTAATATTAATAGTGAAAGAACAAGTAGTTGGGGTCAAAAATCCTACGTTTACGGAACAAAGAGAGGGGGAGGTCCGGTTCCGGATCTATCCAAGTATTCGATATAAATTACAACAATTTTAACAAGTGGTTACACGCAAAACAACTGTAAATGCTCTAGATTTCAAGAAGGGAGAAGCATATGAGATAAGCCTCCGCGAACTTGTAGCGATGTCTATGACAAGAGTTACACCAATCCAAGGATAAACTTGCCCGAATGGTCTTCGTCAAACATTAACTCTCTCAACTTTTCGATCTCTCTTTTTTGTAAAACTGTGAGATTAATCCTAAACGTCCCTATGATCTAAAGCCGTAAAACCGACTCAAGATCCCAAACTCGAAAACACGCAGAATTTGTTAACGCAGTTCGGTGGCTAAAGCACCTACTCTGCGTGCGGGACCTCAAGAGGGGAGATCCGATCCCGGGATTTCACTAGGTATCCAAGAACGAGAGGTTACAAGCACATAACAGAGATACTAGCACAATTCCTACAATCTAGCAAAGAACATGTAACAGAAGAACACAGGAGATTCGAATAAGCAATGGTGAAGAAAAGCCCCCTCAAAGGCACCCAAACGAAGATCCGAGAACGATCTTCGTTCCTGTCGCAAGCCAACGAAGTGATGGTGAACCGAGATGCAAGAGATAACAGATCTCTTGATCAATCTTTCCTCTTCTTCGAACTCTCTCTCCGATCTCTCTTTTTCTCTGTGTCTCTCTGTATAGCCGAAGCACATGAGCAATCAGGATCTCTCAGTTAGGGCAACAAGCTGCAAAAACAACGTTTTTGTACCAAGCCCCTCACAATGATGAAACGCAGCGTTTCATTTAAGCCGTGGACCCAAAAACAGATTAGGAACATGAACACTACAAAGCAGCCAGGCCCACAACAACAAAATATAAGCTGAACACATATCTCAGTACATAAGAACATCCATGTGTACATATAATAGCTTCACCAACTATAAGCATCACATAATATTAATCCAATGTTAATAAACTTGTCACCATATTGATCACCATGCTACCTAACTTAGATTAACTAAGTGGCAACAATGGATCACAATAGGTATCTAGTTCAATCAAAAAGAATTAATATTATATGAGCACAATTACAAGACTCTACCAAGATCATAGTACTAAGTGCTAGTATCTCTATGTTCCATGTCATATTGTATTAATAAGAATCAAAACATAACAAACACCCTAGCCAACTAGGAAGCTTAGCACATTGATTCGATTAGGGTTTTTAGTCATCTAAGGTGAGGTTTGGATTAGTGTTTCACTTAAGTGAAAAGCTGCTTATCATAACGAACGAACCCCGCCAAGTGAAACCCGGTTCATGCATGAAGCAGGCCTGGATATAACCGGCCTACTTATTACAAACATTCAATCCGGTCAAGTGATATGATTATAACATCTCACACCTATAAGCTACCTAAACCAAACCAACGGTTGGTAACTATGAGATAGAGCCACCAATACCATAATTGAGTATTTGAGTATATTATCTAACACCCTAAATCCTAAAAGTTGTTACATATAAAAGTTGCATGGCTTACAACTTGTTACAGTGTGTTATAAACCTAAACATAAACACGAATCATATAACATTAAAAAAAATATATAACTTTTTTAGTATATAAATGACATTCAATGAGTTATGAGGTACATAATACAACTTTCTCTACATGAATCACTGAAAGAGCTATCAAATGACCCACTTCGATTATAACACAGATAGTGGATCTCTATGAATCTATGATGTCTTTGCATTAGCCTCAGACAACAATGTTTCGAGTCCGCCGTTCCGGTGCAGCTTTATCGTATCTGCATCAAACCACGACGATAACTAGTTTATGCAACAATCATATTAGATGAAACCGCCGGCCATTGATTGGTATGAAAAAACTGAAAGGATGATGTACCTGTGCATCCACCTATGTGCTTGCCTCCTGATTTAGAATATTCACAAGTTATAAAAAATTGTGTAATAAAGGTAACAACTGTTAGAAAGGGTAATCTTACCGACGAAAACATTTGGGACAGTGTATTGTCCAGTCATCCTCTCCAGCATTTTCTGTAACTGTGGCCCATGGGCACCTAATCATGATGAGACCCTCAAACCTTAGCTTCGGGTATATATGCCTCAAAACAAGCCTATCCATTCAATATTAATAAAAAGCTTATGTATGTAAGAGTGCAACACAAGACCTGAAAATTAGGTCCGAGTCTGCTCCAAAAACAAATTTTCGGTTCAAACGAAACCTTCAAGTACAACCTCGATTGATAGTTGACGATATGTCTAAAGATCATCTTGCCTTATATAATCCAACCGGAGAGTTGTTGATCATGTCCACTATAAAAGTATCAATGTCTCAAGGCTAGACAAGAACCAAATTCGCTCTTATAATAAATTTTAATGGATGAATATAATGTGAATTCTTGCATCTGCTTGAGTGAACATGTTCCTTAGTAATTCCTGACTATGTCACATACAATTTCACGTTGAAAATCAATCGATAATAGAATTATAGAAGGGTGTACATCCATTGAGCCGAGCATCTTTTCTTCAAATTCAGCCTTAGAGTTCAAAGTTGTATCTTTTTAATAAAGAAAACACACCCTATTCCCTAAACCAACAGATACAATTTCAAAGTAAGGTGAAGCTACGGAGTCAAAAGAAAGAGTCACATTACCCAATTCGTCCAATTCAATAACCAGAGGATTCACACCAAGCCTCTCAAACAACGACTTCACTTCATTGGCGTACCTTTTCGAACCCACATTTTATCAAATTCAAATCACACAATAAAACTCAAACTCACCCGGTAAAAGATAAATCAATTCTTACGAGCACCAACTCTTGGAATAGATAACAACTGGATTCTCAGAAACCGTCTTCTTCACTCTCTCCTCCAATCTAGACCCAAATGAAGCAGATGAAGATGAACACATAGCTCTGTATCCCACCAATCTCCCTCGAATTCCGCCATTAATGCTCAAACTGCTTGGAATTGACTTGCAGAGGTTAGGGGCTGTTTGGGTGATGGGAGAAAACAGAGGAGTTCGAGAATGAAATAGGGAGCTAGTAGTAGTGGCTTTTGCTGCTTCCATTTCAACCTCTATATGGAATGATCTCGATCTTTATCTTCGTTCATCCATGGCGTCCCATTTTAGGAATACTCTTCTTCCCCACGTGAATCGATATGACGACTTTAATTAAAAAGTAGGCAACCGTAGTCCAGTCTAGCTTCTTATCGGGCCGGCCCACGTAAATTGTCCCAACATTCTGGCCCATTACGAAACCTCCCTCAAATATGAACTTTTGTAAATCAACTATAGTCGGGTATTATATTTTAAGATTTTGATTTTTTTTATTATAATAAAGTGTGTATATATATATATATATATATATATATATATATATATATATATATACACATCAACTCACCTTATATAACATAAACTATAAAATTAAATCATCCATAATTATTTTAAAGTGAAGTATTAGATATTTACGAAAATAACCCTAATAATCAATTAAAAATAGATGTGTTATTAATAGTTTTCAAAATACCATTTTTATGATTTTAATTCTTTTTATTGAATGATTTCGAACAATTTTATTTGTATGAACATTTTAATTTTTTAAACTTGTTTTTACAAAAAATATCATTAATTATGAATTTTTATTTTTCTGTATAAAAAAGGGCAAAATGGACGTTGTTTATAATTCAAGAATCATAAGGATGCAATCAAATAAAACCATAGCCTTTCCCACTAATTCCACTATGGCACTATCATGAGCCTGTGAAGAAAGAAGCTCCCTTTTCGGCCTCAACTCCAAATGAATTTTTTTGACTTCCTAACCTAAAGTAGTCTCTTTTCCAGCTACAGCCTACAGCCTACAGCCTACAGCCTTGATCAGTTAAGCAATACTTTGGCATATATTGTTAACAAAACTTTTCTTACATAAAATAGTGATAAACTGTTAATAAGAAACAAAGACAAAAAGCCTCATCATCCCTAAACTACAGTCTAAAAAGGAAAATACATCATCGTGCCCAAACTGCAAAACTTGGGCTTTCTTGCTCTGTTTTTTTTTTTTTTTTTTTTCTGGAGGGAGGGCTCAGTTTAAGATCTATCTAAACTCTCTTCTTTCTCTACTTCTATTCACAACAACACAAAAACTCTGAATCTAATTGAAGATTAAAATGTCGAAATGCAACGCCGATGACGAGATATACTCTGTCTTTTATGATTGGTTTCCTCTTTCCAAACTTTACCAATATCTTCAGCAATCTTGACAGCATCAAATGAAGCACCAGATAGCCCTCTTCTTGTGAACCCTACTGCGTATAATCCGCCATTTCCCTTCCACCCATTTGGGAATGAACTCTTTGGAAATCCATTCTTGTCAAAAAAATCATTTTCCTGTCAAAAAAAAAAGATTTAAAATTCATTAGCCCTTGCATTTTCATTAAAAAAAAAAATTTGAAAATCAATTAGAAAAATTATAAGCCTCTGTTTCCTACCTTAAGCCAGTATGGAACGTTGCTTTTGTACCCAGTAGCTAAAATAACTGAATCGATATCGAGATTTTGCCCATCTTCAAGCTCAACTGAGTGTCTAGTGAACTTTCGTATTCCGGGTACAACCCGGATATCTCCGGATCGTATCCTGGAAAGAGCTCCAATGTCAAGAACAGGGGTTTTACCCTGTGTGTTCTTCAGCTCCAATGGTCCCCTTGATGGCCTCTTCAATCCAAATTTCTCAGTATTTCCCAAAATCAGCCATGCCAGGATTAACAGAAGCTTGTCTACTATCCATAATGGAAGCCATTTCATCAGCATAACCGCCAATTCAAATGTCGATTTCCCGAAAACTTCTCTCGGTAACATATGAACCTGAAAACAGAGCACATATTTCAGTTAGCGCCAAAACATAGTATAATGGAAATGATTTCAATTTTCTTTTTTTTACTCGGAGTTTTGAACTTACCGAGCTTCGGCACACCATGGAAGGAACTGCATTATGATTCGAGAGATCAAGCGAAACTTCCATGCCCGAGTTTCCGCACCCAACTACAAGAACTCTCTTCCCATGAAACTCTGCCCCTGTTTTATAATCACAAGCATGCATTACTTTTCCGGCGAAATTTCCGATCCCGTCAATCTCCGGGACCACCTTCTCAGCATTCTCCCCCGTCGCCACAACAAGCCAACTGCAAACGTACTCAACCTCGCCGGAATCACATGTTTTAACCGTGTTAACTCTCCACAGCCCAAGAGTCTCATCATACCTAGCCGATTGAACCGATTCATTGAACTGTGGATTAATTTCGAACTTCTTGGAGTAGTTCTCCAAGTACGAGATAAATTGTTTCTTCGTTGGGTACTCCGGGAAGTCTTCCGGGAAAGTCAATCCGGGCAATTGACAGAATTGCTTTGGAAGGTGAAGCTTCAAGCGATCGTAAGTCCGCCTTTGCCAAAGAGAAGCAATGCAATCGGCTCTATCAACAACAACACAGGGAACACCCTGTTGCCGGAGACAAGCACCGACCGCTAAACCAGATGGCCCAGCTCCAACGATGACCGGACCGTTGACCCAGATTGACCTCCGTGAAAGGAGGTGACTTTCTTCTCGTGGATTACCACTACTACAATTTGTTGCTCTCAACGCTAAATACTCCATTTTTAAAATTTCTGATCAAATGGGTATGCTTTGATATAGGATTTCTGAAATGGGTTGGTGTTAGAATGCTGAAACTTTCAGCTTTTGTTTGGTATCAACAATGGAGGTTGAAGTTATAAAGACAAGGATAGGAAGATGATTGTTAGTTGATGTGTTCTTTGGAGGGATGAAGAGGGTTATATATATAGTGGGGGAGACGAAAGCATGTGAGGATGTTAAATTCAAGTAATCTTTAGTGTGTGTCAGCTACAAATTATTAAATTGCATTATTTTAGGTTATTTTAATACTAAATTAGGGGAATAATTATGTATTGCTTATAATATTGTTAAGAAGGTAGGAAAAGCAGTGAGATTAAGGTGTATTCTTTTGCAGAAAAGGGTTGGTTTGTAATGACGAGATTGGATGAGAGTTATTAATGTGTATATTCCTCTTTGGCTCTCTCCTTTACATTACTGAAGTGTATATTGTAAGCATAGTGTTGTATACTCTCGTTTATCCAATGCCAGTTTTTATTGTATTTATAGAATAACCGACTTACCGACGTTTGTCAGGGATCATTGTTTTCGAGATACTTTAAAATTGTTTCGAGTTGTATTTCATCGAATCTACTATTGTTTTATCATTTTGGATACCAAGGTCGTGTGCTTATTTGCTAAGGGTTTTGAGATCGTATCGACTCGTTTCATATTTGCTTATAAATCGGTTTAAAATAAAATTCTATTAAACAAATCTTACTGGGTATGTGAACTCTTATTATATATATATATATAATTATCAAGTAGGTTATTTTATTTATGTAACAAACTTATACTCCTTGTATTCATGGACAAAACTTTTTATCCGATTTTTAAAATTGAGAGTATAAAGGTCATTTTATTTTACATGTAACAAACCTAGACTCCCTTGTATTTATGAAACAATTAAGTTCTTAGCTGGTAGTTTATTTGTGTTTCATTTTAATTTATAAATTTTGAGTTTAGGTTTGTGACTATTTACTTGGGGAGTTTTTTTTTTTTTCTCTTTACGGGTTTGTTTGATTTATAAACTATTCAAAAATAAACTTATCAGACCAATGTTATTTTTTTTAGATGAGTTTATTTTTATTTAAAATCCAACTATGGCCTTAATTTTTTTATGAGCATAACTGCATAGGTGATGTGGGACCATCCAACTATAATTCACAAGATCAATCTTAAGAGCTCAAGCCAAACGAACAAGAGAACAACTAGACAAACACATGCATGAGCTAGAGAATTGTTATAGCAAGGTGAAAGCATTGAAAAAAAGCTCTGGTTATACACGTCCTGCTAGAAGACCACGCATGCATGTATGTTGAGAGGGAAATGTCACACAAAAATTGTGATTAGTTGTTGTTTTAATTCTTATTTTCAACCAACAATTTTTATTATGGATTTTGCTTTAATTTTTTTTAGCTTTTTTTGTTACATTTTTCAACCCATGACTTTTATTAAAATCCTAGCTAGTAGTAGGACTGTAATTCAATGCCTATATAGAGTATTAAGACTCACAAATTTCAGGAGCCGATTTTGAATGAATACATTGATACTTTTTAGTATTGTCTTCACGGAGTTCGTGAGTCATTATGATAAAGAGAGAGTGAGTGGATAACATAACTTGGATTGTTTTGTGTCGTGTTATCTTGAATTGTTAAGTAGGTGCTCTCAAATATTCACTAAGCCTCCTTCTTGTGCTCTAGGGACAATCGTTTTTACTTTTGTGTAAGATTGTAGCGGAAGAGTTATACAATCATTCTTGGTCGTGTATTAGGGTCTTAGTTTTCCTAGCCTCACTCTATCCCTATTATCAATAAGTGTCTTTTGAAGTAAAATAAACCCAAAAAATAAACTACAAGTAAACATTCTTATATGATTTATTTATATACCGTTGAGAAATAAAACATAAAATAAATTATAAACTCATATAGTTTATAAACTCGAAAAAAGCCAATCTACAAGTAAACATGTCCTAATAGCCTCACTCTCTCCCTATTATCACCGATACTAATTGAATCTCACTATTTTGTTATTATTTTTGTAAGTTAAACCTACACCTTAATTGTAATATCATTCCTTGTTACACAAACCGAATATTCTTAGTTATTCAATTTTCATAATACTCAGATTTATTAATACTGAATTTTCGTAATACCCATTATTAATTATCCAATGTTAATACTTAATATTCATATCATGAAAGTAACACTTAGTTCAGAAAAAGAAGAGAACAACACGAAAATTAATTTAGGGACATGGAGGATTATCTCCTATATAGTTTAACTAACTAAAAATATATTAGGTGTGGAAGAACCCAATTTGTATCTTTGTACCAAAAAGGTCTTATAATTAGTTATTTCAAAAATAAAAATGAGAAAATCATTGTTTTTTTGGAATGATTCCGATACTTTTTTCCCTACCGTATACAAAAACCAGTTTAGGAGATTTCCAAAGCCTTTTTTTAAAAAAATAAATAAATAAATTTGAAAGCAGTTACCAAAGAGTCCAAAGTAGTATTGAATAAGGATAACAATTGGTCCGCCCCCACAATTTTTGAAACAAAGAAATAAGTCATGTTGTTTTATGAGTGTGCTTGGGAGGTAGATTATGGGGTGAAAGCTTATCAAAGTTCGGGAAGTTTGTGAAAAACAATAAGTCGGGAAGGAGGAGTTTGAGTACTGTTATTATACGAGTCGGGTATTGAATGATTTATTACAAATACTACCTTATAAATTAATATTTAATAAAAATGTAAAAATAAAAAAATCGTAGTTTTACGTTTACATAGGTTACAATAAAATATGTATCTAATCACTCATCTAACTTATATAAAAAATGTCCATTGAATTTAATCAACCAGTAAGTTTCGGGTAATAAACTGCGCAATAAGTTATAATAATAGTAGATTGACAGAGTTAAAAATTGAATTACAAGTATATGGTTAATGTTCTTAGGTTTCAAATACAATTATTTTATATAAATGAAGCTAACCAAACCTTTGATCTCCTTCACCTAATGATACCATTGCGTTAATGCTTATCTTATTGTTTTATTTTGATTAAATTGGGTACTTGCCTACTTGGCAGAAGGATGCTTACATGGCAGCTGAGTGTGATGAGGAACAACGTGCTGCCACGTGGCCTAACATAGCCTGTGACATGGGGCTTGACCCACGTACCCCATTTCCTGCCAACCAATTACACTCCTACTGTGCTCTCGGATTTGTTGCTAATATAATTTTCTGGTGGGACTCCCATTATTTTTGTGCTAATATATCGTTATTATAATATTCATATTTTTTTTACTTTTTGAGATGGGTTATTTGTTATTATTATTTTTAAATTAATATATTTTTATTTCAACAATCGTTTTGTGCTGTATACAATTAGATCAAGTGGAGATTTTATTACACTTTTAATACTATATGTAATTCTAATTTCTAAAAAGAAAGAATAATTCAAAAGCATAATCTTGATTAATTCATAAAGGCACTACACCTGAACTTGGAATCTTAAATGTATTTTGAGACGTGTATTTCAACTTTTTGTTATCTTTTATAGTAAAATTTATATAAATATTCCACTTTAGAACCTAGTTGATGATTAAAAGATATATTCCACTTTTATAAGTTTATTGTACCTACACCAATAAATAAAATAATTAGTAAAGATGGCTCATAATGGCCATAATTCATTGCATATAATTGCCTTTAGCCTCCAAAATTTCTTCAACTTATTTAAAAATTGCTAAGGATAAGTGTGGATCCATGTATATTGTACCTTCCTAATACTATCACCGGCCTTTTCCCTTTTGATTTAGGTGGGATTTGGTATGATGTAATCAAATTAGGCGTATGTGTTATGTAGATGTTCGATCATATCAACTCATTGTGTTGTAATATATGTGTTAGTTTGTGTATAAATGTTATGTGGTTGTGATGTATGTTTAAATCTGGATTAGTTAGGACTTAGAAGGATTGGGCATCTAAAAATCAAGTGTAAACTCGTTAGGTAAATTGGGTTTCGGGTCAAATAATAACCGAAGACGCCAACTCGGTTCGGATCGGTTCAAGTGAATATGATTAATAAAGCAACACCGGATTTGAAAATAAAATTAAAAAAAAGATCGAACCATATTGAGCCAACTCTCTACTAATGACAACAACAACTCGGTTCGGATCGGTTCAAAACAAACCTTTGCATTCAATGTTCTCTTAGATTCGTTCGATCTAGCAATTACAAATGTTATGACTATATTCGATTTGTTTATCTTACACAATATTAACAGTCAATTTAAAAAAAAATCGATAATGCTATATAACATTTTTTAAGTTATTTTGTATGTTTTTCAATCGAAGCTTTTTTTCATTGATTAAAAGAAAGGAACTTGAGGTCCCGAAAGTAATTATATAGTTTCAGAGCCGCTTGAGGGCGGAGAAGGAGGGTCTATCGTGAAGGGTTAGTTATCCGAACTAGTCGTATCGAAATATCTTTGACAAGACTTATTTGTAAACGAGACGAGCCTAAATTTTACACGAGCTTTAAAATGTGTTTATATTCGTCTCGTTTAGAAAGTGGAAGAGATTTAGCCAAGCTTTGGACGTGGCGATCCGAAATTTTTTGCCAAAATAATGCTCTTATAATATTATTTTAGCCGAACGAGCCGAGCTTTACCCAAACAAATCGAGCATTGACATGCTCAAATTTGACTCATTTATTAACGAACCAATCCGAGCCAAACTCGAGTAGCTTGTCTCTTATAACAACATTGTTATAAGAACAAATATTCACACCGCAGTAAACCATCTTCACACCGGTGTTAAAAATTGTTTGGCTCCACATATTAAGTTACAAAAAAAAAAGTATAGTAATGTTCGGCTCCGTATATTAAGTTAAAAAAAAATTTGTATAAGACATTTCGCATATTAAGTTAAAGATTAAACACCAAAAAAGTATAGTAATGTTTTCGTACTATGAATTATAACTTTTGTTGTATATTTTTTTATTTATTTAAATGTTAGTTAAATTAATTTTATGTATTTATTTTATTTTATAAATAAATTATCAAATAAATCAGATAGTTATTGATTAATTATTGTATTTGAAATTACATTGTATTGATCGATTAGATTAAATAAGTGTAAATTTAATAATAAACTTCACTTTTATTCTACATTTAAATATATATTGTATTTACTTAAAATAAAAAGAACTGTTTTTATTGCGTTCAGAATTCGAACCCTGCACTCTAGACAATCCTTTCGCTCCATATATCGCCAAACAACATCTTTGATGTCAACAGAGATTTTCAACTTCTAAGAAACACAATTATTAAATAAACAAATCGTTTTATATAAAATTATAACTTGTAATTAAATGTGTTAATCAAGTCACGAAAAATAATAAGAAGAATAGTACACGTTATTAATGAATTTATTAAAAACAATGACTTAGTCCACTTCAGACGCTTCAACCCACCAAATTATAACCTGTCAAATTTGGACGCCACACCATTGGAGATACTTTTTATAAAAAAAAAAATTAAATAAACAAATCGTTTTATTTTAAGTAAAATTGTTGATAGTATCGTCGGTATTATCTTGCGTTAAGGTTGATAGTTAATATTTAGTGTAGATTATTTTTATAAAAAAAAATTCATTGCGAATGGTGTACTTGTCTATTTAGCCTTTTCCGAGCTTAGGGATTTTTATTGTTTTATTTTTGGGATAGTGCCTCCGAAATTTTAACTTTTTTAAATGATACTCTTCTACTAAATATAATATAAATTAGTATTTGAGGAAAAGAAAGATAGTTAAACAAAAATAAAATGGAATGAATTGATGAAAGGCTCGATGTAATTGAGTCGTGACGGACTAGTCATTTTAAAGGTATATATAATTTTTAAAATGAATAACTTATTTTTTTATATTTTTAAAATTTTAATAGATATTAATTTATGTATATTTACTAAAATAGGCGATGTTGATGTTAACGTGTTGGCCTCACGATTTTTCTTGAAATAATTTTTTACTAAATTACTAATCTAGTCAATAATTTTTTTTTATACTAAATCTAGATTATAAAAAATAATTGTGCCGGTTGTACTTATAATTTAACGTAAGATTTTATCAATAACAATCTTGTTGAAAAATTTATATTTTAACCTTAAATTTTAATTAAAAAATAGGTTAACTTGTGGGATAATCACAAAATTAAACTTGTAATATAAGCTATTTTCTAATGTAAAACTTGCGGGAGAAGCTTTGTTGTAAACCTGCTTTACTTCCCGCTATATGTACGGATTGTGGTGAACTCCATCTCTCACGTTTCTTATAATACCCGTGTTTCATAAATTTTTATGGTCGAATTAAATTGAATTAATTCGAATTCTTAATTTATCGAGAAGTTAAAGATAATTTAACTAGAGATTTTGAGGTGTGGGGATGTGGAGTTATTTTGACGTTATTGCGAAATTAGGAAATTCCGTCAACAGTATTCATCATCTTCCCCACCAAACCCTAA
Source organism: Fagopyrum tataricum (assembly GCA_002319775.1). Classification (NCBI taxonomy): domain Eukaryota; kingdom Viridiplantae; phylum Streptophyta; class Magnoliopsida; order Caryophyllales; family Polygonaceae; genus Fagopyrum; species Fagopyrum tataricum. Next base: position 57,080,357 of record CM008281.1, on the reverse strand, counting down.
GTTCACTCTTGGTTTCCCCTCTTCGTTCCACTGTTTCCGTCGGAAACCGGAACTCGGATCCACCTGCTCGTCCTCAACCGTGTCGGAAAAGCTACACCGCCGCCTTCCTTCGCAACTGTGTCGAGCCTGCCCAGGTCCGCCGTCTGCAACTCCCCGCCTCACCTGCCGCCGGATCTGTTCTTCGCTCGAACAGGAACTCCGCCGCTCAACCTCTCTCGACTCGAGCGGGCGCCGTCTGAGAAGCTGGAGCCACCGTCGAACTCGTCCCGCGCCGGAGATCCCCGATCCAGTTCCGTCGTGGTCCGCCGTTCGCCCTAGTCGCTTGCCACCGTTGCGCGAGCCCCGATCTGCTCAAGCCGCCACTAACCGCACCTTGCTGGAGAAGAGGACCAACGCCGCCGAGTTGCCCTTCTCGTCATTGTGCCGCCTGCCCGCCACCCTTGCCGAAGTCGAACCTAGGCCGTAGCCGCCGCCGCCCGTCGGGAGCCGCCGCCACAGTTGCCACGCCGGAAAACCTAAGGTGAAACCCTAGATCTGGTCAAACACGGTTTGACCGACTTTTGGGAAAATTGCAAATATGGCCCAACTTTTATAACTTCAATTTTGCTCCGAATTCCTGGATTTGCATGAAATGCCCCTGAATGGATAATTATAGGAAATAGCCCAAAGTTTATATTTACAGGAATGACCCAAACTTAGAAATTCATAAAAGTGCCCTGTTTTGAATAATTACAGAATATGACCTAAATTTATAATTATATAAAATGTTCCAAACATTTATAATTATAAATTACGGGCCAAGTTTATACAAATGGAGTTAAACTTGTAAAAATGACTTGTTTAGGTTCTTGGAGGTATGCTTGGATGAGAAGTTAGTTCATTTTGACTTCGATACACGAGACCCTACGTTGGTTAATTTGAGACGTGCTCGATTGCTTGGTTTTGTCTTGGTGGTTATTGCGTTCATCTTTTTGAGGTAAGTCATACCAACTTACTTAGCTGCCGTTCTGTTTCAGGTTAAGTTTGTCGTTAATTGTGAGTAGGACTTATTTTATTTTTATAATCTATCTTTAATATTGTAAATGTTTATTATAATTTGTGTGTGACTTATGACCTTTAGGGAGTTAGATAGTACTTGTTGTTAGTGTGAGTAGTTGAGAGATATGGTTGTGATGCGTTGACAAGAGTGAGTATCTGATAGATATAATTATGAATGAGACTGCAATGGATATGGTTATAGCTGAGATTAGAACGAGTAAAGTGTTGATTGATATTTCTGACAGACTGAGTTATGATTGAGATTGTGGCAGACCGAGTAGTGATTGCTATTGTGAGTTGTGTCGAGAATAGGGTAATTGGTTATATTACGCACTGACAGTTACGACTAGAGGGTAATTGGTTATGTTACGCACTGACAGTTACACCTCATGATGCTGGATTGCGTCAGATGGTTACATGATATATTGGACGAGGCTAATTGGTTATGTTATGCACTGACAGTTATGCCTTAAGAAACCGAATGTTGATTGATTGACAGGGATGAGGTATGTTGTATTTTGTATGGACAAAAAGTAGGACAATGATGAGTGTAGGAAAAAGTTGGTTGTTATCTATGAGCAGCGATAAGTAAAACCAAAGGTGATGAGAGTTGTTGATGGATAGGATTAATGCTAGGGTTAGGATAGAGATATTATATCTTGTCTTCTTCTCATTTGATATAGATTGGAGTTTTATATGTTTTAATATTATTAAGGTTTTGCTCTTGCCTAGTTTGTCTTTTCTTTCGTTTGGTTTTCTCACTTTGGTTCATATTTCCGAATTATATACTTATATTTTATGTTATATTGGATAACTTGATTTTTGTGTCCCTTACATGATACGTACGGGTTTAATCTGATTCCGGAGCTTAGACTCCATTCTTGGAACGTTAGCTAATGGTTTTATTATTGTTGTTGTAGGACTTATTCAGGTACTATACTTGCATAAAATACTACAATTTGGGGAGATGATGTACCACCGGACTCATGTGTGCCTTAGGTTTGGGGGAAGGTGGTTGGTCTTGGGCTTTGGTTGTGTTGATAGTTTATGTCGTTAAAGGTTGTTCGGGCTTTGTCTTTTTAGTTTGCATGGGTTCAAGTTTATCTTATTTAAACACTTTTGTAAATTAAAGGTCGGATGTATTTTTCTATTTCGTCGTGCTCTTGTTGGAAGGTCCTATAGTGAGATTGTTGTCGGACTAAATCTGGTGGACCCACTGTGTGGCCCACATCTTAGTGACACCTCGGGTTCCAAATTCGGGGCGTTACATAATTCCTATAAGCAGGAATCATTTTTTTAATTTCGGGTATACATTCAATTGTTTCATCTTGAAAAATAACTTTTTCCATTGTTGTATCTCCTTAATATGTTTCATAATCATTCGATTCTAAAGGGTCAACACAATCAAATATCGGTGATGGATTAATACTTTTATGATACCGGTTCATTATGTAAATTTTATTGATATATATGTTATTGCAAATAAAAAAAAGATAGTTTTTTCGTATATTTTTATATCAAACCAATTATATACGTATGTTGACGAAGTTCTTTGGTTTATATTGTTAGCATACATGTGTTTCAAATAATTTATTCCGTGCCAGACACGAACGATGAACTAGTTTATGAATGAGAGAAGAGTATAGGGGTGAGCAAAAAGTTTCGATCCGCCTATCCGATCCTTGAATCCGAAGATCCAATATGAAAAAATCCAAATATGAAAATATCCGATAGTTGGTGATCCGAGTCCGATCCGAGAATATTTTCCGGATCATGAGATCAGATACGGATCGAGGTTTAGAGAAAAAAGCCGGATCGAATCAGATATATCCGACTAGTCTAGTGATAAATACTCGGATCGGATCTTGGAGCGAATATCCGATCCGGATAAAGTTGTCGGTTATCAATATACTCTCAGATCGAAATTTTACAAAACTATCAGATCGAATATCCGAACCTTCGAATTAAATATCTAAAAATGTAGTATAATCCAAAAAGTCTAAAATTTAAAAACAACCGTATAAAAACAAAAAGTTCTTTAACATTATCCAAAAAAATTAAAAATATAAGTATATCATCCAAAATTCTCTTAAAAAGAAGCAGAGAGAGCAAGCTTATATTCATTTTAAAATCAATCTCTTGTATGGCATGCGTATTACACCGGTAATAACCTATAATTCCCCTTTCCCCCTGTTTTACCAAATGAGTATGATTAGTGTTCCATTCATGCTGATTAGCCAAAAAAAAGTGCTAATTAATGGCATGCTTATGAATGTAGGAGTTCGGATATATTAATAAAGTTCTTAATAGAACACTTTCAATTCACATTATTTTATTTCATATGAAAAGAATCGATAAATTATAAATAAATAATATGAAAAAAGCAGGGGAAGTCTACATGAACGGAGGGAAAAAATGACAAACGCACAAAATCAATGTAGACCGACTGCGTTAAAATTTTAACGCTCAACGCAGGCCGACTGCTTTGAAATTATTGAACTTCAACGCAAGCCGACTACATTGAAGTTCATAATATAGCCGTTGGTTTCGTACGTTGTCCAACGGTTATAATTCTATCCGTTGGATTATAGTCGTTGGGTTTCCGGTGGTTATAAATACTTCCGATCTCACATCTCCATTCAACGCAGACCATTGGACTCCCGAACTACTCATGCGGAGGCGCTCATCACCATCTACGGATTGAGTATTTCTCGGTGAAATCTCTCCAATCATTTTCTAGCCAAGCTCGTTCATTGGACTTTCTCAACTTCATTATCGACTTTGCACCATTTGATAGTTTAAGACTAACATATTCAATCACTAACTATGTTAGTCTTAAATTGTCAAATGTTACAAAGTCGATAATGATGTTGAGCGTCCAATAGACGAGCTTGACTAGAATATGATTGGAGAGATTTCACCGAAAAATACTCAATTAATAGGTGTTGACGAGTGTCTTCGAGTGAAGAGTCTAGGAGTTTAATAATCTGTGTTAAATTAAAATTCAAACGCAGTCAACATGCGTTGAAGTTTAATACTTTACAGTCTTTATATATTTTTAAATAATAACACTAAAACAAGGTCCTTGAGTTGGAGATCCTTAAGACATAATCGAAACAATATCATAATATATATTATAGTTCATATCATAGGTTAGATTTAGTCGGTAGATTCTCCACCATGTGAAAGTTCACACATAAGAAATTAAGTTAATTAGTGACAAATTCAAAGGTGTCAACATGCAAAGTAATGATCAACGAGAGATTAAAGTGGGTTTATTTGGTCATCAATGACTCATGTTATAAATCTAATCATGCCACTTAATTACACTTAAGGCTTTTTTTCCGAAAGGTAATTACTCTTAGACTAAGCTTTAATTACCTACCTAGTGATCCTACTTGCATATGAATATCTAAGATATATGATGATCACGCATTTCAAGTATAATTTGACTTATCATACCTAAATCAATAATAAATTTTGTTACATGAGGGAGAGTATAGAGTAAGGAGACTTGTCCAAATTTGTTTTAGCTATGTATACTCTTCTTTTAATTAAAAGAAATGTCCACACAATAGACTAAGGAGACTTGGCATGCTTCAATGATAAACATTTTCACATATTTTTCAAATTAATGCCAATATTTTATCTTTTACGCGTATGCGTGGATCTATGCACAATTTTTCGGCTCTTTGCGATCCAACGACCGAGGACACTAGGCTGCACGGATCAATATGGCGAGCTTCAAGGATTTCAATCTCGAGGACCCCATCTTAATGCTACAAAGGTTGCAGTCTTTGTATGTCCATCTAGAGGAGATGAGACCAGAAGACACGAGTTTCATGTCGTACGATGATCACGTTCTCGACTTGGGTGCGTCTAAACGGTCCACATGCCTCACATTATTGTCCATGTAGAGGACCGTCCGACTATTTGGGTAGAGCGGATAAGGGTCAGTATCATCCGGTGTAAGATTGGTGGTCCTCCCGTCATAGGAGTTGTCGCACTTCTCGTTGGACAGCTTGGAGATGACTTTTTTTCCATGTGTTATTGCCAATGACTAAATGTCATGGTTCGTAAACCATGTACAACCTTACCTCCTACATGCATCTACTACACATGATCCTCTTATACATCGAACAACCCATGTCCATATTTCAGACACCTATGTAAGATATCTCATACATATTTTTAATTATGACATGACGATATTCTAATTAGTTGTTTATTTCAACGTCTCATGTGCTTGTTGGTAAGATCCGAGACTTCTTATCTACCGATCTTGATGAGACGATGGTGGCGACAATACAGGAGATCCCTCGTATATATTGTTGATGAGACATATAGTCGGGGTGTCGCCACTTGATCCTTCACAGGTCCGAGTGTCCCAAGAATGACTTTGTTATGACTTGGATTTGGATATTGTATTTTCTTTCGGAATATATTATATTTGAGTCTTATTTTGACTTATATTTGGATCATAAAATACAAGAAAAGAAAAAAGATGTTGCACTACTTATAACAAGAGGAAAAGTAAAAGATTGGTTCCGTATCATACGAAAATAAAATACAAGAAAAGACCGGTTCCGTACAAAACAAGTAGAAATAAATTACGAAAAATGTAACTAAATTTTTTTTTTTTATATAAATATATTTTCACAAGAACTTCAAAAAAAAACCGTCAAGGAGCATGACGAAAGCTTGGGTCGAGGATCTTTTAAGCGTTGCATGCATAACACGAGGGTCAGATTCTCGAATGATTGAAAAAATTGTGTAGTAATGACATCTTGGAAGAAATATATTTTTTAGTCCGAGTTGTTTTCTCAAGCATATGTCTTGTTTGGTATACTTGAGAAAACAACTTGAACTTACGAGGATCCCCTTCTCCCAAGTTGTTATCTATAACACAATTATTCCAATTATTCGAGAATTTGTCCCTCAAGTTATGAGCAAAGCACCAAATCTTCAACTATGGGTGATACTTTTGTGCTCGGGCCAGGCTTCAGATTTTTTTTTCCCGTTTGTCCAGCCGAGCCCGGATGTTGGGCTTAGACGTTTGTTCGTACCCGCCTGGCTACCCATGTCGGGTACTCAGATGAGCGGCCATTTTTTTCCTTTTTTTTAATATTTCAACATATAACTATTAATTATATTAAATACATAATATTATATATATATATATATATATATATATATATATATATATAAAATACTAATCCCTGTGGCTTTTCGGTCTAGACGGGCTTTTCACCTTGTCCATACCCGTCCGTTTTTTGGACTGGCGGACCATCTAGTGGTGTATCTACGCGCACCCTACCCTTGACCCTCGTGTTCCTTAACAAAGTTTCTTGAAATTCCTTTCAAAATATATACAAGAACCGAAATTATTGTTGATGAAGTTGTATTTATAGTGTATAATTATAACTACTGAACAATGTTCTAATCTAACGGTTATAATATGAACTTCAACAATGTCGGACTACATTAAAGTTAAAAAAAATCAAAGTAGTTTGTTTGCGTTGAAGTTGAAAGAACACAATGCAATCAATTTGCATTGAGTTGTGCAGTTTGTAAATCGGACGCCGTGCGCTTAACTTTCCGTTTGAAAATTTAGTGTCAAAAGATTAAATTTAGAGATTATTCGATTTGGTTATATTTTTTAAACTTTTCAACATATATTATAAAATTACTATTAATATGCCTTGAATTAAACTTATCTTTTGTTTGAGCCTTTTCTATTTGGTCATCCTTATAATTGGCGCCCAAATATAAACATGCCAATTAAAAACTTGTCAAGTATAAACTTAGGGTTTTGTTCCTATATATATGTAGAGTTCCCTTAGTCTCCTATCACTGATAATATAATCTATTAATCTGAATCTGATTAATCTAGGATAACCTAGTTATCATCTGTTTATCCTCTCATCTGTACTTTAAAACTCCTCGATAAAATCTCTTTGGAAAGTGGACGTAGCCATTATAGGGTGAACCACTATAAACATGTATGCCGTCTTTCTTATTTGTTGAATTCTATTATTTCTCAGTGATTCCGGACAACAAATTGGTATAAGAGCTTTGAGTTTTTTAGCTTTATGTTATGTGGGAGAAAAGTGTGTTCTTTCAACACATGAAGATCAACAAGTTCACAGGGAGGAACAGTTTCAGTTTGTGGCAAATCAAGATGTGAGCGTTGTTGAAACAACATGGCTTATGGGAGCCACTGTCAAGGAAGGAATCCAAAAAGGAAAAGAGTAATGCTGCTGAGATGACCACTCAGAAGGATAAGACGCTTTCGACCATCATGTTGTGTCTCACAAATGATGTCTTATGCGAGGTTTTAGATCAGGATACCGCAACCAAACTTTGGTTGAAGCTGGAGATCCTTTACATGACGAAAGGTCTCACCAACAAGTTGCTTCTAAAGCAACGTCTATTTAGTATGTGAATGCAAGAAGGTACGCAACTTCACGATCACTTAGATCAGTTGAACACAATTATTCTAAATTTGCGTAATATTGATGTTAAGATTAAGGACAAGGATATTGCGTTGATTTTTTTAGTATCGTTACTCTGAAAGATGTTAAGTTTTCCCTTCATACAAGAGAACTATGCCACAAAGAGAATTAAACTGGTGTAGGTAGAGATGGTTAGACATCTGGTCTATATGCAAGTGGAGGCAAGGGACAATGAAAATCAGGGAAGAAGGATGATAAACCGTCTTCTTCAAAAGGTCCTAAGCCTGATTACATAACTACGGTAAGGAGAAAGGGCATTGGAAGGACATATGTCCTAAGAAGAAGAAACCACGAGATTTTGGTTCTACAGCTGTTGTAGAAGATGATTTTAAATCAGATAAGGATATAATTTTGGTTGTTGGTGAACACACGTATTAGGCTGATATGTGGGTTCTTGATTTTGGAACTTCCTATGACATATTTCCTAACAAAGAGTGGTTCGAAACTTATAAGCAGGTAGATGACGACAATATTTCCATGGCCAACAATTTTGTTGGCAAGACGGTTGGAATTGGCTCGAATAAAATCAAGACATGTGAAAGAAGGTTATGTACATTGAATGAGGTCAAACATGTTCCACTTATTACTAAGAATTTGATATTCCTGAGTATGTTGGATAGTAAAGGGTTTTGTGTTAAAGGTGAAGGTGGAATTCTGAATGTCTATAAGGGTTCTAATGTTATTCTAAGAGGTGTCAAAATGGGCACTTTATATTTCCTGCGGGGTTCTACTATTATTGAGTCTGTTTTCGTTGCATCTTCAGAGGTTCACAAGGATGATATGACTAAGTTATGGCATATGAGACTTGGTCATATGAGTGAAAAAGGGATGTAAACTCTAGAAAAGGTAGATCAACCATCAAGAGCTATTCACTAGAGTTTAGCTGAGGGACGCTCAAGAAGATCTGAGTTGGAGTAAGACCTCCACAAAGGTACGACTTTAAGGATATGGTTGATTATGCCCTACAAGTTGCTGGAGAGGTGGATACTCATGAACTATCCACCTATATAGAAGTTGTATCTGAGTCTGGAGGTACATAGTGGTTTACAACAACGGGAGATGAGATGAAGGGGAACAACTCGAAAAAAATCTAGGAATGGATACTCTTAGAGACGGGGATCATAAGAAGCTTTTCTTATCACAAAAAAACTACATTGAAAAGATGTTGTGAAAGTTCGGAATGTCATCGGTCAAGCCTATTGATACACCTAATGCTGTTAAAATTCATATTACCACTATGTTTTCACCTCAGTTGAATGAGGAGAATAAGTATATGTCCTGAGTCCCTTATGCTAGTGGAGTAGGGAGTTTGATGTATGTTATGATCTGCACAAGACCAGATCTGGCACACGTTGCTAGTTTCGTCAACAGGTTCATAGGGCAACCAGGAAAAGAAAACTAGCAAGCTATGAAGAGGATATTTCGGTACCTTAGAGTTACATATGACATTAGGCTTGTTTTGGGAATGATACACAGTGTTTGGTCACATGGTACTCGAAAACTGATTATGCAGGATATGTTGATATTAGAAGATCTATAACTGGTTATGTTTTCACTCTTTGGGGTTTTGTTGTGATTTGGAAGGCAACTTTACAACGCAGGGTTAGTTTGTCTACCATAGAGTCAGAGTCCATGGCATTGACAGAACCAACTTTAGAGGGATTTTGGTTGAAGGGACTGGTTAGTGATCTAGGTATACATCATGATCAGGATATTGTATATTGTGCTAGTTTTAGTACAAATTGTTTGGCCAAGGATCAGGTTCATCATGAGATGACTAAATATATTGACGTTAGATATCATTTCGTGAGAAGTGAGAACAAGATTCAGGATGAAAAAGTAGGAACTGATGATAATCCTATTGATATGTTCACAAAGCCGGTACCTTGCAATAAGTTCCAACATTGTTTGGACTTGCTAAATGTCAGAAGTTGTTGAGTGACCAAAGAGTACATTTGGTATGTCTTTGAGGAGAGGAGTTGGTATGAACATTGATTAATGTAATCTGGTATATTTGTGAGGATTCAAGTCAAGTGGAGATTTGTTGATATGCCTTGAAATGGGCTTATCTTTTGTTTGAGCCTTTTTTTTGTTCGGTTAGTCTTATATTTGGCGTTCAAGTATAAATTTGTTAAGTATAAACCTAAGGTTTTTGTTCCTATATATATTGTAGGGTTTTCTTAGTCTCCTATCATCTGATAATTTATTAACCTGAATCTAATTAATTTGGGATAACCTAGTGATCATCTGTTTATCATCTCATCATTACTTCGAAACTCCTCAAGAAAATCTCTTAAAAAATAGACCTAGTCATTATTAGGTGAACCACTATAAACTTGTATGGTATTATCTTTTTTTGTTAAATTTTATTGCATAATAATTGCTTTGAAATTATAATCCTCTTAGTCGTTTCTTCTGCCAATCAAGGCCTTTGTGTCATTTAGTAATCGAGAGAATACGTGCACACAACACTAGCTATAAGCTCCATGCATTCATAAACAAAGCGCTAAAGCTCGGAATTATGATGATCTTTCAAGTCACGCCTGGGAAAAGTTTGTCTTACGAACATCGAATAGTATTGCACACTATAATTAAAACTCATTTATATATTACCTATACCAGGCTACCCATCTAGCTTTCTACTTAATCAAGTTTCTTCCATTTCTAATGTCTAAAGTTATTTATATTACAGCACAAAGTTAATACAGCATAAACATGCAGATTAAAAATATTTATATTTTACATCATATAAATACATTATTGTTTTACAAGATATAATTTACATCATAACATAATATTATAAAAATATAAATATTATTTCATAACCGATAGTTCATAAAAATTACAGGATCGGACCGAAAACCTATTATGATCGGACATATATGTATTTAATTTATTGAAAACTTTCGCCAAATTAATATAACATAATAATTTCGGTTCCAATATATAATATACGTCCGGTGAGATTTCATTCTATAACAAGTTGACTATACAACGAGTAGTCAATGGACTTATTTACTAGACTCGTTACAGGCTAACCATCTTATAATCGATTTGGGATCACTTTTACCACATCCTTTTCAAATACAACCGTATATGTCAGACTTAGCGCCTTAAGGCCGGCAAGTCGAGTACATACTCCCAAAGATCATGTCGGACCGAAAAGCATATTATGATATTGTGACAATTTACGGTGGGCCAATTTAACGTGAGATTTCCCACGTTCGAGCATGTATACATATTATATCCGAGCTCAACTCATAAATTAGAAATAAGAGAAATGACCCAAGGATCGACTTATATACAAATTTCGTTAACACTTTATATTCAACCCGAGATCATTTCACATTTCGTGTGTAATATTTATTTTTCAATTATTTAGAAACATATTTTAATAGAAGTAGATAGTGTTATGATGATATAGTATGATGCATTTTGATAGCAAAGGTAGCTAATGATCTGCCAGCTTCACTTAAGCAGAAAGTTAAGCAAATGTATATTACAATATTTATGTCTACTATTGGTTCATGAGGGTGGCGCTGCCACTTTCATCATCGTGACAATTTTAATATTGTTTCCAAACTGTTGTTTAATTACAATTATGCCACACCAAAAAGTTCTAGCTGTACTTGTTATAATTTACATCTAAAGTTTCAACTACGGTTCAAAAATATCAAACTAAGCCATAGTAATTATATCAACCTATAACTCTATGAGTCTTTTAGTGAATTACATTACTCATTTGTTAAAGAATAATTTTTAAAAGATTTATTTTATTTAGTTGGTGAATGTTTCTTTAATTAATTATTAAATTCTCTTAAGATATTATAATTTTTAATATCTATTTTAAACTCAACGTGTTAACTTATTTTTTATTTTAATTAATAAATTTAATTTAACTCTTTGTCATAATATCAAAATTTAAATTATATTATTTGAATTATAAAATTTAGAAATGCTAAGATATTTTGGACATATTATATATATATATATATATATATATATATATATATATATATATATATATAGATAGATAGATAGATAGATAGATAGATAGATAGATAGATAGATAGAGAGGTGTGTGTGTGTTTGAATTATAATAAAATAATTAATATGTATAATTAAGTTTGAGACTTCATATATTTTTAAATTTATTATTTGTAAAATATATAAAAGTGACCCCTCTCTCGATTGAGGCTGACTTGACATTCATTTTAGAAATGTGTAGGACATATTTTATAAATTAAATTTATATATGTGCAATATATGCCAATGAGAATAGAGTTTTGTTGAAAGAGAGTTTCTTGTCCAATATTTGGACTAGACTGTTTTTTCCAATTTATTTATTTGATAGTCATAAATTCACATTCTTATGTAAGTAATAGGGTCAATGTATATAGTTTGTTATATATAATCGAAAGGTAACTCAAGTCGAAACCTTATTTGGCTTGTAGATCCAATTAACGAATGTCTATAAAACCTATTCTATAGGTTGCAACAATTTTAGTGCGCGGGACTATTTTTGTGAAAGCTTTATAAAGAAAATACTTTGATTAACTAACTATAATAAATTACATTTAATAATCACTCTTTTTAAAAGATCACCTTCTTTATAAAAATTTTAACATAAACTATCTTTAATATTCATATGTTAGCGATAAACCATTTTTTTTATAAAAAAAATCACCCTTAATTTTATAGATTTAACTAACCACTCTACGCTAATTAAAATTACATCAAATAGTTTTAAATTAAAAACATAAAAAAGTAAATTTTTATGATTATTATAAATTAATATTAAAACATCTTTATTCTAAAATTCTCATTACTACTCTGATGATACAATTTTAACCCACTAGTTTTTATTTTTTAGTATTTTTTTTAAAATGAAAATAATAGTTATAGTCACATGATTATTGGTCAACTAAACCAAGTGAATTTCTTTTTTATAAAACATAATTCGACAACTACATCAACAATTTAGTCGGAATTGAAGTTGTAATCGAATTGGTTTTATACGCGATAGTTTTTATGCGATTTAGTTATTTTAAAATTGACTTATTTTTTGTATATGGGTATTATTTTATTTATTTTCTAATATAATTTGAAATAATTCTTCAGACTTAAGATTTGTGAGAAACTAGACAATCAATTATTATGTTCTCTTTTACTCCCTTGCATTCAAATCATAATGTAGGATACTTGAAAATTATCAAAACATATGGAAAATCTAGTTTCGATATATGTTATATCAAGCGAAAATCGTTAAGGATCACAAACTAGTATAACTTTATATTTTTGATTTCGATTGAGTGTATTATGTAATCCACCAAAGTTTTTTCTTAACGTGAGGAATTACTTAACTTTTTTTATTAGTAATAATAAAAACGTGAAGAGTGTCGAGTCTTCTTATAACTAAAAAAAAAATGTATATTCTAAGGAGATTAGGAGACTAAATGAAGTCTTTTATTAACAATCAAAGTCGTAATTCCTTTATATATATGAAATTCACGAATCCATTAGTATTGCCATCGAAAGTAGTGCTAGAAGTTGTAGTCTTTCGTTGGTTGTGTGCGGAAAAGTTCAATTAAAATTATATATTGTCAAATAATTAACTAGATTTACCAAATAATGCAACTAATTTGGAGCTTTCCACATCACAATCTAAAATGAAAAGTTAGGTTCATATTAGTTTGGAATTTTATGCATTTTCCATTGTTTCTTTTGGCACTAATAATGATAGTACTCCATAACTAATATATAATACTCTTTTTAGATTAAAAAAAAAACACTACTTATTGGCAGCAATAAGTAGAAAAGGAATATATTAATACTATATGTTTCGGTTTTGGGTTCATGAAGTATGAATATAATAACGTATAATAATTCATAATCATAATCTTATAGCGTAAGTATACGTACGAAAAATAAGCACCATTTTTGCGGTTATTTATCTATTAAAATGCATAAAATATCATGTGTTTATAAGGCATTATATTAGTAGACTGTATTTGAACTCAAGTTCACCTTTATGAGTTTTTTTTAAAAAGATTTTAAGCCATTTAATATGACATGGGGCTTGTTTTTTCAAATATTTCTAGGATGTTATTTGGCAAGTCCAATAGATAATCGTGTAATATGGGGCTTGAAAAGGGTTTCTACTATCCTGCTTTCCGGCGGCGAGACACCGCGCTAGTTAATCTATCCCGTGTCCTTTTCATGTTTTGCCAAACTCGAGTGTTCCTCGTCGTCTCCCGTGGATTGTTCGTTGAGACTTGTGCGAATTTTTTTTACTTTTCTGGTCGTTTGCTTGTGATATTTGTTGTGTTTGTTTTTGTAGCTATTTACATGACGGTTTGTTCGTTTGCCGGTTTTCGGCCTCTCGATACACCAAGTTTGTTGGTGTAGTCGAGCTTCTTACCTTATTGATCAAAAAAAAAATCTTATCTACCGATTACTACTATTATTATTTTTAGTTCAACTCATTTTTTTGGTTTTTTCAAACTATTTCACCTTTATTACCTATTGTCAATCTACTTATGTATCCAAGATGAATATCACCGGATAAGTCTCAATTCCAACTCAGGTTACTAGTTTAGAAGGTTCCAACCTAGATTAATGTCCAAATCAACCATTATGATTTCAAGTAATTTAAAACCAATTCTAAAAACAATCTAATCCATCGTAGTCCAAACTATAGACAAATCTCTATCAACCTTGGAACCACAAAGTTCTAGCCAATAACAATCATATCGAAATCTACCCCTAAGAAAGACAAATAAAGCATGAAAAGGAAATAGCAAAATGGAGAAAATAAACTACTCAACTTCAATGAATGAAATCTTGCAATTGTATTAAATATTGAATCCAAATGTATCTCCAACAAAACTGAATGCAAAAGTCTCAAACTTTAATCTAAACTAACTAAGAACTAAGAAGATTGATGGGAAAGAAGAACGTAAGGGTAGGAGACGCCTCCTCCCTTCTAGGGTAAACTCTGGCAACTCCGGGCTCTCTTAGGCACACTTTGAAATGAATCCAAGGCTTCCTTTTATACACAAACCCTTGCCAAAAGACGTTGGGCCGAAAAGAAAAAAGCTCATAAAAAAAATATGACGCTCACGGAAGGAATCTCGGTCTGACACTAATCTCGATCTGGATCTCGGTCATGATCTCGGTACAAATACACTGATCTTGGTCTGGACAGCCTTGATCTCGGCTGTGATTGGCTCTGGTCGGTATGAGATTTTAGAATTGACTTTAATTTCTTCAGGGTCTGGAAAATCTCGGTCAGTATTATGAGGATCTCGGCCGAGATGCTGACCGAGATTGCTCGACAGAAACTTGGATCACGGCCCGAGATGAATGTCTCTGGTCGTGATCTCGGCCGAGATGCTTCCTTGGTTGTTCTTCATGACTTTAGCTTGATTCCTAGCCCTTTCCCGTGCACGTATGTTCGCTCCAATGCATCCACTCCGAGGCTTGATCCTCAAATACGTCGTTTTAGCTCCAAAATGTGTCAAATTGCCTACAAAGCCACAAATAGTGTGTGTAGACATCTATTCTTGCAAAGTAGAACTAAACAAGTAAGAGAAGGGAAGAAGAAAACATGCCGGGAATATTAGGCCGATCCTGCTACTCAAAGGCAAAACCGGGAGAAACAAAGTGGGGCGGGAAGAGGGACAAAAAATGGGCATGTTAGCTTGTACCCTTGCTCCCCGCCAAGAAGAAATAGAATGAGCATTGCGCCAATTGAATTATTGGGTTGTAGAGAAGAAAAAATAAATAAAGAAGCAAGTCCATTTACCAGATTGCACTATGTAGTTAATTTTTAACCTGTTTTATTAGATTAAGAACCCAGTAATTTGACCGGTATCGGAACGATATTTTCGGTTATTACACCCATACCTTGTTGTTGTTGTTTAAAATCCATATGTTGGAACAATTGTCAATAAACGAAATTATAGCTTGTGCATTTCTACTCCTATGCCTTGTTCAATTTGCTAAATGACAAGGTGATAGAGATTCGGGTTTACTTAACTCGTAAAACCCATTCATTTTAAATTATTATTCATGAATTTTTTTTCTAATTAAATTTTTGTGCTCCGAACAAGTCTTTTAAGACATTCATGAAAAAAGAGTTATTGTACTCCATTTAAGTTTTTAAAGGTTTTCCATAAAAAATAAAAGAAGGGGAAGAAGAAAGGAAATTATGACCTTCTTGACAATGTAGTGTGATCGGTTGTTTAAATGAGTTGTAGCCATGTGTCAAATTTGATCTTGGTGATAGTGGTTGTATTCGAGGTCGCTGAAGATCCCTTATTTAGGTAGAGAGCGTTGTGTGATCCACATTTTTTAAATTGTGACTTTTTTCCTAGGTACGGATTTCTATTCTTCAACTCCCCGGCGGCGAGATGTCGTAGTAGTAGTTTCGTCAACACCGTGTCCTATCCATGATCCTTCATCTTCGAGCTTTCATCGCCCATTTATTTGGTTTGACAATTCCGTCTTTGTGGATGATTTTGCCCGTTCTATTCTTTTTAGTGGTGGTTCGTTGTTGTTGCTTTGTTGGTTCCATGATGATATGTCCGTTTGTCTATTTCCGGCTTCTCGATATGGTAGGATATTGTTATAGTCGAATTTCATTCCCTATCATATAAAAAGAATAAGAAAATAAATTTTAATTGAGAATAAGGACTTTTTTATTTTCAAATGTAACTATTAATAATAGACAATATAATGTAGAAAAGGATCGAAATAATTGAAAATTTTAGCATGACACGAAAAAATAACGATATAAGAATAATAGAGAACTTTTAAGGGAAATAAAATTCAATTAAATAGCCATTAGAGTATATATGTAACTTTCCCCCTTTTTGATTCTCTCATGTGATATAATGTCACATAAATAAATCTCTGCTACGCTACAACACTATGGCGGCAACAGGGAATAAAACTTAAGTAGCACAATTATTAATAAAGACTTTATTTATATTTTATTAAACAAGTGTCTTTTTAGTACAAGTATCGTTTAGTTGTCAATAGTAAAAAAAAAATCATCAAAAGTCGATATAATAAATTAATTAACGTAGCGTATGTTAGTCGTATATTAATATACGTGGAAACAAGTCCCATAAACAAGGATTAGGCATGTGGTTAAGTGCTAAAATTATGATTTCTCATAATGGTCTCTTAATCCATCCCAATAGTTAATATATCACATAGTCAGCGATAATTTGCCCTTTCAAATCATTAATCTAATTGTTTTATGCACTTAGCAAAGGCCAAAACTTCTATGCATAGTATATGAGATCAGGGCTTGGCACGGGACGAGACAGGATTGATATATATCACATCTCTATTTCGGTTATTTTACATGATACATATGATCGGGACGTGTTTTGTGTCTTTGGATTGAATTCAACGGGACTATACAACAATTGGGATTGAGACATGACAGGATGAGACGAGCCCATTCCCGTTTGACCTATAATTAATTTACGGGTTATAGTTACACACGAAATATTTGTTAACTTAGTCTCCGTGTGCCTAGACATGCATGTTATACGAAAACTCCATAAAAGAAAGTAAGTCTTCCCACCTACGTGAGTTGGTCTAGTGGTGGCTCTAAGTAGAGCACCGAGAGCCCGATTGGCCGGTCACCTCCGTTTGACTATCGGTTTGGGGATGATAGCTACTTGAAAACTACAAGTTGGTTCCAAGTTTTCTCTACAAGGTTCTCCAAAAATGGTTAATAAACTTCACGTCCCGATCACTAAGGATAGAGCGTGGTATCCCATGTAAGCGCACAACATTGTCAAAGAATAGTGTAGCGATTTCGCTAGCATTTTGTGTGTTGTCACTTGAAATAAAATGAGCCATTTTCTAGAAACGATCGACTACCACAAAAATGCAGTCTTTTCCTCTTTTTGACATGGGTAGGCCAACAACGAAGTCCATATAAAGATCCTCCCAATGTCCCATTGGTATAGGCAAAGAATAATACAATCCATCCGGACCTTGGCGCGATTTAGCATGGTGACATGTGATGCAACTCTTGCAAAACCGTGTCACTTGATTGCGCATCCCGGGTCAAAAGAAATGCTCTTGGAGAGCGGCGAGGTTCTTGGTAGGAATGGTAGCACCGAAGTGACCACGGCCCTTATGAACTTCCTTGATCAACAAATGACATATAGACGAACGCGGGATGCAAAGCTTGCCCGCGCGGAATAGATTGTCACTATCCGTGGCGTATAACTCTTTAGCCGTTATATCTATCAATATGTATGGTCCAAAGAACAAATCCATGTATCTTGGCGTCCATATATACAAGAAGGGCATACCGGCGAGAAAGGGCATCAGCTACCACATTCTCTTTCCCTTACTTATGCCGAATGGCAGAAGAAACGGTCTCTACAAACTCTACCCAAATAGTATGACGCCGACTAAGATTTGTTTGACTCTTGAGATACGAAAGAGCCGCATGATCCAAATGAATCACGAACTCCTTCGGCCACAAGTAGTGTTGTCATGTCTTAAGACAACGAACTAAAGCATATAATTCCTTATCGTATGTGAGCCAATTGTGTGAAGGACCTGAAAGTTTATCACTAAAGTACGCAATTGGCCAGTTCTCTTATAAGGAACCCCTCCAATGCCCATATTCAATACATCACACTTCACCTCGAAGGTTTTCGAAAAGTTTTGGAGTTGGAGTAATGGTGCATTACAAAGGCAGCGCATCAAATGCTCGAGCATGTGTATCACGCCACTCAAACGTAACACCCTTGGTAGTAAGCTCATTTAGTAGTGTCACTACCATGCTAATGTTCTTGACAAAACATCGGTAGAAGCCCGCTAAACCGAGAAAGGCTCTCGGACCATGGTGACTGTAGTAGGAGTAGCGATACGCCCCGGATGGCGATGTCATCCCTGTCTCTGGCTAAGACGACCTGACAAGCGGCATGCGAGCCATGGCATGAAGCTTGTCCATTTTGAAAATATTTCCTATATTTTTCATATTTAATAATAGACTTTTCATTTCGGAACTTAAAATTTCCGACCTTTTGAAGTCTAGACCTTTCATTTTGGAGGTTAACTCCGATTTGTAATTAAGTCATTTATGTTTCCGACTCTTGGTTTGGCCTTCATCCTATATTTAAAGAATGTTTGATCTCTTTTGTAAAGTCCCGAATTCCATGTGGATATCCGATACACTACTTGGCTTAAGATCACTTTGCGGACCCTGCCAGATTAGCCTGACAACAAGATCAACACTAGATCTTGCAACAAGAACACGCCAAAACAAGAAAACGTTCAACCTATTTGTTCATCTAAACTTTTGCAATCCATGTACCTGTAATTAAAATCTTAAAATTTGACTACCAAAGAAAGAAAACACAACTGACACTCGAACACTCGAACCTACACAATAGGTCGGTCATTCTCAACATAGACGGTAGGTAAACAGATATTGCTACACATTCAACCAAAAGAATAACTCTAAAAGAAGTCAACTCGACTCAACCAACGCGCAAATCATCTCCGTGGTGCACCATCTTTCGCTAGGACACCATAAGCGACTTATTAGGAACATGTCTAAATACCAACGAGCTATAAACCGTTACCTAACTTTCAAAAAGAATTATATTATTATATCGAGAAAGTATAGCTCAAATGAGGAAAACATATTACACTATTTAATTAAGAATAATATTTCCATTTTATAATGTAAGTATCATCAAGTAGTAAGTCCATACACAATTCAAGGCTCATAGAATAGCATCATACATTTCATAATAATATTACAACAATAATAAATAATGAAACTCGTGCATGAATGCAATCAGAGTATACATATGTTAATGAGAAGTTCTCACAACAAACCTCAAAATATGTTGATCTAGACTCAACAATCTATCTATTTCCCAAAGTATGATAACGATAATAAAAATCAACTCCCAAATTTTCTCACAATCTAGGACATTGATAATACTCTATATAAGTTAATTGGAGTTGTTATTCAAAACGTTTTACACAATTGATCAGTAAATCGGTGTTAGGAATAATCCTATACCACTAGTATAATAAATATGTTGGTAAATCCTCTGGAGGGCTT
The DNA here is from genome assembly GCA_002319775.1 of Fagopyrum tataricum. Taxonomy (NCBI): domain Eukaryota; kingdom Viridiplantae; phylum Streptophyta; class Magnoliopsida; order Caryophyllales; family Polygonaceae; genus Fagopyrum; species Fagopyrum tataricum. Next base: position 57,060,686 of record CM008281.1, on the reverse strand, counting down.
CCCCTTACCAGCAGATCTTACTCAAGTTGTGTACATACACTTCCGTGGATTAACCCACGAGGTCGCCAAGAGCCCTGACCGTGGAAGACGTATCAATCAACCTTCACCTAAAGGATGAAGGAGCGGTATGGCCATACCCAACTCCAACATGACACATAGACCCCTAAAAACAAATTGTCCAAAGACATAAAATCCGTCAGATGTCCGAAGACACAATTTCATCAATTGTCCGAAGACATAAACCATAATCCTGGATAGGCCATACATACCAAAAAGAAGATATTTTGTTCTTCAAATATCATATAAAGATTCGAGCGAAGAAGTCATCACTTATTTTTCCTCAAGTCCCTTTATTATCATTAATATCGAATCACGACAACATTAACCGTCCTTACTACCCAATCCTCAATATCATTATACTCCACAAACTATGCCTTATTGTAACGAGGGTCAACGACCTAACATGCACATTATGCAAATTCATGCAAAATTAATAACATGAAGGTAATCAAATTAATAACATAAATAACATTCAACATGATATTCATGAATAAATTAGGGACATCAAATTAATTTTTAACTACATAGTAATAAGCTCGTGAATATATATTTGATTCACTCGAATAACCAAGGATTCTTACCATGCTTTAAATAAAACATCATAGTACAAGGTAAATACTCACATAAAGTACGTACTATTTTAACATGCTTTGAAACTAGGTCTTCAATCAACAATAAGATAACACATTTTTGATAACTAGTTAAGTAAACCCAAAGGACTTACCTGAATGCGAATAAAATACAAAGCAGGTTCACCGTCTTCTACGACACTCATTCGATGATCGGAAAGTTATGTCGGATCCGGTACGAGGAATAACTCACACTCCCGAGTTATGAATATCGGAAGAAACCAACATCAACCACTATGCGAGACTTCTCACTTCTCATTGGTTGAGCGGATCGGGGAAAAAACGTACAGAGTATGGGAATAAAATCGGCTCAAAAGCTTTTGTACGTGTATATAAAGACGAGGTAAAGATGGCGAAATTGAAGCTGGAGCCCATAGAGTTTTCGCTTGTCACCTTTCTCTGTAATTGATTTTCTGGTTCAAAAAAAAAAAGAAAGTAGAAGATGATATAGGTAACTCTGTAAATATAAGTGATAAGTGAGCTTCACTTTCTTTATAAAAAGAAAATATAAATAATCATTTTAAAACTTGAGAGAGACATCTTTAATTTGTATAGATGTGAAATCTATGACCCAAGCTTTGTCTAACAACATATAATAAATTAGGTAAAATATAATATAATATATAATTATGTGCTAATTTCAAGTTAAAGAAGATAGAGTTATTAGCAATTGCAACATACGATACTTTTATATATATATATATATATATATATATATATATATATATATATATATATATATATATATATATATATATATATATATATATATATATTCTCTTAGGTAAACGGTTTATATTCTCTTAGGGTAAATCTATGACCCAGACCTGGTAAACGGTTCGGGCACTCTCCATTTTCTTAGGGTACACGGGCAGGTGTTCCAGGCACCATTCCAGCTGGCTATTGGACCCAGAGGCGAGGATTTTATATTCCTCGTGTCACATATGTTTATATTGATATATACGAGTTAAGTGTTGGACTATATAAAGATAATGAACCGGGTAAATGTGTGATATCATGCTGGCGTGTTTAATATTCTATGATGTGTGTTTGTGCTCTGCATCTCTTATATTTGTGTATGGTTAGCTAACGGTTTTATACCGTGTTGTAGATCCTTTGCAGGGTAGGAGAGCTGCAGAATGATCTAGAGGGGTGATCTGTTGAGGACTCCGTCCACTGGGGCGATATCGTGAGATATGGTTATTGATGTTGTACGGATTTATGTTTTGACTTTGTACTCAGCAGTACTCTATGTAGTACCTTTTGATATGTATATATATACATCAGTTTTATGTTTTGTTTTAATCTATATGTGCCTTATTGTAAGATTCAGTGAACTTGTTGTCAGGCTAGGGTCAGGATCCATTGTGAGATCCTAGCCCAGTAGCACCTCGAGTCCTACGGATTCGGGGTGTTACAGTTTGGCCTCTTTTATAAAACTTGTCTAAGTTGAATCTAAGTATTGATAAGGATAATCCTCCTACTTAGCTTGGGCAACACTTCCTCTTTCATCCTCTCAAATATCTATCTTAATTGGATCTAGTCTTTGATCCAAGCCTTTGTATTCGAGGATCCTTTTGAGGGATCAACTGTCAACTTCACCTCGTGGCTTATTCAATCTATCTTGATCGGATTGACCGTACGCTTCCTCATCCATTTCTAAGGCTTCATCAACCAAGTTATTCTATCGTTCGATCCACCATATGAACAATCAAAAAGGGGTAGCTGAAGTTTTTCCTCGATCTAGATCCGCTATTTCTATCAATGCCCATATGTATCTCGGCCATCTCCACGCATATCTCGGCCTTATTCACGTACACCCCTCTCCATATATGCTCGTCCTTCTTCATGTGATAAGTGTCTCTTCTTAGCACGGCTGAGCTTTAATCCAATCAAACATGGAGGTGCATATATATTCACACCTTCTTGTACATGAAGAGCTCTACTCTTTTCTTACAATGCAAACATGTGATCTTGTCTCCTTGCCCTTGTCTCCATGTATTTGTTCCTTGACGTGCAAGGCGAGATTCATGTAACTTGATCCATCTTCTGAATCTATGTATATACTTCCTCCTAGCTCTTCACATGATCGTTTGCTTCCTTGCCCTCTTCCTGATTGGTGATGAAATTAAGTTTTGTCTCAGGGGTAGAAAGTGTACATTTTTTTGGGTATCCACAATCTCACAAAGAGTGAATATATTAGATATTGAATCTAATAAAAAAATTTATCACACATGATACTAGATTCTACGGGAAAAAAAAGAAAGAAAAAATTCCATTCCAAACACCACAAAAGTTGAATTGAGAACCAAAATATAATATTTAAGTTTTTATTTAAGTGTTGTTTTAAATTTTATAGAAAAGTAATTATATATAAGAAAATAAAAATAATTAATCATGTTCAATAAAAGTTGAATTGAGAACCAAAATAATTTTAAAATGAGATATTTAAAATTAATCAATAAATTAATTTTATGTAAGAATTTTTATTTATTCTTAAAAATATAAAATATTTCAACAATATACTTATACATGCTATTAAGTATAGAATTATATATGTTTTCTAGTTTCAATTCGAATTTTCCAAAACATATCATATGAGTTCACAATAGTTATCCTTAGTTTATGCCCTCATAAAGATGTAATGCATATACAACATGCTTAGCAATAACTACGATTAAACTATAAAGCATGTTAACGTGGAGACGGGAGCATTGCACCTGGCGCTATATCAGCCTGGCATGTGGCATCGATCTACGTGTTTTATTTAATTAACATAATTAACATAATTTGAAAGGGTAGCTAACTAACTAAACTGCTGTGATCGATATTAAATGTTAATTAATGAATAGGGTAAGAGGGAAGGATGCTTGCATGTGTTTATTTAACAAGGAGTCTATTTCAACCCATTTATTATAAATATCAGCGACCATTAAATTCAGCCTCTCGCATATAGTGTGCGAGTAAAAAAAACATAAAAATAAATAAATAAAACAGGCGGTGCCTGTCTCATGACAAGAAATGCCATGTACCGAGACTATCTTGGAAAACATAAACCTCTTGTACCTTATGTGCGAGAGAGTAAAACTTCGGTCAAAAAACGTTATTTCAAGACGGTGCTTTTTGCAACCGTTGAATCCCAAATTCTCTCGCACATAGGGTACGAAAGGCAAAAACATTCTATTTCTTCCTGTGCATTGATTCCCCTGGGAATTCCTCAGCTTCCGTATGCAAATATATTCCTTCCCGATATATTCCTGTTTTGATTCCAATTTGGCTATATATTTGCCAGATTTCCCAGCAAATATGTGCAAGAGAGCATAGCAAAGAGAGCAAAAAATTTCAAGCAAGAGAGAGCGTAACAAGTTTTACAAGAATGGTGTGAATTGAGGCTGAGAAGAAAGCTGATAGGAAGAGGCGTGCAGAGAATATTGTGCGGGAAATTTTTGTTATATACTAAGCTGCACAAAATCTAGTAATTTTTAATCAAATTTGTAATAAATTGATTTACATTAAATTTACAGTATTATAATTTAGATGAACTTAAATTTAATATATTTTATATTAGAATAATTTTTATATTAGATGAAATTTAGACGGAATTTAAGATAGTATATTTTAGATGATATTTAAGTTAGTATTTTATATATTTGACAAATTTGAGATGAAATATCTTAGATGGAATTTTTGTTAGCCAGAATTAGTAAGTTTACATGCAACCATGTGTTTAGATTAAATAATAAATTTAGTCGAATTTAGTAAATTTACATTCATTTTAAAGTTTTGTACATCGTATTGCAATTTTTTTATATCTTACATGTTATTTAATTTATTTATTTATTTATTCTTGTCCTAAGTTATAAATTTTAGAACTATGTATTTTGTTTTTGTTAGAAATTTATATGCAACTTATAAGTTATTAAATATACAGCTTAGTAGGAACTTTCAAAATCGACCCACTATTCATATGTTGGGTCACAACCCGGTACTAGATACAAGAGAGCCGTCAATGACATATCTCATCCCCTTATTTGTCATCTATATTTAGGGATCTTTGTACACCCCCAATCCCATCCCCTGCGCCTCCTCAATGGTCGAGATGCGGACTTGATATAGATTTGAATGTGGCGTTTGTATAGGATGACACGACATCTTTTCAAGCCGACCAAGAGTTTCAACCTTCTACATTTCAACAATCATTAGTGCAACCCTCCCTCGTTCATACATCGTCTCACTATCCTTCAACCAATGTGGGTCCTTCATATGTTAATCCATTGGGTTTTACTTCACAGCCCTATGTGAATCCAACAGATATGTGGCCACATGATATTCTTGATACTCATACTGGACATCTACTCGCCACCGATATATTGTTCGATTACGGAACACATAAAGTGAGAGCTATTTGGATGGATTTGGAGGGTAATGTAAGTTCCTACTCGTTATTCTTTAAAAATGACATCCATAACTTAAAAAGTGGATAATTATATTTACTGTATTGAATAAACCGACAAACGTAGAGTTCGGAGAACTATCACGGCCCTGAATCCCTTCTACGTACCTATATGGACACCCCCGTGGATGCAGAGTGGCGAGCTTTGGTGGATAACTCACGGTTGCATTCGCTTTTCACGGTTTGGATGAGTAATGTGGATCATGCTCTTAAACATGCATTTGTAGAGCGGTGGCATCCTGAGACGAACAAATTTCACATGCCATTCGGAGAGTTGACCATCACATTGCATTGCATTTTTCACATTACCGGACTTCTTATAGATGGTCGCGACCTGGGAGTTTTTGGATCTTGGCCGGAGATACGGCAAGCAGCATATCATCTTTATTGGGATTGGATGGAAGATGAGTGGCGTCATATCCGTATGAATAGCGGATTGAACCCCGAACCATTGATCTCAATTGGTTCGTCTGATCCACTCGACTGAACCCTAACCAATCGATCTCACACCAAATTACTTGGATATCCTTCAAGAGGAAAACCCGTCCTTCTCTCATCATACCCTCCACTTCATGTTCACAAGGTAATCCGGTAAATGACCGCACAAGGAAATTTACACAATCCGGAAGGTAATCCTGTTTGCATACTCTGTTATAGGTCACATACAAATCCCGTAGGCAAATATCGGAAACCCTATCCAATAGTTGCAAAACATCAGTAAGTTTGCAACCTCAGTCGAAGTCTTGAAACGGGATACCTCCAATGATTCCATAATCAGACAAAATTCATCACTCAACGTCAAATTGATATACTTCAGTCGACATGTCGAGAGTTGGAAGTTAGATGCATCAAATTGTCTCTTCAAAGTAGAGTGTGCGGATTCAACCCTACACATTAAGTTCATTTGAAACATGACACTAGTCTTACGTACTTCAACTAAACAGATGCAATGCTAGATATCCAAAATATAACATTATCAAAATGAAGAATACTTGTTTGTAGCTTGGTTACCAAGGTAGAATGTCGGTAAACCGAGTAACTTGAAATTTTCCCTTTATGACATATCCACGGCTTGTTCAATTAATCCATCAACCCACCGATCACCCCAATGATCGGTTATTGCTTGATGTCGGGACCCAAACGTTGCACTTGACTTTGATTTTAATAACGCCGTACAATCACTTTGAAATTGGTGATGCATTGTTACTAATTGTGTCTTCTTAAAGTCTTGTCCCTCTATCCCGCAGTCGACGTGCTTGAACACAACAAATGTGTTGAATCCGGAAAAATCCAAGGGATAGCCCTCAAAAGGTAAAGTTCTCGATCGGTCACTATCACATGCGGTCGATATTTTGACGCTTGACAACACCCTTTGACCTGGCGCAGAACCCAGTTGTTTGTATCCACATCTTCCCTTATCATAAACACAAAGCCCAAGTGAAATGTCAAGTCGGTGCATGTTTGACCGACAATCTTCAAAAATGACATTTTGAACCTATAAGACAAAAATAACTTATTTACATTAGTAACATAAAGTAATATAATGATAAAAATTAACTTATTTAAAGCTTACATTAAAATTGTGTGTATGTCAATTAAAATTTAAGACTAATTATATTTAATTTATATTTGAAATTGAATACGGGTCTAGCAAAAGGAATAACTTAAAGTCCAAATACCGGCCATATTTTTGATAAGATGAGATGAGACGAAATTTATATTTGAATTAGAACAGGATTAGAAAACATCGAGATTTATGTCCACCTATAATAAATAGAGGAATTATCAATTATAGATTTAACACTTAACTATCGAACGGAATCTAAGTACGTCACTTCATCTCTTTATCCATTAGATTATAGGGATGAAGAGGTTAAAGGAAGTTAAACCGAACGGATTTAATAGTGATTTAGTGAGTCTTGTCTTGAAGCAAGGTGCCGCCCCTCCAGCCTTGTGGCTATGAAAGTAGTAATTGAAAACCACGCCTTCACCCCTTTTGATGCTTATTTACACATGCATAGGAGTCTTAATTTACTATTCTTAAATGGCTAACTTACTTCCACGGTTCCACCCATTTAATTGTCCACCCATTTTATTTACATCAAATACTAACGTACCCAAGAATCGATTATATTCTCATCAACATTCATTGAATATTAACGCACCATAGGTGCATCTATGTTTGGATTTATATTTCAATTCATAGTTTTAGGCGGTAATAAGTTAACCATTTGACGTTTTAAGATTGCGCGAGTTTTTTATGAGTTTTGGATTGCTTTTTATTTAAGTTTTTATTTTTAATTTTACGAGTTTTTGATTTTTATTATGATCATTTGTTATTTCATGATGTTAAACTTAAACAAAAAAAAAACATCGAAACTCATAATAATATTATTAACAACAATAATAATATTTAATAAGTTTTGGATTGCGCGAGTTTATGAGTTTTGGATTGTTTTTTACGAGTTTTTATTTTCAGTTTTACGAGTTTTTGGACTGCACGAGTTTTGGTTTTTTCGAGTTTATGAGTTTATGAGTTTTGGATCGCGGCCGGCTAGCCCGATTTCAACGGCGCGGAGGAAACCCGATGGCTCAAGACATCGAACAGTTATACAACATGTTTTTGTCCCAGATGTCCGCAGAAAGTGTGACCCCATCGTGGAGAACGAATCAAGAACGACAAAGAGGTTCAAAATTTTTTTGCCGTTAACGTGATTTATATGTGATTTCTTGTTTTTTCAAATTGTTATATAATTTTCAAAAGAGTTGTGTTATTTTAATTTCGTTAATTTTTAATTACAAGTTATACTAACAAACAATAATGATATTAACAATAATAATAATATTTAATAAGTCTAACATTGATAATAATCATTAAAAAAAAGGTTTAACATCGTAAAATAACTAACGATTCTAATAAAAACGAAAACTCGTACTATCAAAAAAAAACTTAAACAAAAAAACGTCGAAACTCATAAACTCGAAAACCAAAACTCGTAAAATTTAAAACTCCTCAATCCGATCTTAAACTCCTAAAACTAATAAATATATTTACGTGAAAAAAATAAAAAATAAAAGTAGTTATCATTGCACCTGTGGTGCATTAATAGGTTAGTTGCTGAATTGAGCCAAGTAAATGCACCTTGAGTACGTCAATCATGGTGTCACAAGTCACATCAAAACATGGTGCAAATATCAAGCCTCTTTTTATATCAAGACCTAGATCTAACCTTAGAGGAGGCCCAAGAATATCGGTTAAGATCTCATGTATCACTCACTTCATGTATCCTTGTATCCTATTGCGATTGGTGGAATTGTTATTGTTTATTATTTTTCTCGTAAAATACTATTATTTTTATACTTCTTTATTTAGCTTCAACCAATCACATGAGAGGATACATGTATCAGTTATACAGGAGATCTTGATTGCAAGAATATCTACTATTTTCAATTTTCCATACTCTCGACGACGATTTGACAACTTGAAGAAAAAATTTCGACGGTAGTTGAAATATCATAAATGTTTTAATCTTTATCGATGATAAATTGTTAGGTTAAAGTTTATATGATGTTTTGATAGTTATGAGTTATGATACCATTAATGTCTTAAGTCCAATATGTACTCGGATATCCGTTAGTTGTGACCAATATTACATTTAATCTTACATATATTCGTTTCTACTAAGACATAATAATGTATATGTGAATATTCTGTTGTATAATTTTGCGTGGAAATTCTAAAAAAAAAAGAGCCTTGTCCTTGATTCAAAACCTTAACATATTATAAGTTGGGCTCTTGTATGCTCTTCGTTCATGAACACTCATCTAAAAAGAATCAAGCAAGTAGACATGATTCAACGTATTGATGATGCATATAATAATTACTCTCATAATGCCAACTTTATAAAATAAAATGTATATTTCGGGTTTAGTTCCTATGAATTATCCTCTCAAGTCCATGCATTGAGTTGGATCGAAACTAATTAGTCTCGTGTTATGTATGACAGTGTGATATAAATGATTACAATTTAATTAAGATAAAGAGCAATATTCATTAAAGTGTAAAATAAATAAATTTATAGTCATATAATCATAGTTATATATTTGGGTTTTATGGTTCGTACGATGTTCGATTTACAAACCGTACGGTTCAACGCATAGTAGTTCCCTATTTTAAAAAATAGATTACCCAAAAACTTTTATTTTCTATTATTATTTTGAACTCCGTCGGACTGCGTTAGGTTGTGCAATGCGTAAAACGAAATTGTGTCCTTATCAGTTCTCTATTTTATTAAGGGGTCAATTTAATTGTTTTGGAAAGATAAAAAGCACAAAAACGATCAAGATTAAGCAAATGACGAGGATCATCCTACACAAACATTATCTTTTTAGTCAACTAATTGTCATACTAACTTTCGATGAGATATTCTACAGATTGACGGATGCACGTCTCTTGCCTTTCACTATTGGGATTTGCTCATCGAGGCTAACCTACTTGCCACATCTCTTGCCTTTCAAACTAGTATTTCCCTTCATCTCATCTATATGGACTTTTGGGTCACAAATTACTCAAATAATCAACTATTAATAAATTTGTAGTGTACAGAAAAATATGCTTGACGAATAAATATTGTTTATGTATAAGTAGAGATAACTACCCTGCAAAAGCAGATGCTTTGATTTGGATCGGCCGCCCTCCAGACAATTATTAACTGAATCCTAAATAATGAAGTCGATGTGTTCTACACATTTGGTTCTTGTTGACATGGCGATGTGTTTTTATTTCGTGAAAGAAAGTCAACGGTCTTCACCGTTAAGTCAATGGATCTAGTTACAGTACACGTGTCGACAGCTTCAAATCGGGAATCAACTTTGATTATACATTATTACAAGTTCAACGGTTATAACCTACAACAACAAAGACTCAAAGAGAATGTATATTATTATAATCGGAAATAACCCTCGAGGCTTCACCTAAGGGAAATCATTTTTTCCGGTCCCGATCAAATTCTTAGATTGTTTTGAACTTGTAGAGATCGATTTTAATAAAATTGGTTAAACAAGGAAAAAAAAAAAGTTATTTTGGTCCGGATTGGATTTGATTCTAGATCGACTTAATGAGGCTAAATACATAACTCGTTGTTAATATGTAAATTTATCTACTTTAATTTATTATCTATTTATATTTATTACTTTATGTTAGGAATTCATATCGTATATAAACGATTCAAATAAATAAAAATAGGTTTTAGGCTCTTATTATCAACCACAATCGTGAATATAATCACGTGAAACCTTCCTTAAAGTAAAATAGAAAAACTTCTTTTTAAAATAAATACAATCTCCTTGATCGTGCTAACAAAGTTCACGATCGTGCTCATTAAGTGTACAATTGTTCGCCTTTGAAATGTCGATCACTAGAGGTTTATACTTTTAAAAAACAAGGTGCACGATCGTGTGACTTGTAACACACAATCATGCATATATTCACTACAAGGTGCACGGTTGTGCGCCTTGACCAAATGATCGTGCACCCCATCATGTTCATTTTCATCACATGTTGTTCATTAATGCACGATGAACAATACACCCCCAACAACTTCTAAACAATATAGCAAAATGTATTGAATAGTTATACTTTATTTGTAAAGATATTCAGCTAGTCCAATTAGTAATAAGGTTGATGTGAGGGTCTATTACTCAAGGTTTAAAACTCCGAAATTGCCTAACACTTTGTTTTTACACATAAATTTATTATGAAAAAGGTGTACAATTGTGTACGGGTTACCAACATGCGAGACACTGGTCGAATCGAGAGCATCGATTATTTTTTATTCGACACTCCTTAGAGATTCTCACTCCTTACTATAACAAATGTTTTCACTAGATCATGACTTTATATAATGTGCATTGTATGTAAAATACTTTCATATTGTTAGGAGTAAGAACATCTAAAGATGTTCAAACTTATTAAGCAACAATCTTGATTTCTCTCCTTGTTCGAGTGTGATCCCGAGGTGCATACATGACCGTGCACACTTCACACACGATCGTGCACGTACTTTGCTTTTTTTTTTTAAAGAGTGCATTGTGCACCTCTTGATCACGTGTGACGTCAGAATTACAAGGTGCATGATCGTTCATCCATAATTTTTCATTTGCATCACTTTTTTGTTCATTCATTTAGATTAACAATTTAGCGATACAATATGAACAAATGGTGCACAATATATTAAATCATTTAAGACATTTTTTTTACAAATCCAATGGTGTATATGTAGTACTCCCTCCTATTACAAGTTTGTTTTGATGAAACAAAACCTCATTCTTCCAAAATGTCATCCTCAATCAGATTACAAAACACCCTAGGAAAATCAAAAAGAGCAGAAAAATGAGAAATAAAAGATGGGCACACACTCTCAAGCCAGTGCACAATCTTATTTCCGCCCCGTCGAACATGAGACCACTTGCAAGATTTAAACTCTGCAACCAAACCACGTATACTCTTCTAAACATTGTGACATGTCACAATGTGCCTCTCACCATATGCATACTTCCACTGTTGAGCTTTGATATAATGGTTAACGAATTGGACTCACAAACAATGTTTGTCCATCCGAGATCTCTAGCCAACTTAAGCGTCCAAAAAAATAAAAGTGTTGAACTTAAGTCAATGCACAACCTTATTTCCGTCCCGTCGAACATGAGACCACTGGCAAGATGTAAACTCTGCAACCAAACCTCGTATAGTCTTCTAAACATGTCACAATGTGCCTCTCACCATACTTCCACTTTAGAGCTTTGATATAAGGGTTAACGAATTGGATTCACAAACAATGTTTGATATTATTACTTTATGAGTTTCTTATACCATTTTTTAAATGACAGTTATTGAAGATAATAAGTTCACACATCTGAATTAGAATCATTCGGAACATAATATATAAGGTTGGTAGACTACTTTTCTTGCAAATTAATTTTAGAATGTATCACATCGGATTTATGTGTTGAACTTAAGTTTAATACGCGTGATGATGGTTATTTAATTATCTTCTTTGATTTTTCAAATAAATAAAAGTGTGGTCATATAGTTATGATGAACTTGTAAAGTGATTAAATGAACTATATATTAATATAATAAAATATTTGTAATGTACTAATTAATAGAGCTTTAAGTGGCGGCTCGTCGTGATTCTATGTATTAGCATTAGACAAGTGTAAACAAATTAAAGTCCTACCTAACCTTGCAATTACATCAACTTAAATCATTTTATTTATTTATTTCTGTAGAAAATATATACTATAATTCGTATGATATCATGTTAACACATAACCAATGATAATAGTCATCCGTTAAATTAAAAAACATAAAATAAAAGTATTAAAAACTAGTGATCTAAATATAATTCAGCAATTAACTATTTAATAAGAATCTTTAGTACTCAAAATTGTTTGGTGGAGATACCGTAACTATATATTACTTTTACTACGTTTTCTAACATTAATGATATCTTAATAATCCAATAAGATTTTCCGAATTGATTCAGGAACATTTACGAATGATACGTACCCGTTTTTTTTTATATATTACTAATTAAAATTTGAGAGGCCTTTTTTATATTATTGATATCAACTAACTAGACCCTTAGTAATTTCACCTTTATTTTTAATTTTAAAATCAAAGGTATAAAGAAAATTTTACAGAGATTTTAAAATAAAATCCTATAAATAGAATTTATCTAGGTTCGGGTTTGGGTTTCGGGTTTGGATTCCGGTTTCGTTTCGGGTTCGGGTTTCGGTTCGGTTCAGGGTCAACTCATATATCGGATATTTTTACATTCAGTGAAACCTTGGACAAGTGTGTCTCCTTCAACACTATTTGGGTAGTTAAAAATAGCAGGTTTCTTCAAGATAATCCCCATATCAGATGGGGGCCCAACTAAAATGTGAGTAAAGGCTCAAAGCTAGTGGAAGCCACGAACTTTGTTGGGCCTAAACCCATAGTTTTGGGCCGCCACCATCTTGTTGGGCGGATCATATAATTTTGTAAACATATATAATAAAGTACAAGGTTAATAAAATATTTTTTGGTATTTCAAAAAGTAAAATCATGATATAAAAAAAATACATTAAAAAAAGTATACATTTTTATATAAAGTGTTTTTAAACATATTTATGTTTTTTATACATTTTATATGCTCTTTTTTTTTTATAATAGGACAATTCTTCACTTGATGCTTACTCGTTTATATTAAATCGTTGATCAAATATAAATTTATAATGTGTACAAAATATTGCAATAAAACAAAAGACGCTGTAGTCTTAAAATGGAGATGAATGCTTTTTGTAGTTTTGCCTATATTGGTGCATGAGGACCACAATCATCATATACTATAAATATATAAAACACATGTTTTATAATATGCTATGTAAATTTTTTTTTTGTTATAGTCTGTATTTTGTGAAATAAAAGTAATTAAGTAATCAAGTGACAATTATAATTTGGCTTTTGAAAAGTAATTCTATTTATCATATAGTATTTTTTTGGTCATGTTAAAGTCACTTATATAAAATATTAAAATTAAACTTAATTACACAATTCGTGTGCCCTTGGTTTAATTTTGATGTTACAAATAATAAATGCCAGATGAATCACTACATTTGGCTTGTGTAATAGAATTTCCGTTATTATTTTTATAATAATAACCTTTTTTCCTTTGTCTCTTGGGCAGTTGTCAGTCAGTTGGCAGAGTAACACAAGGAAAGAGATATACACAAACACAACACAAAGGTTGTTTGTTTGCGGTTGTTTTGTAGCCTCCAACGACAAAGCTTTTGTGCTTTTTCCTTTTCAAGATGTTTACAACACCATGCGCGTTGGTCAAATGTTCAATATTTAATTTCCACGTAATTATATATATATATAGGGTAATTAGCAAAATATATATAGAGATTTAAGCGATTTTAAAAGATACTGGTAAGAAAATAACTTTTTTCGCTCATCAATTCAATCAATCAATGTTTATTTAAGATATTTCTGTCATAATCACTTTTATACAAGTAATCGTTCATTACGTGTCTAGAGAAATAAATGATGACGTTTCAAATTTTTAAATAGACTAGTGTCTCTTGGTCATGCTTCGAATCCTAAACGCCGAAAATATTCTGCATGAAATTAAAAATCTTATCGGAAAAGAATGTTTTAGAATTTTCAACATGTTAACCCTTCCTTCCTTCTTAGCTTCGTATTAAAAAAGAAACGAGAAATAACTTACCAGGTGAATAGTGCAGTGTATTTCGACCGTCAAAACATGAATTCCGCGTATGAAGATGAAATTGACATTCAAATTAAATTTAAACAAAAATTATTAAAAATCAATTTAGATGCTCATACTAAATTATGTTTAATTAACCTGAACGTACTCAGTCTACGTCACTCCATATCCTCGACTATTTATTGTTCATAACTTTAATAATTTTGTATAAATTTAATATAAAAATGTATATCCAAATATACATTGAGATGGTGAAAATTTATGTGCTCAATTTTTAACAAATAATATACTCCGCAATATGTAAGACATGTATAATGCATCGGGATTCTTAATATTTCATATTTGTGGAAATGTGCAAAAATGACTTGTATTATGCATTAGCATTCATAATCCCTCGATTGTTTGCTCCTTTTTTAAAAAAAAATAACGACAATTTTTAATTAAAAAATCTAGATAGTTACGGGTTCAAAGGATAAAAGTATTTTTTGGGAACACACTTGAGTCAAGTTCGGAGTAAGCAATTGAAGCATGGCCTTGAACTACTATTTCATATATATATATATATATAAATGATTGATCATAACGCTCTTCTCACAAGATTAAAACATTTAACGTTAAAAATATGGCATAGAATCGCAATTCTAACGTAAATTTTTTGTTCTAGGACAACAAGTAAAGCAGCCAATATTCTCGGTTAGGAGTGCCGTTTGTCTCCCCAAGGTGAGGCTTTCTAGGACCATCTCTATAGTCTATGGGTATAGCCTCTATTATAGGCTGTGTCCTTTCCCTAGCTAGAAACCATTTGAGACTTGGTTAAAAGACAAATTATCAGCATATAATCACATATTATATCGTAATCACCTAATCATAATATTACAATAATTACGCTTTAATGGGTTGTGTGGCCGTGGCTTCCTCTCTATAGAAATAGTTCTACTTCGTATGTCTTTTGAGTTGTATAATATATTCGAAATGAATATAATTTTTTTGACAATGAAAATCGGTTATCTTAATCTCTAGAAGCTTTCTAGAGGTAATTCAACTTAAAATATCATTGCGAATGAAAACGCAAAGTTCGGAATCATCAGAAATATTGATGTTGGTGGTTGAAATTTCCAGATTAGTAATCAGTCAACAACACGGTTGATTTCTCTGAAAACATGTCTGATCTGAACTTCGTCAAAGAAATGAAGATTCGGTCTGTAGTCGGATAAAATCATCTCAATCTTTCACGAACAACTCCACAAGTCTTGGAGTGTCTTGATAACACACAAATTATCACCCTCAATTTCGACATTTTTTTATATGCAATCTTATAGCCTCTTATAAGCCATATTTAAGAGCAAAAACTTCAGCTAGCTTTTATGACCGAGTTGAAATTATTTTTTGAGTATCGAGGCTTACAACATCTCCATTGTGATTTCGAATCACAAAATCAATGGATGTTACTCACGAATCGAGTTTTTATCTATCAAAGTTAAGTTTATGGAAACCATGTTTTGAATTATCTCATTTAATATTGTGTTTTTTTTCTTCTTCTTTTGGTAGAGTTAAAGTCCTTTTGTTTATGTTTTATATTGTAGTCGTCTGCATCAATAATGTTAGTTTTCTAATTGTAGATGTAATTTTTAATGAAAATGATTACATTATTACTAGGACCGATAAGCTTTATTAAAAATGGTTTTGTTCCCGAAGAACAAAATGTTCCACAAATAGTTGCAAGACATGCAAACTTATTAGGTCCAATTTTATTTTTTTAATTTCTTGTAGGATGTCATGAGCTTTTTTATTAACAAGGTTAATGTTGTTAAGTTCCTTCAAGATTGACCTATCAATTTTGACAATGATTTGTTTACTAAAAGGACATTCAATAAGCAAGTGAAAAAAAAATCCTCAATATGGTGGTTGCACAATTCACACTGCCTTGTTATAACAATTCTTCTTTCGTCAAGTTTTGTTTTTGTTGGTTTTTTTGTTTTATGAAAGTTTCCAAAGAAAATTTTTAAATTTTAGGTTGGGTATCAATTTTCAAATCCAATCACAAGCATTGTTTGGGGACATGCTGAAATCGTCCTCAATCATCTCCGAAGCAAATGTTGTAGTGAACCAACCATTTACTACACCTCTAATATAATCTATCTTGAATTTTATTTTTTGGTATTATTGTTTCCTTTTTTTTTACCTAATATCTGGGTTGATGATGTTTTGTAGCTCATTATCAATTTTGGTGACATCTCAATCTCCCGGGTCGTTAATAAAGTTACTAACTTTAATATTTGTGTCAATTTGATTAGTGTTATGGACCATTTATATAAGTGGCTTCATTAAGACCCAATTATCATGCTAGAATTTGATGGTTTTACCATTTTCCACCTGCCAAATAATATCATTTTGAACTCGGTTTTGAGCTTCATAAGGTTGTTCCAAAGTCAAGACGTTGATCCTTTCTTTTGGTAATGTAGAATATTATGATTTTTCATTGACCATTTTAACCTAAATATTGTTTGGTTCTGCCATTATTTTCCACAAGAGCTTCATTTGTAAGGCTTTGTTTGTGATTAAAGATTTCCTTAACCCGAGACTGCCATTACTTTTTTGTTTTACAAATTACATCCCAACTAATGATAGGCCTATGTTGTCCCCTTTGTTCCAATTTTTTTTATATATGTTTTATAATGGATCGGTAGCATAAAGCTATGCATAGCAAAAATCGGTTTAGTCGTCACGTTGTGTTTACGAGGGTGTTTATGCCTTATTGCAACAAGGAGTTAGCTTTCCATTTCAAAAGTTGTTTTGTTTTGAGATTGATGTCACTAAATGTCTCTTTAGTCATTCTTCCATTAATGATTGAGCATCTAAGATATTTATCGAGGGTTGTGGTATGACACATGGCCTGAACATTTTTTTATTGGGTAATAATGCTTTCACTAGTATTTTGTTGTTGTTTGGAATGCATATTTTTGGAAGTTAATCTTTGTCCCGATAAAGAACATTACATCTCTAGGATTTGCTTGGTTCTTTGACATGATGCCACATTCTTTAGTAAAAATATTCATATTATCAGTGAAAGATAAGAATGGAATTGGTGTTGCTTGTCTGCATACGGAGAATGTAATATTGTTGTCATAGTTGTTGTAGTCATCTTGCAACATTTGTGTTAGGATTTCAGCCCAAAAATGAATAGATAAGGGGATAAAAAAAAATCTTCTTGTCTCGGTCTTATTTCAGGAAAGAATTGATCAGTTGATCCGTTGTTTACAATAACAGAAAAAGATACTATATATAGAAATACATTCTTTAATCCATCCAATAAATTTATTACTAAAACCAAACTTTTTAGTATTCTAATGAGTCTCAATTGACTTAGTCATATGTTTTTTCCGTATCTAGTTTAATAGCATCTCACCCTTCCTTACCCTTTTTAGAACGAAAGAAGTGAAAATTTTTGTGTGCAATGTGAATATACCGTGAATTGATCTATTTGCAACAAAAGCACCTTGAAGGGGTTAAATCAGTTTAGGAATATGTGGTTTTTTTAAAATAAATTTGTATATAGTTGAGCAAAGGCTTATAACTCTGAAATGGTTAATGGTTGTTGGATTATCCAATTTTGAGATTAGGGTTATAAAAGTATGATTAATTTGTTTTAGCATTTTCTCACTTTTGAAAAATTCTTTAACGGCTTGAAACATCCGTTCCTATGATATGCCAATATTTTTGATAAAAACCAACTGACATACCATCTGATTCATGAGATTTATCACACCCAATATCGAAAAATTGCATTTTTTTGATCTCTTCATCAATTGCGCCCTTGTAAGATTCACATTATCATCATTATTGACTTTTTTTAATAAGTTGAAGTTTATCTTCCAATAGAGATTGATCAATTGGTTTTTAGAGAATTTTCTCAAGAATCCGTTTTAATTTCTAAACGGATCTCGGTTTCAAAAGAAAGAATAATACCATTTATGGTTATTAGTTCCTTTATTTTGGATCTTCTTTATTTTGGATCTTCTTTATTTTGGATTTAGTAGAAGGTACTTATCTTAGGCCAAAGTAGGATACTTGGTGATTTCCGAAAGAGGCTTACTTAGAGTTTTGGACTTAGAATGTAAGTTTGAGTAAACCCTCGAACCTGTTATGGATCTTTTTCAGTTGTGAGATGTTGTTGGACCTTAGAGAGGGTCTTAGAACATTTTGGTAATATTCATAAAAGTTATGATTTATTATTCATTCTTTATAAGAACCTCATAGTTAGTCTAAAAATCTTCTAGAAGCTTCATAAGTGATAGAATTGTGTTGTTAAGGCATTTTTCGTCTTGATCATGTTTTGAGATCGTTTACGTACAGATCGAGTTTAGTGAGTTTGGATATCGGACTAGTTCAGGTAGGTCTTACGGACTTGCTTAGCTAATGATACAATATATGGGTATGTATTATTGTAATGGTGTGTGATGCGTGTTTATAATTATAACCTGAGAAAGACAACGTTACGGTATAAGTAGACTCAAGTGTATGAGAACGGGTCGTGGCATCGCTGCCCAGCGCTGCCAGGTGTCTGGGAAGCTCTTTGCGACCATTCCATGCCGGTAAACGGTGAGATGCATTAGATCCATTCCAGATGGTTTACGGGGACAGAGGCGAAGGTTGATGGGACCTTCGTGCCACACAATAAGTTGAACTAATAGAATTGAATCACCTAATAGAAGATAATAAAATGATTGAGTGCAGGCATGCTGTGTGCTACTTAATATTTACTTATATATTAAATTGTTAGCTAACGGTGTATACTGACGTTGTTAGTCCTTGCATGTTAGACAGTTGTTGAGGGATCTGGAGAGAGGTGGACAACCGAGTTTCCGTACTAGTTGATTTGGGTGTTGGTTTATTTTGGTGACGAGAGTCATTTTCTTTCTTTGGATTATGTCACCTATTTGTTGGTTGATGGTCATTTGCTTCATGACATTTTACTTTCAAAACGTTTTATTCGGTTTTCTTTATGTGTGCCTTGTTGTAAGATATTGATAAAATTGTTGTCAAACTAGGGTCGAGACCCATTGTCAGACCCTAGCCCGTAGCATCTCGAGTTCCCAGAATTTGGGGTGTTACATCGAGAGGGAACATTGGATATGTCCACAAATTGAAGGAGCCATGCACGAGAAGTGTTGATTGACCTAGGGTTTGGGGTTGTATGTGGCGGCGAGGGGAGAAGGGTTATTCGCACGTGAGGCGCGTTCTTCAACTTGAGGTAGGGCTTTTTTCATTTTTTAGGGCTTTTACATTTGGGTATTAGTAGTGATGGGATGGAAATGTTTGTTGAAAATAATAAGTTATCACAATTACACTATTACAATAGGAAAATATTGAGTCCAATATATAAGGTCGGTGAGTAACTTATCTTGCTACCGATTGATTTTAGTATGAAATTTCATTGAACGTATGAGTTAGGTTTGAACCTAACATGTACGTGCACTCGTATACACTCGACTCGCTTTATAGTATGCATGTATTGTACTTTGTTAATGCTATTTTTTTGTAGGTAAGTTTGTCGAGTTGAACACTTGAAATATGTGTTGCTAACCTGCTAAGTAATGCATAACAAGTTTGGATGATCCGGGTGATATTATAATGGTCGTTCAAACATATTGTATATATGAAATTCCATTGCATTTGATAATCATAAATTATTGCAGATAGAATGAAATTTGGGCATTAATGAAAGTTAAGTAAATTATAGCGAAATGGGAAAAAGAAGAAGGAAGAGAGGAGAGAGAGTTGTGCAAAAAAGAGAAGAAAGCAACATGTCAAAAATCTTGTTTGTCCAAAGGCAGTTGGCCACATCACATCCTTCTATGACAGACAGACAACGACTGCCTCACTTCTCGAACCCCCACGCGCCTCAAACCTCGTGAAACCACCACGTCCCTCCATTATTTTTCCGGTTAAGATCTCCTATATCACCCACATCATGTATCCTTGTATCCCTATTGCATGATTGATGAAATTGTTATTGTTTATTATTTACCTCGTAAAACACTATTATTTTTTTTACTTTTTTATTTAGCTTCAACTAATTACATGAGAAGGATACATGTATCAGTGATATAGAAGATCTTAATTGTCATTTCTCTGCCCCACTTTTATTACTAATCCTAAACTTATTTACACGATTTCGATTTTATCATCAAAATAAATTATCACCTCTAAATTTATAATAACACTCAATTAATCTTCCATATTTTATAATTCCAACGTCATCTTAAATAATATAATTGATCTTAACCATCTAAAAAATGACATTCTTCAAATATCCTAAATTTACAAAATTTATCCTATTTTTCTTCTTAATATTGTTATGGTACAAAGAGGGTTAGAGCTATATGTGCTACAAAAATGTACCAAATATTAATTTACTATTTCATGAACTTCAATTCATTATCATACCAATTTCTATATTTCTATTGAAAAATTTACCATTCATCTCTCTTTATTCTACTATTCTACTTTCATATTTTTAACAATTCATCTTTTATTCATTATACATATTTTACAAATGTTCGGTTTATTTTTCGCATCTTCTTACCGAAAAAATGAGTTTTCTTTTACTAATACAACTTTCATTTTTTAAATTTACCAACTTTCCCAAGCTGTTGGTTTGTGCAACTTGGCGGTAATTTAAAGTTAAAATAAAATAGATGCTTAAAATGTAAGTTTGAGAATAAATGTTGATATTGAAAAGTTGGGTGTTGAAATGAAATAAAGCCATATATTTGTCCTTGTAAAAAATTGTTTGGAAAGCGTGTGTGAAGGAATACGTTGGACTTGCAATCCCATGCCTATCTTGGATATTTGTACGATTCTCTCCACTTTTTGTGCACGCGCTCTTCCTTCCTTTCTTTCCCCACGCGCTTTTGGAGCGTCTGTACTCTTCCACCATTGTTTTGGGTTTCTATTACAAATTTTAACTTTTTCTTTTTTGAGTTATAATATATGTAACAAAATCTTAGCACTGCTTTTTCGTTAGGATACTATGTTGTAGTTTGACCCTATGCATGATATCTTAAAATATTGTAATCATCTATTTGAATCATTAATCTTTCTTAATCTTATGATTATGTGCTTACATAGTTACATATTCAATGGATTTATTTGGATTTAGTGGAATTCAGTTCGACCGGTATAAACATGAATTTGGGTTAGTTAATTCAATTTTTTGAACCAGATCATCAATATCGACATCTTTATAAGTATATTTTCTATTATATTCTACAATTTTACAATATCAAAATCGATAAAAGGAGTGAGAATTCCATTTTTATTAATAAAAAAAGTTCAACACTGTTTTTTACGGAGTACTCAACGGTCCCATTCAGATTCTAACCCAAATCACTAACAATTAACAAATTGATGATTACATGCTAATGTGATAATGTGAAGCAAATAATTGTTCAGTTTCCTAAGCGCCCATAGAAAGGCAACATCATTAAATCATCAAGAAGCAATTAAGTGAAGTAAATGAATGCATGCTTTTCCTCTGAGAACGTAAATGCAACCAATAAAAACCAAATAATAAATGAAATTAGTAAGTTACATCCTACAAAAATCCAAATTCATTTTCAAAAAGCTAAATTTGTGTTTCTATGATTGGTTGTCTCCATTGGTGGTCACCCCAAAAACGCTCCATCCTCGAACAAAATGAGCTTTTTTTGATACTCACACTATTCAGCCTTTCAAGAAATATCAAACCTTTTGAACAAATTTCTAAACTTTGGGGCGAAAAAAGCAATTAATCTGAAATTTGGGTAAAATCTTGTAAATAGTTAAAAAGTAATCTCAAAATAAGCAACGCTGCAAATGCAGCAGCGATTACTCTGTACTAGTACTATTAGCCATTTGCCTAGCGAAGTAGAATAAAGTCTCTCATAAGAATGGCAAAAAAAGTACTCTTTACTTGAATTCTCTCTCATCCGCCAACTTCAGAGACTCTCTTCCCTGTCGTTTTCACTACCAAAACCTCTGTTTGCACGCTGTGTTTTGTCTTCTTTTCACCCTTCATCATCCTCTGTTTTTGCCCTTTCATTTTCTCATCTTTCAAATCCTCAAGGAGGGAAAAAGCTATGAACATGAAGGAGAAGCTGGTGGTGGAAGTGATCGGAGCTCATAATTTAATGCCCAAAGACGGTGAGGGCTCGTCTTCTCCGTTTGTTGAAGTGGAGTTTGAGAATGAGAGGCTAAGGACTCCAGTTAAGTATAAAGATCTTAACCCTGTTTGGAATGAGAAGCTTGTGTTTTGTGTAAATGATGTTGCAGATCTTCCTTATAGAACTATTGAAGTTAATATCTTCAATGAAAGAAGGTCTGGTAACAGTAGGAATTTTCTGGGTAAAGTTAGGGTTCCTGGTTCTAACATTGCTAAACAAGGGGAAGAGATTGCTCAGCTTTATACTCTTGATAAGAGAAACTTGTTTTCTCATGTTAGAGGAGAGATTAGCTTAAAGCTTTATCTTTCCTCTGTTAATGAAGAAACAAAGCAGGTGATTTCTTCTACAAACGCAACGACAGCAACGACGCCGTCGAGTTTGAGTAAGAAGAACAAGAAAGTCCAGCAACCCAGTGCCGCCATGACTATTCAGCAGCAGCAACAGCAGCATCAGCAGATGATGTTGCAGGAAAACAGGGGAAACAAGCAAGGTAATCATCATCATCATAATCACAATCTCAATCTTGGGCAATTTCAGAAAGGTGAGACGAACCCAGGTGAGATGAAGCCTGTTCTTATCACTACAATGCCTAACCCACAAATTTCCGGCGGCGGTGTTCTTGGTGGTGGAAGAGGTTGTGGTGGTGGTTATGGGTCTAATGATTTTTCACTTAAGGAGACAAGTCCTCATCTGGGTGGGGGGTTACTTAACAAAGACAAGACTAGCTCAACCTATGATCTTGTGGAGCAAGTGCAGTATTTGTATGTTAGGGTTGTGAAAGCTAGAGATTTCTCATTGTTTGGAAATGGAGAGGTTTTAGCAGAGGTTAAGCTTGGGAATTACAAAGGGATTACTAAGAGGGTTAGTGCTGGAAATGCAGAGTGGGCCCAAGTGTTTGCATTTTCAAAGGATTGTATACAGTCATCAATGGCTGAGATCCTTGTTAAGGAGAAGGAGAAAGATGAGTTCTTGGGTAGGGTTTGGTTTGACTTGAATGAAGTTCCAAGAAGGGTTCCTCCTGATAGCCAGCTGGCACCACAGTGGTATAGAATGGAGGACAAGAAAGGTGATAAGTCCAAAGGTGGTGAAGTTATGGTATCTATTTGGTTTGGTACTCAAGCTGATGAAGCATTTGCAGAGGCATGGCATTCCAAGGCAGCAAATGTTCATATTGATGGCTTATCTTCTATGAAATCCAAGGTTTATCTCTCTCCTAAGTTATGGTACTTAAGAATATCCATCATTGAAGCACAAGATGTGATCTTGACCGAAAAGAGTTCGTCTTTGATGAGATATCCGGAGTTGTTTGCGAAAGTTCAGGTTGGAAACCAGCTTTTAAGAACCCGAATTTCGCCTCCTAGCTCAACAAGAAGCCTCTCCAATCCATCTTGGAATGAAGACTTACTATTTGTGGTAGCCGAGCCGTTTGAGGATTACGTAATGGTGTCGTTGGAGGATCGAGTTGTTCCTAACCGGGAAGAGATAGTTGGGAGAGTTCTTTTGCCTGTTGCAGCAATTGAGAAAAGATTGGATGATAAATCAGTCACTTCTAGATGGCTCAATCTTGATAATCATTTCGGAAGTTTAACCGATTCCAAGGGATTAACTCGATTTGGTCCTCGGATTCATATCCGAGCTTCCCTTGATGGCGGCTACCATGTCCTTGATGAAGCTACAATGTACACTAGTGACCTCAGACCAACTGCAAAACAGCTTTGGAAGCCTCACATTGGTGTCCTCGAAATGGGAATCCTCGGTGCAACCGGTCTTATGCCAATGAAGATCAAAGAAGGAAAAGGCGGAACCACAGATTCGTATTGTGTTGCGAAATACGGACAGAAATGGGTTCGAACTCGTACTGTTGTCGACAGCTTATCACCGAAATGGAACGAGCAATATACATGGGAAGTATTTGATCCTTGTACTGTAATCACAGTTGGAGTCTTTGATAACTGCAGGCTTGACAGGAACATAGCCAATGCTACTGGTTCACGAGATTCTCGTATTGGAAAAGTTCGAATTCGATTGTCTACACTCGAGACTGATCGAGTTTACACACACTCGTATCCGTTGCTGATGCTACACACTTCAGGTGTCAAGAAAATGGGAGAGCTTCACTTGGCTGTGAGATTTTCATGTGCAAATATGGGTAATATGCTTAATATGTACACATTACCATTACTTCCTAAAATGCATTATGTCCATCCATTAGCCGTGACCCAACTCGAGAATCTGAGGTACCAAGCGTTAAACGAGGTTGCCACGAGAATGACTCGAGCAGAGCCGCCTTTAGGAAGAGAAGTGGTCGAGTACATGCTTGATCATGACTCTCATTTATGGAGCATGAGGAGAAGCAAAGCTAATTTCTTTAGACTAATGGCTGTTCTCTCGGGTGTCGTTGCTATATCTCGTTGGGTTGAGGCAATGAGGAGTTGGCAAAGACCGGTATACTCGAGTCTCTTTGTGATTTTCTTTCTGTTGCTTGTTCTCCTACCGGAGTTGATTATTCCGACTGTGCTTCTCTACATGGCGGCTGTTGGTGTGTGGAGGTATAGGCTGAGGCCAAAGAATCCGTCTCATATGGATACCCGTCTGTCTCATGCGGACAGTGTGTATCCGGATGAGTTGGATGAGGAATTTGACTCTCTTCCGAGTAGTCGTGGTGCTGAGACAGTGAGGATGAGGTATGATCGGTTGAGAAGTGTGGCGGGGAGGATTCAGTCGGTTGTTGGTGACATGGCGACACAAGGAGAGAGGTTTCAGGCGTTGTTGAGCTGGAGGGATCCGAGGGCGTCATTTTTGTTTGTGATCGTCTGTTTGTTTGCTGCTGTCGGGTTTTATGCTGTGCCGATTAGGGTTGTTGTGGCTCTTTGGGGAATGTATGCTTTGAGGCCGCCGAGGTTTAGGAGTAAGTTGCCTAGCCAGGGTTTGAGTTTCTTCAGGAGGTTGCCTTCTAAAGCTGATAGTTTGCTTTAGTGTTTGTTTGGGTAATGAAAACAGATATAATTATGTGTTGGTTGTCTTATATTTTGTGGATTTAGGTAAGGAATTAAGGATTATGCTTGTCTGAAGGGATTGAGGCTCTTATAGCCCTTTTGTATGTTGGATTCCCTTCAGTTTGGTTGTGGTAAAATTGTCTTTCGAGTAGGTTTATTATTTTATTAAGTTGGAGTAGTTTGAGCTTCTGTGTAGTAATCTGAATTATGTTTTAAGTTCAATTCATATGTTTAAGTTCAATTGCGTAGTTGAGCTCTATTGCTTCCGTTTCTTATTGAGTCGTTTCAATTCATATTACCCATGCCTAATTGCCTATCGCTTCTCTGCCGCTTTCTTACTACAAAAAGGTACGTCTCGGTCTCGCCAACCATATGCCCATCTAACCTTTATATTGACTCTTGCGGGTTGCTTTTTGTTTTACCAATTTGACAATTAACGAAACTAAAAAACAAGGTGTTCAAACAACAAAAATAAACCAGTTTAACAAACATTGGAGCTAGGTTTTGCTTCACTTTTAGTGATCGGTGAGGTGGATGCCGTTTTGGTAAATGGAGCATTGTCTTAAAAAATGGGTTTAGATTGTTGTCCGAAGGGTCATGAACTAGTGTTAAAATTTGAAGGGATCCGTGAACAAGTGATCGAAATCTAGAGGATCAAGATAGAATACAAACATTAAGCTTTTAACGGTTGTCTTCCGGAAGCTTTCCCGGACACTTCTTTGACTAACACAATCTATATCTACTTTGCTTTTGTTATATGATTAGGTTTTATGTGATACAAATTGTCGTTTGTTGATGCTTTATGTTTTTCTTTATTTTCTTTTCCTTTCTTTGTTTTTCATGCCTATCCGCCTACCTGTCATTCTTATGGCCTTTCGATATACTTGACTTGTTTTCTATACCAAACTCATTTTCATGATAAAAAAAGACACTATTATATTTAGTTGATTGTTTAGGATGAAAATGGAAATTTCAACATGGTGCAATAAAATAATATTTATTTTGATTCAGTTGAGATTTGTAAATTTGCAATAGTAATACTATCACTGATAGAAAAAAGATCAGGCTAGATAAATCCATATATTTTATTAAAAAAATTCAAGTACAAAATCAATTTTAAAAGACATTTTTGTAAAGTTTCAGGTCCAAGTGTGGAATTGATTAAAACCAATTTCACTTACGGATCCAACTGCAAAACTAATTAAAACCCTATGTCATGTCGCTTTCGCACCCCAAGTCGGAATTAATTAAAACCAATTTTGCTTCTAGAACTTAATGTGTGGAATGAATTAAACTCAATTTCGGTTTTACATTTATTTAAATGTAATTTAGCACTTCATATGCGGAATTAAGGATGAATTAAGTAAATATATCGGTTTATTTAAGATGGACGTAGAAAAATATGCATGTATAATACGATCTCTTTGAAAGAGGAGAATGAATGACTCTGCAAAATACAGGAACAGAGGACAGTCAGACAATTCACATTAACAAAGAGGAAATGTTTCAAGCAAGTTACATACTAGATACCGTACAACGGCAGTCAACTAAAGCTACGCCTGAGTTGTATCTAAATCAGGAACTAATCAAGATTGCAATTCGCATTGCACAAATTAATGCCCAGAAACTATACAGTAAAGAAAAAATCAAAAATATTGATAAAATCCATAATCCAACATTTCTCTATTGTGCTACCGTTTAATCTGTTGAACAATGGTTTGCTTCTGAATCGTTTCCATGCTAATCCCGTTTGTTCTAAAATTGAGCCTGAATTAGTCTGTTTTCAGTCTCTTCAGGTGGCCCGGAAAACTTGCCCATAGGTCAAGCTAGGAGAAAGAGCACCTGATTCCACTAAAATCTAATGTCTTCTAACAAATCATCACCAAAATCTCACTTAGGAGCATGCAGTTACATCATATTAAGTTAAAATGATACAGAATATTAACTAATTTTTGTCTGTTGCTTGAATCTTAGAAAACCACAAGCACAGTAAAACCATTAAAAATAGAAAAGACATCTAAAGTGCTGGTTACCTTCAGGACAACGTAGAATTTATTCTCGCAGTACTGAGGCGAGCCAAATAATTTCTCTCAGCAAAATCATGTAATGACCTGGGTGCTCGGGCACCATGAAGTTCAGACTTGGCATTTTCCTCCTTCAACAATCTCCGATGCTCAGCAGCATTCTGGAAGACAAAACAAGAATATCATCAGCAGCATGGTCAAATCATCTGGAATCCACTGTACAACTAAAGGACATCAATTTAACAACGTTAATGGTCAAATCATCTGGAAAGATACAACTGTTACCCACCTCCAAAAACTCCAGCATTTGTTCTTCAATTGTACCACGCATAGCCAATGTTTCCACATGAATAGGGCGTGTAGCTCCCATCCTGTGAGCACGACTTATCACTTGTTCCTCCATGCTGTACCAAACATTAGGGCGTGTGTTAGACCATGAAACAAGTTATGGAGGACCATTTGAAGGGACAGCCACTTGTCAGGGATGTGAGGGAATTAGCTCAAGTCACCTACTGTGACCTCAACATTATCATGCTATAAATAAGGCATTAGGCCTCTTTTCTAGTTAACGGAAATCATCACTTATACTTGGGCATTTGCCTTAAACCTTAAGGTGTTTTTTCCAACTGCTTTGGGAGTAAACTCCATAGGATTCTTCGTCGACTCTGGTTTATCGCTTTTATTTGTGTTCTTGTGCATACCAGAATGATTTGTTTCTTAGAGTTTATACAGGAATGTATAAACTCTAAGAAACAAATCATTCTGGTATGCATCTAATCGAGTAAAAAGTAAAATATCTTATAATGGAAAATTCCCTTTACTATTTGTTTCATTTCTTCCAAAATAAATTTGTTCACAGGTGTATGGACTGATTCATGGGGGAAAAAAATTTGATAAGCAGAGAAGACTTCCTATTGCAGGTAAGATAATTGCCAGCTATAACTGTTAATAGCATAAGCAATAAGAGGAACTCAGAAATACCAATCCATCACAAGCGAAGTACTATCAAGCACCTTGAGGACTAAATTTTTCAACCAAAAGAATTCATTTACCTTCTATCCCAGATTGGTTCCATTAAGAACACATGTGTAACAAAACTTAAGTCAAGGCCAAGAGCACCAGTTCCGTCCATCAGAAGGACTGTGCAATCCGCATGAAGCTGAAACTTAGTCAATGATTTCATCTGACAGACAAAATCAATAAAATAAATTTATTTATCAGGTTGTAACACTTTCAAATGAAGGAAAAATCAAGTGGGCAAGAAATACCTTGTCAGTGATTTGCATGGGGCTATACATTCCAGCATATTTGATACCAGCAACAGTCAACTATTAAATGTGGAACAAGTGATGGTTAATACAACGGCAAACTTAATCACTTGATGGTAGTAACAATGTGGTTGGTTACAGTACCTGCTGTTCAATGACATGTATATGCTCAAGAAACTGAGAAAATATAAGAACTTTCTGTACTGGAGCATCAGAAGAATAATTTATTACTCTCAAGAATGCCATCTTATTGGAGGATGAATATTCAAGGATTTCATTCGATGATGAAGCAGAACTAGCAACCACACCAGTGTCATCTCCCCTTGAGCAAGCTGACTGCTTATTAAAATCCTGAATTTCTTTCAATCTTAGAATAACATAGGCGACTTTACTGCTGGATGTTGATTGCCAATCTGGATCCCAATTATCCTGCAATGCAACAGAAATATTACTTTCCTGAGAACGAAACTAAATTTACAAGGGCGTTGTGGGCAGGGAAATGATACATAAGTGATCTACCTGTTTATATGAAGGTTGTAACTCAATCAAATCTTTGGGTACAGGCCACTTGGGGTGAGGATTTTCAGGGCGAGTTAATGCTTCTGGGTTCTGCATCTCATATGAGTTACCGCAGTCAGGTAGAGTACATTTTTCACTGTCAAGGGCAGCACAATCTAGGCATAGAAGATGCCTACACGGAGTAATAATTGGCAAACGACACCATTGGTTGCATCTACAAGAAAAGAAATCCTCAAGTAAATATGGGCCAGAGTTTTTGATGTTAAAATATTAAACACAAACAAAGTTTACCTCTGACAATTGACACCATACATTAAGCTATATCTTATATAAGCATACTCCTGTGAGACAGGATCCAAGCCATCTTGCGCTAAAAGATCCATAGTCTCCTGAATATCATGACCTGCATCTGCTACCTTAATCTGCCCAGCCACACAACATGAAAGCCGGACATTTTTTATAGTGTTAGCCCTAGACTTCCATTGTTTAGGGTTCAGCAAACTTTCAACATGAGATGGATCATTCCAATCAGCCAACAGAATATTGCGGCCAACTGTCACTACAAGTTCATTGTAAGATTTTGCATGTTCTTTTGTGAAATCAACATATGTTGTTTTCTTTATACATGGAGGAATAAACAGCAAGTCGGACTTCCTTGCACTGATCATACACCTGGTAAGTAATTGCAACAACCGTGACCGACCTTCCTCCATCTCAGCTTCAAAAGGTTTGATAATGCCAGCTTCCCAGGACCTATGATTTTCTCCATAAGCTTCCTCATGCAGAAATTTTAGCATGGGTTGAAGATGAGACAATTGACTGTGGGGAGTATTTGGAGTGGGTGTTCCTGTTAATAACCAACGAGTGGAAGCAACTAATGATATGGCCATCTGTAGTTTGTTCGTCAAGCTAAGGCTGGAGCCAAGGGTATGCCCTTCATCTAACATGATTCTACGCCAATGCACCTGTCTCAGTACACTTCTCTTTTCTGTACTCCATTCTGCACTTAACCGAGAAATGGTAGTGATCACCACATCATAATCCCAAGCCAAACTGTGCGCATCAGGCTTTTTACAATCCGTCCAAAAAAAAACCCGCAGTTGCCCAGGTCTGACATGCTTTTTCATCTGGCTTTTCCAGTGATCAACTAAGTTGGATGGTACAACAATCAGTGTTGCTCTTGACAAGTACATTATAAAAGACTGTAGTGGTTCACAAAGTGCCATCCTTAGAGCTGCCAAGTCGAAGACCAAGTCTTTCATAGTCTTTGGGTAAAACCACCTCACCACGCCCTTCTCTACCTTCTTCACAAGACCAAAAGCATTAAATATTTTGTGAAAAGCAACAGCATTTCTGCTGGATAACAAACCAGCACGAACCAATCCATATTTTTCCATTTCTAAAAGCTTCTCTGGAGAGAGTCTTGCAAGCCAAGTCAAAGCCGCCCTTGTTTGGCAGTTAATTAATGAATAATTATCCTTCAGAACACTTGCAAAAAATGACACGTTCTTTGGTAGTCCTTCTGAAGTTCTGTCACAGAATCCAGGAAAATATGTAATAGAGCTATGACGGTCCCAAGATTCCTGTGAAGAAGTACAACTCTGATGTAAAGGATCTGTATTCAAACTGCAAAACCACATGTCTCCAGAAGGCACCGGATTACCTTCAGGAAGTCTCCTCCACTTTTGACAAGAATCACACTGGACCCAGTTATCATTATAGACCTCCTGAACTTCCGAACTATGTCTCTGCTTCTTTCTGGTCGGTAAGCACTCAGCTAGGGTTTGATCTTCCTTGCTTGAAGAAGACTTTCTTTTATCTGTCCGTCCTCCTCTTGACATTTCAGCTTCAGTATGAAACAGATTTTTCTTGATGCAACTTAGACTTCTGGCACTCCTCACTACACGGCCCAATGGTTTAACAAATGTAGTGGGTTCCTCTCCATTGCAAGTAGAAATTTCAGAAGCATTTTGCCCATTTTTTGGCGTGCTCCAATTTGAATGCTTTCTAGGAATCAGTTCATCCATAGAAAAAATAGTCTTCCTATCATTGGGACCTACAGACCGTTTTCCAGCTGAGGCAGAAGATCCAGCAGTGTCTCTATCATTGCACTCATAATAGCCACATTTCTGGTATCCATTCTGTGTGGACCAGATCACCTGAACTCCATCTGGTGGGTCTGCCATTGTTCCTTGAGTCTTCAAAATAAGTGAAAGGGCAGTTACAGTTTTACCTATCAATTGGTTTAGAAACAATATATAAATTTGTTCATTAGTCAGGAAAGTGAAAAATAAAAAAGGGAAGGCAGCAATTGTACTAGTACCTAAACCAGGTTCATCGCAAAACATTCCCCCACGAAAATCTTTTATTGTGGGTCTTGTTTCAGCCATTATTTCACCAGAAACCATATTAAGATAGAAAACAAATCCATCTTCAGTGGAGAACTGTGAGTACAAAGGATGCGGTATCAAATCAGTATTCCGCTCACGCCTTAGCATCCACTCTACAGCTGCTTGCTGATGAGGAAATAGTTTAAGCTTTACACAAGGCATGATTGAAGCAGACAAGGATCTCAAATGTCGACAAGTAGCAGAAACACGGATAAGGTCCAGTGGACAAAGTGCAGCAAGAACGTTAATCAAAATATCATCAGCCAAGTCCCAAATTCCAATAGTGGAACCAGAACTATTAGGCATAATTATCGAGCATATAGATTTTTCCTTGGTTACCAAGCTGGGAAGGTTCTTAAAGACCTCATGGAGTTCAAATTTCTCTCTCTTGGAAGAACCTACCAAGCCACAATGTTGCTTACATTCAAGAACATGACATACACCTAAATTCCAAATATTTCTTCCATCTTTGCAAAGACTTTCATAAGGCTTCTGAATTCCATAGAGTATTAACTCCCTCCTTTTCCAATCACAGCTGCAGATGACATATGAGTTACATGAGCTTAGACCAGTGAAATTAAAAACGCTAAAGAAACTTTTTAGCATTTTACCAGCCAATTCATAAGTATCTAACTGCTACTTGTTATATGAAAAATGACTCTAGTTGTACCTTTATGTTGCTTAATATCTAGTTCAATATCTAACTAGACTAAGAAATGGCGGAATTTGTAGTCCCATGGACAATATCAACTAATTCAATTTCAAATTTGTCAAGAAAGAACCTAGATAAATCATCAGGATATAAAAAAGCACCTCAAATGGCGAAACACAGCTAGAGCCGTAGACGAATGCTTTGGAAACTGCCAGCCAGACCACAGCTGAGAGGGAAGGTAGACATCAACCAACACTATAATAACCCTAAATTCAGCCTCATTTTCACAAGGCACAACCTCAACAACCCTTGCGGTTGTCTTCAAACACTTATGCGAGACCAAAACATGCAATTGGTTAATCACACTCACACTTCCATCTCCACGAATTCCTACCTTACTCGTCTTCATCTCCATCGCCTTCATGTTCTTCTTTTTCTTGACCACCTCATCCTCTCTTCCTTCTCCAATTACCGACTGGCTCGGGACTCCGCTTGCAATCGGGATGAGAAAAATGCCAGTTTGAGATCGAAGACCTAAGGGAAATTCCTCAGAGAAGGAATAATCGCAAAATGTGCCGAGATTTAGGGTTTTGCAACCGGGCCGAAATTCGGGCGGGGCACGCAGGACGGTGCAGAGGAATCCGCATAGCTTGTAATCCGGGTAAGGATCTTCGGACATCGCATTCGAGAGTTGAGAATTGAAGGGAAATCGGGGAGACGTTTCACAGCGGTCTGATTAGGGGAATTCTAGGGTTCGGGTATTGAATTCGAAGGTAGGATTGAGGTAAGTTTTTGTTTGGGATTGCGACACCGGAAGAACAATGTCCGGGTAGACAAATCGGCGGCAAGTTCTCAAACCTCTTGAGAAACGGGTTCTATCTTTTATTGCATCGAGGGGAAATAACTAACTTCACTAAGAAAACGCGTATGTATTTATTATGACGACAAGGTTGATGCATAAATATGGGCCGGTCTACGTGCAAATACACAATATTTGACGTTGGGCCCTAAAAAGCCCGTGTTTATAAATATTTGTAACTCTAAATTTAACATATAAAAAAATTGCTATTTACCTAAGCATGCATGTTAGTATGTTACGCATGGGAATTGGGAAGCGTGAGTACGTAAATTCAAACGATCAAAATTATGAAGTGTTGCGAGTTTGGTGTAGATTGTAGAACAAGCCGTGTTACGATTTTGGAACGTATTCTCGTGGCTCCTGCAAGTTGATGTCACATTTTTGTTTCCCTAAATAAAATGAGTATATATAATCCTCTAAGGGTTTCTGGCCAACTGAAACGAGTATATATACTCCTCATCAGTGTATATGAAATACAACGTTTCACTAGTTGGTTCACTTCTGTAGTTGAGCCTGAGTAGGAGAATCCGGTTCAAGAGCGTAACCGATATTATCGTTATGGCCCCATCACAATCCAACCCGTTTCATTACAAACATCCATCCCACAAATAAAATACACCAAGATGGCTAACTTATGCTACTAATTAAGATCATCTTCCTCATAACATAGTCATATGTTGTGATCTTTCAACGAGTTACTTCAGATATATAGAGAAGAAGAGAAGACAAAACGCTTTGTGGTTTTGCTGCACAAACCTTGCAGCTAGGGTTTTCAATATACTTTGGTGGATAATGAATACAACCCTACACCTATCTATTTATAACCATAAATAGATAGAATCCTCTATTAATAGATAGAGTCCTATAAATAATAGAATCCTACAAAAAGATAGAATTCCTTATAAATAGATAGGATTCTATAAATAGATAGAATCCTCCGCGGGGCTAAGCCCCCGCACCCCCTGTCGCCCCGGGCCCATTAATCCATGGGCCCAAAATATGTTTCCCCTGGCCCATTGTATCAGTATACCTAGATTTATTGTCTTATTATAACAATCTCCACCTAGACAACATAATCTAATACAAAAATTTGAAAACACATATACAACTCCAAGATCTTGTCGCCGGATCCTCCTTGTTTCTCTTGACAGAGGGCTTTCTCACTCATCTAACAACGAGTGACATGAACCAAATCCAAGCAATGCTTGAATTTGTCTGCGGTAACCGGTTTGGTCATCATATCAGCTGCATTCTGAGAAGTGTGTACCTTCTCCAGGATGATCTCACCAGAAGCTACTAGCTCTCTAATCTTGTGAAATTTCACATCAATATGTTTAGTCCGAGCATGGTACACCTGATTCTTAGCTAGATATATAGCACTATGACTATCACAATGTACCTCAACTCCACCTTGCTCAACACTCAGTTCCTCCACAATTCCTCTAATCCACAGAGCCTCCTTAGCTGCCTCTGCTAAAGCCATGTACTCTGCCTCAGTTGTAGACAAGGCTACTACAGACTGCAAAACTGATCTCCAACATATAAGCCCCCCAGCAAGAGTAAAGACATACCCTGTAGTGGACCTCCGGTTGTCAAGATCACCGGCATAGTCTGAATCAACATACCCTACAACTGAAGGATCTCCTTCCTGGCCACCAAACATAATTCCACGGTCAGCAGTACCCCTCAAATACCTGAGTATCCACTTGACGGCCGCCCAGTGTTCTCTCCCAGGATTAGACATATACTTGCTCACTTGGCTAATAGCTTGGGCCAAATCAGGTCTTGTACACACCATAGACATACATCAAGCAACCAACTGCACTTGCATAAGGAACTTTGGACATATCTTTGATTTCTCCATCAGACTTCGGACACTGAGCTGAGGAGAGCTTGAAGTGATTCGCTAGAGGAGTGCTGACAGATTTGGAGTTGGCCATATCGAATCTATCAAGCACTTTCTCAATGTAAGTCTTCTGAGATAACCATAACCTCCCAGAACTTCTCTCCCTTGCGAATCTCCATACCAAGGATCTTATTTGCAATCACCAAGATCCTTCATGTCAAATTCCTTGCTCAACAAGGTTTTCAACTCAACAACATCATCAATATTCTTTCCAGCAATCAAGCATGTCATCAACATATAATAGCAAGTATAAGGGTGATCCATCATCCAAATATTTCACATAAACACAACAATCATACTCACATCTCTGGTAGCCTATCCGAAGCATGTAAGAGTCAAAATTCTTGTACCATTGTCCTAGGAGCCTGCTTCAGACCATACAATGACTTTGTCAACTTGCATACAAGTTTCTCCTCTTCCGGCTGGACAAAACCCTCTGGTTGCTCCATGTAGATCTCCTCCTCCAAATCACCATGAAGGAAAGCTGTTTTCACATCCATCTGCTCCAGATGCAAATCCCAGCTAGCTACCAATGCCAACACCAATCTGATAGACGTGTGTCGGACCACAGGAGAACAAATTTCGTCATAATCAATCCCCTTCTTCTGTGAGTAACCCTTTGCTACTAGTCGTGCCTTGTACCTTATGCCTTCTTTCTCTGAGATGTCTTGTTTCTTCTTGAACACCCATTTGCATCCTATTGCCCTCTTACCTGCTGGAAGAGGAACCAGCTCCCACGTCCTGTTCTTATGGAGAGATTCCATCTCCTCAGCCATAGCACCTACCCATCCTTCTTTCTCCTGACTATGAGTAGCCTCTCGAAAGTTGGATGGATCATCTGTGCCAATGACTAGAGCATAATTAACCATCTCCTCAAAACCATATCTTATAGGGGCCCTTGTGATGCGTCTGCTTCTGCCAGAAACAAGACTCTCAACCTGTTGTTGATCTACATCATGCTCACCACCTGCTAGGTGTAGGTGTGCTAGAATCTGAAAGCTCCACTTCCACTGCTGATCTGGATTCAGTCTCTGTAACTGCAGGTTTCCCAACTTCCTTGGCATGTAGAAGCATTGCCTGCTCATCAAATACAACATCTCGACTGATCATCCGTTTCTTTGCAACAGGATCCCAAAACTTGAAACCCTTCACACCTTTCTCATAACCCAGAAAAATGCATTTCTTAGACTTTGCATCCAGCTTTGTTCGCTCATCACCTGGAATCAACACATATGCTGGACTGCCAAAAATCTTTAAATTTGATAAGTCTAAATCAGAACCAATCCATACCTCCTCTGAAACCTTCCCGTCAAAAGAAGTCCGGGGTGATCTATTTATCAAATAGACCGCCATGCTCACTGCCTCTGCCCAGAATTGCTTTGGAAGCCCTGCATTCAATCTAAGACACCGCGCTTTTTCTGCAATGGACCGATTCATCCTCTCAGAAACACCATTCTGTTGTGGTGTCTTCCGCACTGTATAATGTCTCTGAATGCCATGCTCACCACAACAACTCTAAAACTGAGAATCCGTGTACTCTGTCCCATTATCAGATCTCAAATACTTCACTTTCCTCTCTGTCTGATTTTCCACTTCCGCCTTCCATAGCTTGAACTTGCTGAAGACTTCAGATTTATACTTTAGAAAATACACCCAGGCCTTCCTTGAATAATCATCAATGAAAGTGATGTAATACCTAGATCCTCCTAGGGACAACACCTGAGTTGGTCCCCACACATCAGAATGCACATAATCAAGAATTCCACCTGTGTTGTGCTGACCTGTCTTAAAAGACACCTTGGATTGTTTTCCCATCACGCAAAACTTGCAGAAGTCGATCTTACAACTCTTCACACCATCCAGGAGACCTCGCTTGTGAAGCTCAATCATCCCCCTTTCGCCAATGTGACCCAGGCGCATATGCCACAAAGTTGTGTAATCTGTCTCAGAAGCCACGGCTGCAACTCCACCTACAACGGTACTCTCTACCAACCGGTAGATATTACCCGATGTAATCTGTCCCTTCATAACTGTCATTGCCCCCTTGCTCACCTTCCTTTTCTATTTTAAAACAGAACCCTTTTACATGTAAAGTCCCCAAGGAAATCAGATTTTTCTTTAGAGTTGGAATGTGATGCACGTCAATCAATGTTCGAATCACACCATCATGCATCCTCACCTTTATCTGCCCAATGCCAACAACATCACAAGCCTTGTTGTCTCCTAATCAGACGGAGCCAAAAGTTTCAGACTTGTACGTCTCAAACCAATCTCTATTCGGAGTCATGTGAAATGAACATCCCGTATCCATGATCCATACATCTGAGTAGTTGCTTGACGTCACAGAGAGCATATCAGAATCTGCACCATCTGAGTCATCTTTCTACACCACGTTTGCTGATCTTGAAGATTCCTCTGACTTCTTATCTTCGTACTTCTTCTTCCTGGCAGGACAATCACGTTTGAAGTGACCCTCCTCCTTGCAGAAGTAACAAGTTACTGGCTTTTTACCCTTGGACTTAGACCTGGATTGCTTGTTGCTTCCTTCTTGCTTCTCTTTCGTCCTCCCTCTATCCTGGTTGCTTCTAACATACAACCCTTCGCTTTGAGAACTCTCACTGGTATGTTGTCGTCGTTCGGCTTGTGAAAGCAACGCTGTTGTCACCGTATCAAGACTTATCTCGTCTTTCCCACACGTCAACGTCATCACCAGATTCTCATATGAAGAGGGTAGAGAACATAGCAAGATCATAGCTTTATCTTCATCTCCAAGTTTTACATCCACCTGAGCCAAATCCCCAATAATTTGATTGAAAATATTCACGTGTTTTACCAAGTCAGAACCTTCCACCATTTTCAACCCATACAATTTTTGTTTGAGATACAATTTGCTAGACAAAGATTTTGACATATACCGTTTCTCCAATTGAGTCCAAATCTCTTGACAAGATTTGAGATCAATAACGTGGTATATTACCTCGTCTGCCAAACAAAGCCGAATGACCGACGCTGCCTTCTCCTGCATCTCCTCCCATTCGTCGTCTTTCAACGACTCCGGTTTTGCCTCCTTCAACGCCTTCAACATCCCCTGCTGCGTTAGCAGATCCTTAACTCGTCGTTGCCAAAGACCGAAGTTTCCGGTTCCGTTGAATCGCGGAACCTCAAATTTTTCAACGGAACTCATCGACAACCTTGCTCTTGATACCAATTGTTGTGATCTTTCAACGAGTTACTTCAGGAAATAGAGAGAGAAGAGAAGACAAGACGTTTTGTGGTTTTGCTCCACAAACCTTGCAGCTAGGGTTTTCAATATACTTTGGTGGATAATGAATACAACCCTAAACCTCTCTATTTATAACTATAAATAGATAGTCCTATAAAAAAAATAGAATCCTCTATTAATAGATAGAGTCCTATAAATAATAGAATCCTACAAATAGATAGAATTCCTTATAAATAGATAGAATTCTATAAATAATAGAATCCTCCGCGGGGGCTCCTCCCCCGCACCCCCTGTCGCCCCGGGCCCATTAATCCATGAGCCCAAAATATGTTTCCCTTGGCCCATTGTATCAGTATACCTAGATTTATTGTCTTATTATAACAACTCATAGCATCTCACATCTTAAAGCTACCCAAAACCCAAACCATTGATCACTCAATAGCTGCTGGCAACTTACAAACATTGAGCCACCTATAACAATATTAGAGCGGTCTAATATCCTAAATCCTAGAGCTATTACATGGAAAACTTGCATGCCTTACAATTTGTTACAACTCGTTATAAACCTATAAATATGAATCATAAACATTACACATGCAGCAAGAATAGAAAGGCCATTGATCCTGCAAAAATGTAGGAACATAGGATAATGAGTTATGGACATTAATAATGAGAATGAGGTTTAAGCAAGTTTAAATATTTTGGTATCGATGCAGTCGGCTGTCGAATCTACCAAAGCTAACCCTATGTTGTATCTCAATCAGGAACCTTTTCAAGATTCGGAAACCCAATGGTTTTGTTTTCATAAGAAAACATTTGCAATGCACAAATAAATGCCCCAGATTTCTACCTCTAAACTATAAGCCCTTTGGACAATTTCAGACTATACAGTTTTTAAATTAAGTCTTATGGAAAGCTCTTTCATCAAATCCAGAACCCGGAGTTCCTCGGTTGCTTGGGGGAAACGCCACCATGATCACTCATGCTAGTCTTTAGTCTGCTGAAGAATGTCTTACTACGAACCGTCTTCAAAGGACCTGAACGGTTTCCATGTTGAACCGGTAATGCCACTCGCGATATTCTTCAAGTGAGCCAAAGCTATAGTCCATTGTTATGTAAGCAGAATCTTCAAGTGACTATAGTCCATTGATGTAAGCAGAATCTTGACCGTTGGATAAGCAGGAGAAAGTCCAGCTGCATTCCACCAGCTGGTATCGGACGGACCGATATCACTATCCAGATCCGGAACCGAAGAGCCCAATCGGCTAGAACAATCCGCGCCAGTTTCATCAACGTCGTTGTAGATCAGCTTTAATGCTTGCACTACTTCACCCATGAATGGCCTCTGAGCCACTTCTGGATGTACACATAGAGGCTATGGATGCCACCTTAGCCATGTTGTCGAAGTTGCAGGTTCCGGCTAATGTAGGGTCCATCAACTGTTTTAAGCCTTCTCTGCTGGTCAGGAGAGGTCTTGCCCATGTTACTAGGTTTTCCTGTCCTTCAGGTTGGGACATATCCACAGGTTTTCTTCCGGTCAGAAGCTCCAACAACACAACACCGTAACTACACGTCACTTTTGACAAGCAGGTGACTGTCATTGCATATTCCGGGCCACATACCTGAAATTTTGCAATGTTGTGTATCAGTAAGAGAACATTTCAATAATTTTGATGAAGAAACTGTTTTGGTTGTTCGGAACCTCGTGGATTTAATATTGCCGGGAAACCGAGCACATTTGGATATGAAAATGCAAGCCCAGGACATATCAGGTTTCAGGTACTACTCTAATAGTACTACACAACCCAGACACTAATACAAATCCATCTTATTAACTTTATTATTTATTTTTAATAATTTATTTATTTAGTTTTTTCTAATTATAGAAGAGGAGCTATTGCTTTTGATTCTAAGAGTAACAGACTTGAATATTAAATTGAATTGCAGAAATGAGGATTCCATAAATTGGTTGATTGTGAGATTGATTCTTGAATTCAGATTTTCTCTTATTCCAGTTCCTAATAGACGGACACTAAAAATTCTCTGAACTCTCATTTCACAAAATGCACTGCTGCTAGATAATCATATGATATGTGATGAAGAAAAAGATTATGTAATGACCAAGAGTACATACCCAAAAGTCCCCATGACCCTTTGTGGAGATATGGTGACTTCCTTCTGTGGCTTCTCTGGCCAACCCAAAGTCTGCCACCTTAGGTGTGAAGTCATCCTCCAACAGAACGTTACTGGCCTTAAAATCACGGTGAATAACTCGAGGATTAGAATCCTCATGGAGATAAGCCAGTCCTCTGGATGCACCAATGGCAATCTTCATCCTTGCATCCCAATCTAGAACACCCTTTTCCTTGTCTGCACCTGAAATATATAATATTCGTGAAACATTTTACCATTGCGAATGCAACACTGATCAATAGAATACATACACTATCACTGACATGTTGATCCTTGAAATTTCAAAAACAAATTTGGGGATGTTATACAGTTAGAACTTACAAAATCAAGAGAAAACATACCGTGCAGATGGGATTCAACACTTCCATTTTGAACAAGCTCATAAACCAAGCAGCGCCTTTGGCCTTCAATGCAAATACCAATCAGGTGTACTAGGTTACGATGATGCAATCGGCTTAGAATCTCCACTTCTGCAGTGAAATCACGGTCCCTGTTTTGATTATCTCTTGTAAGCAGCTTCACTGCTGCCTGAGTTCCATCTTCCAAAACTCCATGATAGACCTTTCCAAATCCTCCTTCCCCCAAGATTCTCCTTGGACTAAACTTCTCAGTAGCCTTCTCCATTTCTGCAAGTGAAAACGTTTTCATAGGAGGGCATATCTAGGAATGGAGGAAAACAGTGATGCCGATGAGCTTGCAGCACTACTTGAGGAGAGTGCATAAGAGCAGGCATAAACTATCATAACTCTGGCAGTGTATAGCCAAATATACATAAAGCTTGTCCTTGGATTGGCTTGGGTGTTAGCATGTTAGGTGTGATGGGCTTAGCTTTCCAGAAGCTAGTCTCAATGTTGACAAAGCAAAACATGAACTCTAACAAAATGAAGAGTCAATAGCATTTTCTCTTTACCACATAGGATTCAGAAGAGACTAACGGATTAGGAGGTTAGAACTAGCAATTGAAGCTAAAGTATTTCCACTCCAA
The DNA here is from genome assembly GCA_002319775.1 of Fagopyrum tataricum. Classification (NCBI taxonomy): domain Eukaryota; kingdom Viridiplantae; phylum Streptophyta; class Magnoliopsida; order Caryophyllales; family Polygonaceae; genus Fagopyrum; species Fagopyrum tataricum. The sequence continues at coordinate 57,019,050 of CM008281.1, read as the reverse complement.
AGAGTGAGCATGGCCTTATTAAATGTGTCTCTGACATAGCTAGAGGCACAAGATATTAATACAGTATGCAAGGCACTTTGTGAGGACTGCACACAATGTTCGAAAGAGATTCACCAGACTTTATTTAATCATCTTGACACTAGACCAAAATTGAGATTTGAACGGTGTGAATATAGGACCCACATTTGTTGGTTTTCCAACCTTCCTGCATTTTATAACGACATATACAGCAGCAAAGATAACCAGAGAGACAATGATGACATGTAAAACAATGAGGAAACACAGTTCTACTGCTCATTCTGTGTTTATTCCTCGTTACATCAGCAGTAATCGGGTCTGGCTGTCTACTTGGACCAGTTCCTACATCACCAGAGTGTGGCGGAGAAGGAATTCCTGGAGAACAAAAGCTTCAAAATCTGTACAACAGAACTTGATTTTTAAAAAGAAGTAACTAAGGAAAGTACCTGGGTAAGTGATAGAAACCACTTCATAACTGCCAAAAATACTTTGATTTAGTGGCACGTCCTTTCGCGAATAGAGGTTAGAGTTGCAGTAGTGTTATCAAACTTATTGCCAGAGGAACCAAGTTTATATCTACTACTGCCCTTTTCTGATCCTGAGAATCAACAGTAGCACCCACTATTTGTACTTGACTGGGTTTCAGATATGTGCCCGTTGCAACCTCAATCGCTAGCTCATTAACCTCGTTAAAGACAGCATATGCGACTACATAATTAAAAAGACAGCATATGCGACTAATTAAAAAGCAGTCTAACTTTCATCGGAATAACACAACCACAAGGAGATCCAATTGGTTTTTCAGTAAGTGGATTCAAGCAAATCTGACCACAACCTGTGAAAATCTAGGTTAGAAATCCAAGTTTTTTATTAGCATTATTGTAATAGCATGTATAATTGTGGTCAATCCTTAAATAAAGGAGCATAGAGGCAAGTTTTGTAATATTTTGTAATAGTGGTGTATTGGATTCGTGTCAACACATTAGACCTTTAAAAGGCTAATTAATTGCACACAGTAAGAGATCATCAATCAAATAACAGAATTTTACTTCCCTTTCTCTACTATCGTCTACCTCTTGCCTAGCATATTTCCCTCATTTCTCTTCCAAATTGGAAGATTCCTTCCTATGTCAGCGATTCATCACACATTGTCCCTGTAATAGGGAAGGGCTCAGTGTAAGAACTGCTCTGTTAATTTAGCTAGAGTCTTGTAACTCTAAATGCGCGGAATACAAATGTTGTTCACTTTGAGTAATACTTTTTTCTATCTTCCGAAATAGGGAATGTTGCAAGTAATTAAAAACAAATCTAGTTTACCTTGAAATTTTATCTCTTCAAGTCTTCAACCTTACCGATTTTCTCTAGGTGAAGTCATTTTTTTTGGTCCCCTAAACTTATGTTCATTTTAATCTTGATCCTTGATCTTTGAAATGTTTCAAAACAGTCCCTAACCTTCCATTTGTATCTCATTTTGGTCCAAACTTTTCATGTTTTACTGTGATCCCTAATCTTTTCATGTTTTATCCTGGTCCCTAACCTTTTACCTGTGTTTCAATTTAGTCCTTAACCTTTGGTTTTTATTTCATTTTCTATAAAGGTACATTACACAAAACCAACCAGAAATTAGGGTATTTTTGACAAAATCACTCGTAAATTAGGAAATCACATAAATATGTTTTCTTAAAAGAAAGACTCATAAGTATAAAAAATAGATTGTGGGTGCTTCTTTCAAACAAAATATATTTTATGGTTGGTTTTTTTGTAATTTCAAAATTATGAATCGTTTTAGAAAACCTATTCTAATTTATGGATGGTATTGTGGCTGCACGCAGAATGAAACATTGAAAATCTTAGAGACTATTTTAAAATATTTCAAAGTTTGTGACTAAAAAATTAAACAAAAGTGAAGTTTAGGGAGCAAGAAGTACAATTAAGCATATTCTCTCCACGAGAGGGGGTAAGAAAATGAGTCATGCTGTTTTGCTCTTCAGATAGGGCGTTGAGCATAGGAGATGGGAAGTAATTCCAAGGTCAAATGATTCTCAAGCAGAAACTACTAAACTAGCTCCGAGAGAAAAAAGTAAATAGGAGCCTATATCAAGGCATCTACTGATAAATATGCAGGCGCCAAAATCACACAAATATTACAGATAAAATATCTAGCAAGAACAAACGCCCTAGCAATAAGCAGCAGAAAGGCATCAAACATTTTCAACTGATAACGATAACACAAACTTAAAATTGATGCTAGTCAACCTCCAGCCCGTAATTAAATGACAATGCATTCCTAATTACTTATTAGTATCTTACACATCATTCTGATTCTCAAAATTTACCTGGTGTAGTTGCAGGTGCTGGAGAGATGGCGACAAAAGGCCTTCTTGGACGAAGATGGTGGTGGTGGTGATGATGGTGGTGATGGTGTTTTGGTAACAATTGGGAAGGCGCAGCAGCTGGAGCTGAATAAGAATTTAAACAGTCAATATAACAACTAACCGAAAAGTTGATGATTTAAGTCAAGAAAAATACCTGGATTTGTTAGAGAAGGTGGAGGTGCAGCAGAAGGCTCATAAACAGCTTTAGCAACCCGCAATTGTGTTGGTTTTAAGGGCAAGAAAAACCTAATCAAGCGCCCTGCAAAAATGAGCCACAAATATCATATTAAAGTAGCTTAGCACATCGATCATGATTTTGGGAACTTAAATAGTTGAAAGCATCTTAAAACAGCTCCATAAAAGAAATGATGAAGGGTTTATATAATTAAATAGCTTGTGGTTACGCATTTATAAAGTTCAATGCTATGAAGGGCTACACTATACAATATGCATGCAATTAGCAAATTAAATAGTTATAAATGCATAACAAATAAAAAAAATCTCTCATTAAAATGGATACAGTACTTTTAGTTCATCAATGGAAAGATTTTGGCGTAATCACTTGAAGGAGAAAAAAAAATTGACTGAAAAATGTTTGGATGGCAGGTCAGAAAATCAGACTACCGGAGAAGACAAGAACTTTGTGAAGGAGACAATAATAAACATGTGTCAAGTTGGCTTTGTTTCCAGACAAACTATTCTAGGCAATATTCCTTACTCCTTCAGTGAAGGAGGATGATCTTAACGAAAGACACCTTCAAATATTTAAATAACTCATAAATGGCAGCTCAACCCGGGATTATACACCATACCAACCTTTTGGCTTCAACAACACATGAAAGTAAGACCATCATTTTATACTCATGCAAACCCTAAATAGCTACAAGCCTACAAGTTTTTCTCCATTTTCCTTGTTTCACCGGGTGATTGACAAATGGTGGTCGCCCAGATCCTCCATCAAGCCAAAGGGGGTAAAACAATTACAGGAAAGACATGAGACTGTTGATACCAAGCATTTGAGCAATTCATTCTCTGTATGATTGGAAAAAGAAACAATTTCTACTAGAACCATCTTTCAAATGTCTGCTATATACTTCACAGTTTTCCTTTATCACTGTTCCATTTCACAATACCTTTGCATTGCTTTTTTTTTTGTTTGAGAAAGGACCTTGTATAGTGATTATCAAGCAAACAAAAAGAGACAAAATTAGCTTAGAAATAAGATAAGCTTCTTACCGTTATGTGACTGCTCCGTTCTGATGGCATTAATTGGCTAGGTAGACCAGTAGGAGGCAAGATTATATCTGTCAATGAATACACTGCAGAAAGCAGGAGAGCAGCACATGGGATGAGTTTTGCTTTACAGGCAAGGGATAGTCTTCTCTATACTATTTTTAAGCATAAACATGGCAGACATTGTTGCATACTAAAGTTATTAAGAATCATGTAATGTGATATCATAGTTAATGGGCAGCATTAGGAACCTACCATGTATTAATCAACCAAAACTTCAAAGCTCCTGCTTGAATCATTTGGTTTGTGTGCCCATTAAATGTGTTACTTTAGGAGCAGGATTGGATTAACCTTTAGTCTTCTTTATACTATTTTTAGATTAACCTTTAGGAGCAAGATTGGATTCCAAAAGTAGGGCCTTTTAATATTAAGATCTATTTAATATAGCATTTTCATTTGTATGACACAATTTGCCTTTTTTGGTTGCAGAAGCCACAAACCTTGGCAACATGATCAACTTGAGTAGTTGATGGTTGACTGTCATTTGGATGGGTCAACTTCTAGAGATGATCGATAGTCAATCGCCATACCACCACCACCACATTTGGATGGGTCACTTCTAGAGATGATCGACTTGAATAGTTGATGGTAATTGCAGTAATCATTTTTTTTTGCATGAAACATAAAATGGTACGCTGAGTTTTAGGATAATGCATTCTAACATGAAGAGGTTAGAGCATTCTCCACTAGAAACCACTTCAACAAAGGGCAAAACCATTACACATGGATTTTCAAGGAAAGGTTAGAGTGCTTAATGCATCATTAGGCTCATATCTTTGTGAGATGTAATTAAAGTTTTGTAACAAGTCACCGATAGCTTCTTCACGAAGTCAAGAGGATGGTACTTATGACGGTATTTCACTTCACTCATTGTAATTGCAACGGTTATAATGGATTCTTCTATTTCCATACTAGTCACTATGACAATAGCTTATTTAATCATGTGACTTTCCTTTCCTTTCTCATTCATTAAAGACTTTCATCTCATTGACGAAGAGCATAAAAAGTTTTCGTCAATATACAATGAAAGAAACACACATTCCTACAAATGATAAACCCACTGTAACTCATCTAGGGGTGGAGATGCATAAGATGTGGACCCTGCAACTACATACCACTAAATGGTTACAATAACTGCAATTATCAACATAGCCAAGACACCAATCCCAGCGGATCCATTTTCCTAATAAAACCTGATAGACTAGTACATGCTACAACATTCGTTTCACATCCTTGATACAAATATAGTACTTTGAAAAGCATCTTAATGGAAACAAGGGACGGAACAAGCTTGAAACGGATGATTATAGATGCCAAGTATCCAAGCTGTACATGTGTAATTGCTTTTCGTAACGGTTCATAATTTTGGACTCTTATCAGAACAAAGCCTAATCCACTTACAAGTACCACGAAGACCAAAAATGACTTCTAGGATATACAAGGGGCAGTACAAACACAAGTACAAGGGCCAAGCAAAATTACAAGTACCATGAAGACCATAATTCCCATAATTCCATAATCCATGTACATGAGGATGAAGAAAATCTCTCAATTTCATTCCATAATCCTATAATCTTCATTTCATTCCCATAATCCATGCCCACCAAACACACCAAGTCTCACAAAGTCACAATGCACATTCCAAAAAGATCCATTATTCATATTCCTACCACTACAAATCCTTGACACATCATTTTTTCCTCTTCAAGCCCAAGTCCTAACTACCTGGATACTGACTTTTCAAAATCGCACATTATAAATCAGAATCTAAACTCAAACTTCCATTTCATAGATGGATGATGACTGAATTCATTAAAAAAATGTATCATTTCAACGGAAACTAAAGAATTCAAACCTGCGATTACGCTAAATTGAAGCAAACAGTAATGATTATCGTAGTACAAATTCCAGAAATGTTAAACAAGCAATCTCTGAAAGTAATACAACTGGAATTGAATAGTGCCGTACCTTGAGAGGTGGTGGCCGCAAGAAGAACAATAAAAAACCGCATCTTCCAAAGCATAAACACCGAAAATAACTCGAACAAATTCATTACGATAGTAACAATCTGATCAAGCCTATCAACAGATAACCGACAACGAACCGCATTTCCTCCAGCAGTGATTTTAGGGTTTCGTTCCATCCTGTCCCCTTTCCAGCAGCAAACTAACGACAACACCTCGTCAGCAAGCGAGACGCTGAAAACTCAAAAATTACATTACAATTTCAAGTCAGGAGCAATAGATAGCGTAGATAATCACCGTAGAAGAGCTCGTCAGGAAAGAAGAATGACCTCGGTTGAAGAGCAATGCAATGCGGAAGCTACAACGACATTCACGGATCCACGAACTGGCGGTGAAGATCTATCCGGAAGTAGGTGGGACTGGAGGCGCTAGACTCCTCCAGAGTACAAAGAACTTGTAGTGATAGCGAGAGTGTATAGAGACAGTGAGGAGAGAGGGGGAAGGCGGTCGGGAAACGGAGATATCGGAGAATGGAGTTTCGGTTTTGAGGGAGAGGAGAGGAGGGAGTTTTGAGTGGCGCTTTTATTGCAGTGTGCTGGCCCCTGTCTTGCATTTCGACCGTGTAGACTGTATAGTTGTCCGTTGTGACTCACTCTCTCTTTCTCACGCGTGAGCTGCACGCTCTTTGTTTTTAAGTGCTTTTTCTTCAAGGACCAAAGGCAAAGACGAGCGTTTACGGCTTTAACATTGACCTAAACACTTTAACCACCTCATTTACAGGTTCATTATTTCAATTTTAATGTCGTCTAAAATTTGACCAAAACCCGTAAGGAAGATTCTCATCTCTATCCTTTTTCGAGGTGATTGAGCCCTCAGTATTGCGTGAAATTAAAGTTAAAGATGTCGTTATTCGAATAATTTGATCATCACATGTTGTACACTCTCTAATCTACTATACAATGTTAAACTTTGAACCAATTTTTTCAAATTTGGATAAAATTTGTATTTATTGAAATAATTTATGGTTAGGATTGTATTTGGAATTTTGATATGATTTTTTGTCAAATTAATGAAGTAAACTAGTTAAATTTAGTGTACCATGCATGTCTAATTTAAGAAATTATTGTATTGTATGTCCATTTTTAGGGCTGAAATATTTACGGTATATTATTTTTTATTTATTCTTACGTTGACTTGTTAATTATCTTGTATGAAAAAACGGCTTGCGGATAGAGAGACAATTGCAATTATCTGTATGAAAAAACGGCTGCGGATAGAGAGACAATTGCTCAAATCAAATGAGACAAATCTTTCAAAAATTGGATAGAAGAGGAGGAATGAGAGAAGGCATGAGTTTGAAGTGTTATTTTAATTACAATATGGTTCGCATTCATTTTGGTGTAGTTGTCACGATATAATATATTTCCATTAACACACGCGTGCATTAAACTTTTCCTTGTTTTATGTTTTTTTTCCGACAACAAGTTATGAACTGAAATCTTACAATTTAACCTACTAAGCACGCGGTTGTAGAGACTCTTTTTTTTTTTTTCCTTTTGTTTGTAAAGACGGTTATAAAGACCATGAGCTGCATTAAACCATCTTTTATATGTCTTATAAATGAGTTGATAAACTATATAACTTTGAGAGTGACCATTGAAAACATAACTGGAAAAAACAAAGTCGTGAACATTTGTATCTTAAGCGATACATGTGCCATCCTCTTGCTTATGATGAGAATTACATATGTTGAACCCCTTATGAATCTTTACTCGCTTGAACGAGTTTCTCCGAACCATGATGTGCTTAAAATCCATGGTAATAGTCCTTTATCACTGGTACGATGTTAAATCTCTTTGCACCCGATTCTATAAATTGTTAAATCAAGATACGATATATGCTTGGAACTTGTATTTTGAACAATTGAATAGAAATGTATCCACCAACTGCAGTACTAATCACACTAGAACCACTTCTCTAAGCTCTATGGTGAACAAAATCTTGCCTAGTTTTGCTGAATAAAAATGTATCCACCAATGGCAGTACTAATCGCACTAGAATCACGTCTCTAAGCTCTATGATGAACAAATCTTGTCTAGTTTTGCTGAATAAAAATGTATCCATCAATTGCAGTACCAATCGCACTAGAACCACTTCCCTAAGCTCTATGGTGAAAAAATCTTGTCTAGTTTTGCTCACATTGGTAAGGCTTCATCTAACCAATCCTAAGGTGGTGAAGTACGAAAGAATGGTCTTAGCTCTCAAAAACTGCATTGTAGATGAACAACCTAAACTGCTCAAAATTACGGTATTCTCTTACGGGCCAAGTAGAACACTTCTAGCCTATCTCCGTTGTGCTTTTCATGGCCGGATGCAAATTTAAGGTTAAGAATTATAACCGTATTAAACTAAAATAGTGCATAAGGAATGCTAGAAGAAGTCTAGAATCACCCCTGGATCATGTGGTTGTTGGTATATTAAGCGCTTCTTCAAGTTAGTTTATAACTTGTTTCGACCCTCATCTCGTCATAATAAAACTCGATCATCTTTTCTTGAATCAAAGGATTGTTGGGATCCACATGAACTACTGCAATATAAACCTGAATCAGCTCTGTCCAAATGTACTTTCTAGTACTTCTAATTGATTTTGACATGTATTGCCAATGTTGTAAATCTTCTTCTACAGGCAAAGAAGATCTCTTCCAAACTTAACCAATATCAAGTCATCAAATGTCTCATGGGAGTAGATAAATCCTTCTGGAATAGAGACCCGAGAACTCTACAATTCGCATGGGAGAACAACTATGGATCGAAGACAAGGATGTAGCCTATATTATAACTTACATAAAGTTGAACTATACTTTACTAGAACAATTAAATGTCGGATTTTAACGAAGCATAATTTCAGTATAGTTTTAGCTAGTGGAACAATCTGGAATCAAATGATGTATTTCATTGTTGAACAACTAATAACTGAATATAGATGGCACAACTATCCTAGAATACCATGGTTGTACAAGGCTATAAGAGACGCTAGATACAAACCTAATATACATGATAACTCGAATGCAAATATGTCACTCCAAGAAATCATCCTTCATAAGAACAACTACAGATGGATAAATATTAGACTAATAACCTGGGACTTCCTTGTCCAATGTCCAGTGTGAACACAACTCAATATGGCAAGTAATGTCCATAACTGACAATAAGGAACAAAAATATCATAGGAAAGAAAACAGAATAGAGATCTTTTTTAAATGTCAAACTCAAAAGTGGGTAAGAATATTGGGTAGTTACCACCCAAATGCAAGTAAACTAATTTAATGAAGATCGCATTTTGGAGATTGTAGAGGAATGAGAAAGAAATTTTTTTGGACCGACATCAATATAACCAGTAAAAATGAACACGTACAAATGATCATGTTAGCAGAACTCAAACGAGCGTCGAACCACTTGAGGCAAGCTGGAAAGGAGCGGGTTTTGACAATATTTATTTCGTACCAACTGATGGCCTATCGGGAGGTCTCTACCTTCTATGGAAAAACTTTCAGCTCACGAACGAGAAACTTGAAATCACAAGTATAGACAAGAGGATCATAATAATAACACATACGAATTTACTTACCAAATTTACTATGTCAACATTTTCATACAGGCCTTTTTTGTTGGTCCGCGGTGAACTTTGCATGTGTGGGGTGATCAGTGGGTACCTCGTCCTCATGGATTTACGGCTCCGACTACATCTCTATTTGGGCCTCCGGGTTGTGGATTTAATTTATTGGAACAATAGGACCTAGATAGAGGATTGTTTACGAAACTTGATGGAGGACGCAAATGTGGAGGCTATTCAGAAGATTCCGCTGACATGTCGAGAAGCTTTGGACGAACCGTATTTGTACTATTCTAAGAATGATTTGTTCACATGAGAACAACATATCATCTTTACCTTGAAGAGTGTGATGACGGTGGTGACTTGTTGGATGGTTCATCTTCCTAAAGAGGGCCGAGCATCTGGAAAAGGTTCCAGAACATTAAAATTTGCTCCAGTGGCTAAGAACCTGGTGTGGAGGGCGTGTAAAAATATAATCCCCTGTAAGGTTTCGATCTTAAGTAAAGGGGTGAGTCTTGAACCATGGTGTGAGGCATGCGGACAAGCTGAAGATCCCATGCACGTCTTCCTCCACTGCCCGACTGTGAGAGATCTTTGGAGTTTGTTCCCCTTGTTTATGGAGAATGGTAAACGGAGTGATACAATTTGGACGTGGATGGTGACGATTCTTGATAGGGGTTCGAAGTGGGATATGCAACTATGGATGATGTTGTTGTGGCAATCTATGTGGAGCAAGGAATAGACGCATATTCGAAGGTGTGGATTGTGACTATATAGCGAGATGAGGAAAAGGGCGGGGGAGGTCGTGAACAGGTTCAACGCTGACACCTTGCGCAAGGCATGTGGGCATCCAGTTATCACCTTGGTCACATGTGGGTGGCGTGGTCCACAGGCCATGATAGAAATTATTTAGAGGATGAATGAAAAGGTGGATATTGAAGAGGAAGAAAACAAATATATCTTAGAACTCTTAATCAAAATGTTCTTCATAACTTGATTAAACTAACATTACAAGGTCCCTATTTATAGTATTATAGGAACATGAACCTAGTACAAATTTATAGGAATTAAGTATTAGAAACTTAAACATTTTAATTCTTACATCTAATACTTAGATTGTGAAACAATTCATTTATTCAACTCTTAAATCAAGTTCATGCATGTAGAGTTTTATTCTAAACGTTTTAAACATTGAATTAAGTTTATTTTTCAACACTCTCCTTTATACTTAATTTCTTGTAATACCAAGCATTGCACGCAACTTGATAAATATCTCTTACTTGAGAGGCTTCGTAAAGATATCAGCAACTTGGGGTCTTGAGTTTGCACATACTTAACTTCAATTTCGTTCTTGGAAACACATTCACGAAGGAAATGATACCTCGTGTCAATGTGTTTGCTACGGTCATGGAACACCGGGTTCTTCGCCAAATGCAATAGCAGATTTGTTATCAACAAGGATCTCTGTGGCCTCCTTATGTGACAACTATAAATCTCCTAATAATCTTCTCAACCAAATTGCATGACACACGCAAGATGTAGCAGCAACATACTCAGCTTCACATGTTGAAAGAGTAACAATAGGCTGCTTCTTTGAACTCCACGTGAAAGCAGTTTCTCCATGTAGAAAACCCCGTAGTACTCTTTCGATCATCAACATCTCCAGCCCAATCACTATCACTATAACCCACAAACTTATATTCATCGGTAGAAGTTAATAGAACCTTTAATGTACCGGAGAATCCGTTTTGCTGCTTTGAAATGTGTGGTAGTCGGCGCCTCCACAAACCGACTCACAAGCCCAACTCCATAGAGAATATCTGGACGAGTGCATGTCAAGTACCTCAAGCTTCCAACTAAGCTCTTGAAAGTTGTAGGGTCAATCCTCTCACCTTCCTCGTGCTTTGAGAGCTTGATCCCACAATCGATTGCTGTACTTACAGCTTGACAATATCCATTTTGAATTTCATCAGAATCTCCTTAGCAAATTTTTCTTGCGAGATGAAGATCCATCTACTGCTTGCTTAATCTCAATCCCGAGATAATAGGACATGAGACCAAGATCTGTCATCTCGAACTCTCTAGTCATTGCTTGCTTGAAATCTCCGAACATACTCGGGGTTATTACCAGTGAAGATCATATCATCAACATACAAGCAAACAAACAACGCATCGCCATTTTCACACACCTTGGCATAGAGATCGTACTCGTTTGGGCATTTGACAAACTCATTCTCTTGAAGATACTTGTCAATCCGACTATTCCATGCCCGTGGTGCTTTGTTTTAAGCATATAAAGCTTTCTTTAACTTCAACACTTTACTTGTATGACCTTTGATCACATAACGGGAGGTTGTTCAACATAAACATCCTCTTCGAGCACACCGTTTAGGAAAGCAGACTTCACATCCATTTGATAAATATTTCACCTTTTCTGAGTTGCAAGTGAAATTATCAAACGGACAGTCTCTAGTCGTGCAACTGGAGCAAACATCTCACCATAGTCGACCCTGGTCGTTGACTATAGCCCTTTGCTACTAATCTTGCCTTGTACCTCTCTTTTCCTTGAGCGTTCTTCTTCTCCTTGAACACCCACTTTGGACCGATGGGCTTTTCACCTTCTGGCAAAGTTGTCAACTCCAAGTATCATTTTTCTTGATCGAATTTATCTCTTCATCCATTGCGATTCTCCATTTTTCATCATTCACAGCCTCTGCAAAATCTATTTGTTCAGAATCAGGAAAATAGCAAAAAAGTTAGGTCATCATCTAGTTCCTCATAAATTTCTTCAAGGCTTCTCATGTTTGGTGTTCTTCCGCTAGAGACTTTGATATGAAGACGAAGATGATGATGACGATGGTGTTGTCGTTCTTGAAGATGAGGGTGAACTTGAGTAATTGTGAGTGGGACGGCGTCAAAGGCTCTTGCTGAACATCTTCCTCTGCCCTTTTTCATCAAGAGCCGGAAAGAAATCATCTCTCTCCTTGTCTTCAAAGCTCCAATCCCATGTATCATCTTTATCAAATTGAACATCTCTACTTCTGACGACCTTGCTTGCAACTGGATCATAAAGCTTGTATCCTTTTGAACTCTGAGCATATCCAATGAAGACATGTTTCTTGCTTTTGTCTTCAAGCTTCGATCTCACTTGATCTGGTACGTGCACATAACCAATGCTCCCAAACACTCTCAAATGAGATGCACTTGGCTTTCTCTCCACCCCATTCTTCTTGTGGAGTTCTATCTAACAAACTTTTTTGTTGAACTCCTATTAGATAGAAAACTGCACAATCAACTGCCTCAGCAAAACCTTAGGCATCTTCTTTGTCATCAACATGCTTCGGGCCATGTTGAGAATGGTCCGGTTCTTCTTTCAACACTCCGTTTTGTTGAGGTGATCTTGGCACTGCCAAGAATCTTTTGATGCCATTCAAATCACAAAACTCATTGAACTCGTTAGAAGTAAATTCACCCACCTCTATCGGTTCTTAAAGACTTTATATAGTTACACTTTGTTTTTTCAACAAGAGCTTTGAACTTTTTGAACATAGAAAACACTTGAGATTTTTCTTTGAGAAAATAAACCCAAGTCTTTCTACTAAAGTCATCAATGAAGAGTAGAAAATACTGATTTTTACTGAACGATGTAGGCTTGATCGGTCCACAAACATCCACATGTACAAGTTCTAGTGTCGATCTACTCTTGTGGTGCTTTCTTTCGGGAAGCTATTTCGGAATTTGCTTTCCTACAAGACACCCCTCACAAAGTTGATCTGGTTGGTCAATTGGTGGCATCCCGTTCAACATCCCTTCTCTGTGACATCAACTTTAAGCTTCCAAAGTTTACTTGTCCAAATCTTAGATGTCATAACCAAGGTGTCTCTTTCACACAAAGCTTTGAGACATTTAGCTACATCTGTTTGAATGTCAAGCAAGAACATTCTATTTTTCGTCATAGGCACCTTGGCGATCACATTTTGACGATCATCTTGGAGCAGTAGGCTACGATTTTTCATGTGCACCTCGTAGTTCTTCTCCAAAGTTGCCCAAACTCAAGATGTTGCTTTCATGCTAGGAACAAAATAAACATTGCCAATGAATTGATGATCACCGTTCTTCATACGGATTAGAATTGTACCTTTTCCTTTGATGAGAACTTTGGAGTTGTCTCCAAATGTAACACACCACCCATCGACTCGTCAAGTTTCACAAACTTGCTTTTATCACCACACATGTGATTGCTTGCCGCATTGTCAAGGTACCACACGTCTCTTTTGTCTTTCTCACCACCTTGGTAGGCTAACAATAAAGTGGCATCATCCACTTTTTGTTTCCTCTACATAGTTGACCTTTTTCTTCGGGTTGGCTAGGAGCACCAACAATCTCGTGCATAGTGCCCATGCTTTTGGCAATTATAGCAACGAACCTTGGATTTATCAAAACTCCCTCTTCCACGTCCTCTTGAAGATTGACCATTTTCTCCCAACATTGGAGTCATGGTATGATGATTCACCTTTTCCTCTTCATCCTCTCCCACGAAAGGATCCACGTCCCGTCTTCTCTATGTGACTTCTCTCGATCACCACCAAAATCTCCATTTGTCGAGTGTTTTGTGGCTAGGACTTGCTCAACTGGCTCATCCTTTCTCCTCTTGATTCTCTCCTCATGGGCTTTGTAGAGAACCCATAAGTTGATCATTGTCATTGAATCTAAGTCTTTTGACTCTTCAATGACAACCACAATATGATCAAACTTCATTGTCAAAGAACGAAGGATCTTCTCCACAACTCGAGCATCCTCGATATTTTCTCCATACCGCTTCATTTGATTGATAACGGTCAACACCTTGCAAAGAAATCCGCGATTGAATCGGATTCTTTCATCCGTTGGCCTTCAAATTCTCCTCGTAGCGATTGTAGTCGTTCGAACCTTCCTTATTGATTAGAGTTTTTCAAGATCTCCATGCTTGCTTGGAAGTAGTCGCATTTGCCACTCTTTCGAACATCGATTCATCCAAACATTGGTGGATGAGAGTAAGAGCTTGTTGATCCTTCTTCCGGGCCTTCTGAATAGCCTCCTTCTGAGTAGGATTCAATAAAGCTTCATCTTGTGGCATCTCATAGCCTCTATCGACCGATTCCCACACATCTTGGGAACCAAGCAATGCCTTCATGTGTATGCACCAATTCTCATAATTTTCTTTTGTGAGACGAGGGAAATGGAATAGAAAACTCGTATTCGCCATCTCTAGCTCTGATACCAATTTGATAGAAATTATTTAGAGGATGAATGAAAAGGTGGATATTGAAGAGGAATAAAACAAATGTATTTTAGAACTCTTAATCAAATGTTCTTCACAACTTGATTAAACTAACATTACAAGATCCCTATTTATAGTATTATAGGAACATGAACCTAGTACAAATTTATAGGAATTAAGTATTAGAAACTTAAACATTTTAATTCCTACATCTAATACTTAAAATGTGAAACAATTCATTTATTCAACTCTTAAATCAAGTTCATGCATGTAGAGTTTTATTCTAAACGTTTTAACATTGAATTAAATTTATTTTTCAACAAGCCGGGTATATTAAACTGAATACTGATGCATCGATCAAAGGGATGGTGTATGTGGCTTAGGGGTTGTTGCTCGAACTCGATCGGAATACTGTTACTAGTGACTCGAAAACGATCCCGGAGTGGCCTCAATTGAATGTGCAAAAGGTCATGCTCTACTATGGGCGCTTGAATTGGCGCGGGATAAAGGTTGGAGCAATATCGTATGTGAATCCGATGTTTAGAGTTTGATAGCTAAGTTGAACAAGAAGGTGCAATGACGAGGTCCAAATGGAAGGGTCATAGATGAGCTGAGGAAAAGGGGAAGGGCGTTAATTTGGGGAGTGCAGATGGTCTTATGTTCCCAGAAGTGGAAATGGGTCTACAAACTGCCTTTCTAGAGTGATGCCTTCGATGTCTGTTAATTTTCTCTTTTATATTTCTTTCCTTCTGATTTTTGTAAGACATTAGCTGTTGTCTGTTGATGATGAAGAAAATGTGAAGTTAGTTTTATCAAAAGAAAAAAAAAGTCATGTATAGGTAAAGTACATGATCATTAGGGTGCATGCGCTTAGTCACTGCAAAAAATTGTAGATATGAAACGTGCATGGACAGTGTAATATGTACGAGCTTGTTCAGAATCTATATAATAAAATAGGCGACATTAATGTTACATTTACGGTTCGCGATTTTTCTCGGAATATTTTCTTTACTAAATTACTAATAGGTTAATAAATTATTTTTTTTAGTATAGGTAGATTTTAAAAAATAATTGTGTCAATTATCTTTGTAACGTAATGTAAAGATTTGATCAATAACAATCTTGTCGGAGAAATTTTATTCTAACCTAAAGTTTTAATAAAAAACCAGTAAAACTTGAGGGATGATCACAAAAATAAACTTCTCAGATAAGCTATTTTTAAAAACGTAAAAACTTGCGGAAAAAGCTATATTGTAACTCCGCTTAATTTTCCGTTAGGTGATACAAATCACTTAATTGTGGTGGATTCATCATTTGATTTTGACAGGTTCAACACAATCAAGTACGCTGATAGATTACTAATTTTATATTATCGTTTCATTATGTCATATAAAATCTTATTGATATCTATGTTATAAAAAATATTTTTTTCGTAAATCTTTATATCGAACCAATTATATATGTTGATGGTTTTTTTGTTTATATCATTAGCATACTCAAATTTTGAATAATTTATTAACAAAAAATATCCGTGCAAGACACGGGCTATGAACTAGTGTGAACAAATAAAAACAATACAAAAACGTGGTTTCTAAACGTACCGGAGAAAATCGCTATTCGAAGTCACAAACTCCGCACTTCGCGTGCATGATTTCTCTTTTTCCCTCTGGATTCCAACTACGCGTTTGGAGTGCGTAGTTGGAACCGAGGCAGAACCGGTACAAGCCGATAAACTACACGTTTGAGAAGCGTAGTAGTACTTTTTTTTCTTTAAAGCCAAAACTACTAATACGCTTCCAAAAATATTTTTTTGTGTGTGGTTAGAGCATTAGTAGTTTTTTTTTGGATTTTTTTAAAACTAACTTACTACTACGCCTTTGGTATGCGTAATAGTAGTAGTTGGCCTAGTATTAGTCGGTTCTTTTCTTTTCTTTTATATAAATTATGATTACACTCTTCAGAAGCGTAGTCTATCGACTTGTTTCGGCTTCACCTCTGCTCCAACTACGCACTCCAAACGTGTAGTTAGAATCCGGAGAGAAAGGGTTGGCTCCCATGAAGTTAGAGAATCAACTTCATGTGAAGTTGATTCAATTTAAACCATTGATTTATATCAAGGGTTGGGCTCCCATGTAATTTTTGAAAAAATACAACATCGTGGGAGATGTAATTATTTATAAAAAAAACTATTTATAAAAATGGTACATACTTTAAAAAACGTAGATATTCAATATATATAGAGAGTTACAAAAATCTTTTTAAAAAACATTAAGAATTTATAACTTATTTGTTCAATTTATACTCACTAAAATTTTAGTTAAGTTCAATTCTTTTATATAAAATTTTGTTATATGTTGTAAATTCTCATCACATTTGTTTTCTTATTAATAAAAAATCTTTTGTAAATAGTTGTTGTGTATAATTAGAATGTTTATGTTTTGATAAAAAAGAAATATAAATCTTAATTAAATCAATAACTTAAATATTCACAGAAAATAAGATTTGGATAAAAAAATCAAATATTCTTCATTTTGTTTTTTAAAATACAAGTAAATTAAATATTTTGAAATAAGAAATAAACATTTTAACTATACACAACAACTATTTACAAAAAGTTCTCTATTAATAAGAAAAAAAGATGAAAATTTATAACATATAATATAGCAAAATTTTATACAAAGAGTTGAACTTAACTTAATTTTGAGTATAAAATGAACAAATATGTTATAAATTTTTAATGTTTAAAATTTTTTTTTGTTAATTATCTCTCTATATAAATATTGTAGATCTACGTTTTTTTTTTAAATATGTATGTTTTTTATAAATAGTTTTTTTTAATAAATAATTACATCTCAAATCTCCCACAATGTGTATTTTTTTTTCAAAAATTACTCAGTTTCTTCCATCATAAGCTATAAGAGATAATATCTTATTTCCTTTTTTATCACAAGTTTAATTTATATGTATTTAATTTTAACCTTTGATTTAAATCAATGGCTTAGATTGATTCAACTTCATGTGAAGTTGATTATCTAACTTTATGGGAGCCCAACCCGTCTTTCAAGTATAACGACCCACAAAAAGCGAAAGTATCAACGGCGGCCTGCAAAAAAAATTTGTTTGCTTATAACAAGATAATATTCCATTTTTGACTCAAATAATAATGAACAGTTAATGTGAAAATCTTGGCATTAGTATTATAGATCTAGACACAATGTATGGCATTAATTATATTCAATCTTTATGACGTGGAAGTACCGATGATTTATTATCGGTTTTTCAATGTAAGATGGAATTTCGTACGTTAGAGATAACACACAAGCATATATAAAGCCAATCGGCAACAAAACAAACATCACACAAAAAATAGTCAAAGCTCTAAACATGAGAACATCATCTCACAACGGGTACACAAAGCTGTTGCTGTTCCTAATCACGGCGACCGTGGTGGTGATGCCGGTAGCGTGGCACGACTGCGCGCCAACTATATCGAAGTGGCGACAAATAACCTTCTTTCAGGGCAGAAGAATTTGCAGATTCACTGTAAGGACAAAAACCATGATCTTGGGGTTCATCAAATTCCGTACAACCAATGGTACATATTCAAGTTTAGATCAAAAGCATGGTTGCCGCTCGTAAACCCAGACGACTACTTTTGCGGCTTCGTCTTCGACAACGTTCTTCATTGGTTCGATATATACCTGGGTAAAAGAGATGCAGCTCATTGTGGCTTCGATCAGCGATGTCGATGGAATGTCACTGTGATGATGGCCCTTGTTCTTGGAGAAACATCAATGCTTTCCTTGGAATAACGATAAAAAAATCTAGCATCTCTTGATTAATCATGTTTTTATTTTGTTATTTTGTTGAGTCGTATGTTATTGGATCGAGTATTTGATGATTGCATGCAATAAAAAGAGAAAACTACGGTTCGGTTCAACAATGATTGTCAATCTCATCTTTCTTCATTATACTCCACGATGATGTTTTTTTTTTATTTTATTTTTTACGAATATCATGTTTCAAGTATTTGTTCATAAAAATAACACAACATAAAACATAGATTAATGATGGACGGACATGAAAAGGAAAAAACGACAATCCAACAAATTATAAGAAACATAAACACGACGAAGACAAATAAATAATACATAATTTAAAGCTATCCAATAAATAAATTTATATATCATAATATGATATGTATATTGATAAAATTAAAAGTAATATTTGATGTGCAATTATGTAAATTATATGATATTTTACGAATTATTTTAGGGTCATGCTAGACAATAACATATCCATATTTTTTATTTATTAAAATTACTCAATTTCACATTTTTGGTGTGGGGAAAAATTTGTACTTACACCTTTCTCTTTCTCTTTCTCTTTACAATTTCTTTCAACCCTCGCAAATTTGACTCGTGGTTTTCCGGCGGTTTCCACTTCAAGTTTCCGGCGGTTTCCATTCGAGCATCTGACATCGACTGTGGAGGTTCGGGAGTCGGCGACGAAGAACTCGACGGCTAAAAGTGCTTCTGGTCTCGGCAACGACGAAGAACTCGGCGATTGGTGGCGGATGTGCGAAATCGACTAGGGTTTCGTGGAACCGATTTTGGATACGATAAAACCCTAACTAGCGATTGAGGCTAATCTTATAAGAATATAGGGTTTTTTTCCTTCTATTTATCCTTATGCATTAATACCCATTTTTTCTTCAAGTAAGTCAGACCTTCAAAATAAAATTTGCAAAATCAGCTCCGGGAGCCACCAGTCGGCACCCCATTTTTTATTTATTATAAATAAATCGGAAAAATAAAATAAAAATGGCGCTGGCGCCATCCGCCAATGCTCAAACTAGGCGCGCCGGCACCTTGCAATATTTATTGGTAATAGGTGTAAATTAACCGTAGCTTGTGTTCATCCACCGTTTACCGATATACATGCGCCTTCAAAAGCTTCAAAGAAGTTCTATTGGATATTGATGTTCAATGACTGTTTGTCGACGTGATGAATATCAATTTTATAACTGTTATTTTGTCTATCTGATGAATATTCTTCTGATTGTTTTAGTCTATAATTTTTTGAAAATATATTTTGGAAAATGTCGAGATGGTAACTACAGTTCTAGTAGAACTCTACAACTTGATATCCTTTTGGATATTGATTTTCATATGGCATACACACCCCCAGTCTCGGTATTGTAATTTCCGTCGTCTGTCTTTTGAACATATGGGACTCATTTGGAGTTTATGATCGAAGCTTTGGTATTATTGTAACTATCTCGAACTCATATTTCTCATTTCTTATAATCGAGCAGAAAGGCAAGGAAGAGACGAATAGGAATTGCCGAGACTAATCGGTCAAAAGGAAAATCATCAATGGGCAAAAGGGAATTGTAAATCTGGTTGATGTGGAGGATTATGGTTTCCACATCGACAATATTGAGATACCAAGTCTAGTATATAAGGTCGGTGGGCTACTCCTCATATTGTCAATTGGTTTTAGGATGGAACCTCATCGGACTTATATGCTGGGCTTGGGCCAAACGCGCATATGCGCTTGGACGTGCGATGGACCCCCACGTCCGTTCTGACCCAACGAAATCTATCATGGTATCAGAGCAGGTTCCAGTCTACTCCTCCTATTGCCAATTGGTTTTAGGATGGAACCTCATCGGGCTTATGTGCTGGGCTTGCGCATATGTACTCGGACGTGCGACGGACCCTACATCCATTCTGACCCAATGAAATCTATCAGTTGATATTTACGAGCTTTCTCCGTCATCTTGACATTTCTCTCAAATTCAATAGCTAATTTGCTAAAATTTGTCACACTTCCACCAGATTGGTTTTCCCTATTGGGTTCTACTCGTTCATACTCTCATCTTAATTGATAAAATTTCCATTAATTTTGACTGTTTGATTTTTTTTAAGAAGGTTGAGATTTTTTTAAAAAGAAGGATAAGATTATTCATGAATCTTGAATAATGTTTAATCTTTGATTCATGAATAGTTAGCGCAATCCATGTATCTACATGGACGGATTTCGAAGATTCATGTTTAAATAGTTAACATTGTAATCGCGAATCATATTTTAATTAACATTATCCGACCCAAAAATATATATATCTTATATTTCTATCCCTATTCGATTTTTTAACAATTTGTACAAACCCAAATCAAAAGAATGAAAAATCAGATTCACATGCAACTAACAATATATATAAAAGGCCAACACAACCCATCAAAAACAAAACATATTGAATCAAACATGACATCGTCTCATAACCATCAGTACAAGAAGTTGCTGACAGTAGCAATGGTTTTGACGCAAGCATGGCTGATCATCAACCAAGGAGGAGCACGCGCTTTCATCTAAGATCACTGTGGAGATGACGAACAATCTTGAAGGACAAGAGAATCTACAGGTTCACTGTAAGGACAAGAACCATGACAAAGGTGTTAATCAGGTGCCGTCTGTCAAAAATATGCATTCGATTTCGTAGGGGATGCTTTTATCCCGAACACAGACTACTATTGCGGGTTCGTTTTCAACAACGTTAATCATTGGTTCGATATATACTTGGGTTCAAGAGACGACAATGGATGTGGTGCCAACCAACTTTGTAGTTGGTCTATCAAGGAGGCTGGACCTTGCTTGGGCAATACATGCTATCCATGGAACTCGTCTTGAGTTTTTTTTATATTTGTTACATTTTATCTAAATTTAGATACATTTTTAATAATACAAGATTAGTGTTCGAACCATGTACGAACACTTTCATGAAATAATAAATATGCATTTTACACAATTTAATTTTTGTGCTTATTTCAAACTAGTAGTTTATATCATCATGCTTTAATTTTAATAGAAAGAATCCAAAAAAATTTAAAAAGACATTTGGTGAGAAGCTTTAAAATTAAAATAAATTATTAAAATTATAATTCGGTAGAATATGCATTCATCATCTAAAACATATTAGTCATGCACGTTGTGCTTCTATCTAACAAGACTTTGCTTCCAGCTAACTCTATTAGTCACACACGTTTTGTGCATGTTGGACTTGATAGTTATCTAACATCAGCAAGTTACCATTTTTCCATTGAAATGCCACATACTCTTGTTCCAATATGTTCAAATAGCCTTCCATCACATCTCCTTATAATGGACCCGGTTCCTGGGTCATTTCTCGAGTCTGACCACGTTTTGTAAGCTGTTGTAAGATCACTGAACCACACCTTCTTGAATCTTGATCTTGCCGTGAGGCATCTCCATCGGCTCCATGTGAAGTGTAGTTTTATATTTGCAAAGTAATAAATCACAGTCTAATAAAGGGCTAAAATTTGGGTTAGTTGGTGAAGTCTACGGGTCCTTTACGTAAACGAGTTCCGTGCATGTTGGACTTGATAGTTATCTAACATCAGCAAGCATAACCCCGGCGGACAACGTTTTGTAAGCTGCTGCAAGATTGTTTACCCTTGTGTCGTATCTCTCTAGCCGGATTTCTTTTTTTGAACAATCTAGTTGCTGCACTAAAATTATCTGGAGGAGAAACGAGTAATAGTTCAGTGTGAAAAAACAAACGAAACAAATTCAGATTCAACAAAATTGTATCATTTGAACGGAACCTGATCAATTCAAACTTCGAAGTAAACCACGGAGATTATCAAGTACAAATTCCAAAAAAGTTAGACAATCAAACTCCGAAAAAAATACAATTGGTATTGAATAATAACATACTTGGAGCATGGTTGATTTTAGGGTTTCGTTTCATCTTGTCCCCTTTCCAGCAGTAAATGAAGAAGAGAGAGTGAGGAGAGAGAGGGGCAGCTGATTTTGTATGTGTTCATAAAACAGAAGAGAAATGAATTTGGCGAAGTAGATGAGATCAAACTGTTATGTGGCGAGAGTTTTGTAGAACATAGAGATATATATAGACGATAAGATCGAATTATCCTGGAGTACATGGTTTTACTGTTGAAATTTGGTACACAAATCATATGATTTAACTACAGCAGAAGAAGGCACAACAGGAGCTGATGAACTATATGGTTGGATTGTACGTACTAGTGAAATTTAAGTAGCACATGGTTTTCCTGTGAGTACGTTTTAGGTAGCATGTGGATCGTGTCAAATTAGTTTATCTATTTTTAGGTGAATGTTTTAGGTAAACATTTTCCAATTAGATTAATTGTCATTCCTTAAACAAAATAATCTCATGTGCTACTTTAATATCATGGGTTCAATATCGTGTGATACCTATTGAAAACTGATGTAAATGTAAAATTACGGAATTATGATTGATTATAATTCAATTTGACAAAATAAATAAAACATGACTTGTGTATGCCTAATCCTTTCTTTTACCGTTACGAGAGTTGATCAATAATAATAATAAATTAGTTCAACATTGTAACATACCAAATTCTGGGAACTTATGCTACGGGCTAGGACTCTAATTTGACAACAATTTCACCGGATCTTACAACAAGAAATAAATAAAGAAACCGAATAAAACCATTAATATATAAATGTCGGTCATGAAAGAAAAGAAAAATAATTCAACCGTCCAACATGCGTGACAAAATCCGAAGAAAAGACATGAGTCTTGTCACAAAAGAAACCAAACACCCGGCACTCAAATACAGAAACTCGACAAACGATTTACACAAGCCTAATCGAGTTACACAAGTTCAATCGAATTACACAAGTCCAATCGAGTTACACAAGCTCAAATGTCCGTCGTTTACACAAGGTCGAGTCACACAAGCCCAAGGTCGACTTACACAAGCCCTAGGTCTGGCTTCTTCTTTTTTTACTTTAATCCATCCCTAAGTCTGGCTTCTTCTTTTTTTTGCAATTGATGATTACTTAGCACTTTTAACACTTGTACTTGACTGAAAATCAAATAGTATGTTGGATACCTGGATCCACCAGTATACTCGTCAAGTTATCAATCTGCCAAAACTAAAAGTCTAAAACAGATAAGAGTTGGTTATTGTGCTCTAAAAACATCTGCCAGCCGTTGTATAACTTACTAATGGCAATTACTTGTGCAAATCAGCTCGGCTAGCTGCTTATTTGGGTAACCACATGAAATAAATAACACATTTTGGTAAGCTTAAATTATGGAGCTGCAACTACTAATTAAATATAGGTGTTTAATGTTTTGTTCAAGGCTAATGAGTATCACTTTTGTAGCCCCGGGAATTTGCACTTTCTAGTGTGAAACTACTACAACTACTAGATACCATGCCAGAATATATATATAGGTAATTGATTGATAGTAATGGTTAAGATTTATTCCCTATTAAACTACATACTAAAAAGGGAATGATAAATAAATACGTTTTTAACCTCGGTTAATTTGAACTTGACTCGGTTATAAATGATTCAAATATAAGTATGTCAAAACTCGGTTGGTTCGGTTCGAATACAAACCCTAAGGAGAGGAGACTTTTCTAATCAACGAGATTAAATACCTAAATATGAATAAACTATATCTAATATAATATATTGCCACAAATAAAATCACATTTATTTCACATTAAAAACCTAAATATGTGGTTACGAGGGTTAGACAAATGAATGACAAAAAAAAAAAAGCAGTCAAAT
The DNA here is from genome assembly GCA_002319775.1 of Fagopyrum tataricum. NCBI lineage: Eukaryota > Viridiplantae > Streptophyta > Magnoliopsida > Caryophyllales > Polygonaceae > Fagopyrum > Fagopyrum tataricum. Next base: position 56,994,912 of record CM008281.1, on the reverse strand, counting down.
GAATTACGAAAAAAAGAAAGAAGCAGTCATCCTACAAAACTAATTCCTATGTAAGACTTCATCCCCTGTGAACCGGACATCATCCTACTAATGTGTTATCAAATACATGCTATTTGAACCTCGTACAATCTTATTTCATAAGGAGAAATCTCTCATCTTCCCCACTTATTGTTAAAATTTACCTGTCAACCAATATTAAGCGCAATGCTCTTTGCTAGTGTTTGTGGTGCTTCTTTCCCAAATACCAATACCAAGATGATTCATGAGCAGCCAAACAATAGTGAAAAGCTCTCCTCCTGTATTCAATGTCCTAATATGAGTGCTTGGCTTAGATTCAGCTGCAGTTCTGCAAAGCAACTCAACCCACACTTTACTGATTGTCTTCCACTTCTCACTTCCCAAATTGTTCATCTCTTTAGCCAAATGATATCCTTCACACACAGCTTCATCCATCACATTACAGTTACTTGTTGCATTCCTCTCCAAATAGCTTAATAGCTTCTGACGAGCTTCATTATGAAGCTTTGATCTATTCTTCCCGGCAACCATTTGCCGTCGTTGTTGAGGGTCTGATCAGCCTTCTTGCACGCGCTTTCTAGCCTTAACTTACCCATGACTGCCACATTGGCTCGCTTCAGCATTTTCGGATATTGCACTAATAAGTATAACATGTAATTTGATAGCGTTGTGCTCCATTCACGGCATTCGTCATTAGCTGAATCAACATCAGTACAGCACAAGTCAGTGGCTATATGCCATACAAGAAGACACTCGTCGAGTTCTCTTTGAACCGTCCATGGGGCGTAGGATTCAGAAAGGCTTTCTTGGTGATGAAGCAAGGATACTTTGGATTTCAGCTCACTGATGATAAAATCCCTTAAAGAATCAGTGAACCATACCTCGGATACATTTGTCGCCATGTTGATTTTTTCTTTGACCCCAAGGATATTATAGGCTCTTTGTAAACGGCTTGAGTGTCTGCGTAAGCCATAATCTATCCAGTTAAACTGAGATATTGACTCTGACCATCTCCTAAACAACATCCTCCTGACCCATTGTAGAATCGGGATATCTTCTGTGCTTGATCGCTTACCCCAAGTCCGTCTCCTAGCATTTAGTAGGGTGTTAAGAATGGATCCTCTAAAGGAAAAGCTCCATACTCTTCATCTCGCTTGGCCATCTTCATCACTTGATGCAGCCAATTCAAGAACCGGTCATCGTCAGCTGGCATAATGGATCTTATGGAGAAGATAATTCCAAGAGTAGAATTGATGTCCATAAACAAAGCTCCAACGACAAGAATATGGGTAACCGGTATCACGAAGAAGCTAAACATGCAAAAGCTACAATCTCAACAATAACTGTCAAGTAGCGGACAAAGCGTACTGCCAATAGGCGGAAGGTACCTGCCTTAGTGTAGAATACGTCGTATGCAAGGTTCAGTTCCATCTCGATCATTTGGAAAGCTTCTTCAGGACTAATTCGGTGAAGGAAGTATTCCCTGATAGACTGACCTGCATCCTTTATCTCCAACTTGAGATCAACAAAGCTTCCTTGGAACAACTGGAAGAGTTGATAAGCATCCCTCACGATGTCAAATTGGCTCCTTGACTTTTCACCTTTCTTCATTTTCAGTTTCTTTTCAATCTCAACGAGAACCGCGCCTCCTTGCAAAAGCTTGGAGTTTCTCGGGTTTGCCCGGATGTTGTTCAGAACACCGTCTTGGAATATAGCTGTACGGTTGAATACAAGCGTTGCTATCTTCTCCAAGCTCTTGATAACCCCAACAAAATACAAAGCAACTGTTGGGACATTCAACTTCACTAAAATGATTGGTCCTATTGGCCCCTCTGGAAATTGAGTGAATGTTTTGATGGACACTCGGGCAACGGAGTAAGCTATGGTACCGAACTTTAATGCAGTTCGAGACCATAGTTTATGATCTTCCATATCTAGAGCAGAAATGGTGTCGGGACCGCTCATATGAGCAATCAAGAGTGATCCCCAGATAACATGGATATGATAACTATCCGGTCCGTCTTGCCCATTTAGTAGGAGGGTGACGGCATAGTACGAAACCATGTCGGCCAACAATATGCTAGCCAGATGAAGCTATGCACCACACCACTTGTTGTGCTCTTCCTAAACGGTGCTCCAAAGAATAGGATGAGTTGAATAGCGAGGCTGATGAACACAAGGCGATCGAAATCGAGTGGTCCATAAACCCATTCGAGAATCGCTTTCTCTTCTCCATCATAATTATCCTCACCATTCCCATCATTGTGTGATTGATGGAGGGCATCATCTAGTTCTTGAAGCGAGTTAGTGATAGATTTGCTGGATTTTGTAAGACACAAAAGAAGTGAAAAAGATGACCCAATAAAAATACTCTTTGCACAAGCAAAGAATAGTGACAACGGAGGGATTCCTATACATGCTGTGTATAAGCTTGGAGGCTGGAGCATATACTAGAGTACTGATGTTTCAACGTACAATCAGTCTTGGGTCCGGGTTAGGCTAGTTTTAGACCATTGAACAACCGTAGCCATAATATAGTACTGATGTAGTATTTCATGGAATACTAAGGTACTGTTCCTCGTAAGGTTCTCTGGTATTCTATTATTCGGGTCCCCTACATGATCACTGTTTGCAAGTCCAAGCAAAGAATGATCCTCACATGTTACTGTCTGGCAAATTTTCTCTTCACTTTAGTTTGAGTGCAACCCTTCAATTTGAGTTTCACCTTGTAGTTTACTTTCTTGGATTCTAAAGATTTCAAATCATCAGGGTTTAATCCTTTAGTTCTAGCTAATTCACGAGCCCATGGTTCACCATAAGAAAAGACGGGTTTCCTCTATAACTCAAAATAAAAGAGCAAAAAAGTTGAAAATTAAATTGAAATGCTCAAACTTCTTACAAAACAACTTACAATACGGCTTTTTGCATTTTGCATGCCACACTATTACAGGTTCGTCATCTGGAAGATTAGCTTGGCCCTGTTGGAGGATAACCTGCACAACATCCATCAAGGCACACACAATGAAACTAAGCACTTAAAGACAACCTCAACTGGCTCACAACCTTTCTCAATAGAAGCCTTGACAGCATCAGTTACAGCCTGGGTTTTCCTGCTTAATATTGGCCACTTGTTGTCAGGTTTTGAGCCTTTTTGCTTTATATTGCTAACCAAATTTGTAAACTCCTTCACCATGAGGGCCTCCTGTGGAAGATCGGTCATGACATCATGCTGACTTGGCATGTGAGACCAGCTGGTGGCAAGATCTTTCAAAGATGTCTTTGAAGAAGTGGAGAAAGTCACGACGTTCTCTTCCCGAGGAATGACAAAGTCAGTGACATGCAATGTTCCGTCTGTTCCTATGGCAGTTATGTCCATAGTTGAATGTGAAAGAAACGAGCAGTGGAAGGTCGCTATTCTCCCGTCTTCCCAGTGCAGAGATGCCCCACAAGATAAGATCACACCTGCTTCATTAGTAACAGTGCCTTGCAAAGCTGACACAAATTTAGGAAGCTCGTAATTCGCAGCCCACAAGCTTGCTCCTATGCAGTACCAACCCACGTCGCCAAGGGCACCGAGTGCATCGAGTTCTGGTTTCACACGGATGTCGTTTTCAAGAAATTCCTTGCCAGGGCTAAAGCAGTTGAGCGAATGTACCTAGAAGAAGCATACAAAGAAAATAGGAAGATGAAATTACAGTCTCATGAAATTTGTATTCAATGTAGGATAACACATTACTTCAGCGAAAAGAAGGCATTTACCTATTACAGAGATGGTGTGATTTGAGTCTTTTTTTTTGCCTTTTAGAGAAAGACTTTTTATTACGTTATCCAGAATGCGATGCCCCAAGGCAAGAAAGTAGCAATCGGCTTTCAATCCTATGATTTGACTCGAATGGGGTCTCTCCTCCTCAGCCCTCCACAAACACACCCCCCCAAAACCAGCATCCCCTTCGCACCTTTCTGAGTTCTTTTGGGATGGAAGGGGAAGCCCCCGAGTTTTTGAAGGTGGCTAATCGGTGCCGAAATGCAATAATTGCTGAAGCTTCAGAGGCGGGTCAGGAAGGACGGGGATTACAGTGCCATTAGGAATTAAGCATGGATGCCTTAATCTACAGTCACATTTCCTGTATCGCTGAATGGGAAGAAGGCTGATTGCTAAGAGCCTAAGAGGTGATCGAGTGCAAACTAGACCTAATAAAGAAAATCCTCAAATTGCTCAAACAACCCGAGTTAAAGTCAGATTATGTTTCTAGCAAGTTAAAGTTACAAGATTGAAGAAACTTTAAGTTTCCGCTGCTCTATGAGTTTATACTTCATATCTTTCTTCCTGTTGTTACTAAACGCGACATTATGAATTGAAGGTAGAAATTTTTTTTTACAAGAGCTGGCGCGCAACTGCTTCAAGATTCGACCTCCAATTTATTTGAAACCCGAAAGTGTATAAGCAATTCAGAAGGTATAATCTCAGCTCAGACTTCACATTCTAAAAGAACAATAATGCCGATAGACAAGGGATAAGGAGTAACGACACGATACTAGTTTCATATGCAAAGAGGTTGCTGCACGGAAAATCAACCTTCATAGCAGAATTCACTTTTAAAAACTAAACAAATTTGACACCCATGAAATTGTTAATGTTAGCCACAGGTTTTTTCTGGGGAGGCACTGGACAATTGAACCAGAGACGAATCAATATGAATTTAAGCTAGATCATGGACCTATCAAAGCTCAGAATTCAAAATCATAATACAAAGAGCTCATAATTGCCAGCAAAAACAAGTAAACCCTAAAACCGTAGACTCACATTGATGAGGCGGCCGAATTGGCGGTCGTCATTCAAAAACTCTGCCATCTTCTTCGTTCGAGGGTGATGAAACCACATGGTACCGTCCATGAACTGAACTCCGTTGGAATCGCAGGCGTCCAAGATCCGATCAAAGTCAGGGAGGCTGAGAGCGACAGGCTTCTCAAGGAGGACGTGCTTCTTGCTCTGAGCGGCGAGCACAGCCCAATTGAGGTGGAGGGAGGTGGGGAGGGGCACATACACTGCGTCAACGGCCGGATCGTCTAGGAGCTCCTTGTAGGAGCCGTAGATCTTGGCGTCGGGAAGCAATTGTTGGCGGCGAAGTGGCGAGCCTTGTCGATGGACCGGCTAGCGACGGCGTAGAGGATAGCATCCGGGTAGGCGACGGAGATGGCCGAGAGACCTTACGGGCAATGCCGGCGCAGCCCAAGATCCCAAAGCGGATGGGAGCTTCTGCCATGGTAGCTGGTTAGTGACTAGTTTCACTACCAGCACTTGGTCAGCAGGCTATGCAAGTTCAGCTCTACGCAAGTAGCCAAGTACCAACATGTCTCCCACCATTTTTTTACCGATCCACTTCATTTTTAAAAAAAACAAAAGCAAACATTGTAAACACTACTTTATTAATAAAATTAGGAAAAAAAAAATCGTATATCTATATTGATAAAATTGTAATAAAAGTTCACAGCGACCCATTTTTTAAATATGCCCAATAAAAATCTCAATTTCATAAACAACTAGTTTAGTACCCGTGCCGTGCACAGGTATTTATAAAATATATATTTGTAAACTTATTTTTATTTTATGTATTGATAATAAGAGTTAGAATTTAAAACAAATAATAAAATAGTAGTATAACCACATTATATTATATCCTAAAATATTTCATTAAATATAACATTGTTTGTAGTATTTTTGTGACTTGCTTGTAAGATCATATATCATGATTCTCAAATCATCCCTACTTGTGACTCTTTAAATTGCCACGTAAAGTTGTCCGTGACTAAAAATTGGTCTAGGTAGGTATAATCCAACTTTTGAAAGGGAATAATATCATATGTGATAAAAAGTATATGTTGTGATTATATAACCGACTTGAGAGGTAAAACAATCGAACACAATTAGTTGTTCAATATCTCTATTCTTAGTTATTCTAATTTGTCCAAAATTTCAATATTTGATTGGTAAAACTTCAGTTAATTTGTCCAAAATTTCAGTGATAGATCTGTCACTTTTTTTAATGCTAAATTAAACTTTCTTTTTACTCCATATCTCTATTCTTCCGTCTATTCTGACATTATTTTTCTAATTTTAAGTGATTAAAAAATACTCATAGGTTTACGAGGAGCAAGTATTGATGTACAAACAATTAGTGGTTCATAAAATATATTTTTTATATTTTTTATATTTTTTTTTGATTTTAATGATATGAATCTTGCTGCCCTTCTAAAAATATTGATTTGAATTGATACTAATATTTCCAAAATAATTCTTAGTTATTCTAATTTGATACTCCGTAATATCCTCATAAGAATGAACGCTTTCCAATTCAAAGAGAAATCGTAAAGAAAAGAGAAAGAATATATTTTGTCCAGAAAATGTACATTTGGAGACTTTCACTTCTATACATACTATATATATACAGACACAAAACAATGAAGAAATCCACATAAAATCACAAGGCAAAAATGTCATCATTTTGGTAATTACTACAAGAATCTGCTGGCGTCACTGCTGGCGGCGCTGCTGACGTCGTCAATGGTGGTTATGCAAGCATCGGCGATGGATCCTATTCTGGTGAACATGCTGAGCCGACTGGAAGGACAGGAGGTTCTGCAGGTACACTGTAAGGATAAGAACCGTGACTTCGGGTGAACCAAGTTCCATACGATCAAACCTACCAATTTGAGTTTACCTCGGGTTATTATTTGCCCTGGGGAAATCGAGATGATTTTTTTACTGTGGGTTCGTCTTCAACAATGTACTTAATTGGTTCGACATTTATTTAGGTACAAGAGAAGGAAATGATTGTGGTAGTCGAGGCTTTTGTAGTTGGGTTATCAGCGAGTCTGGACCTTGCTCCTTTGACACTAATACTTGTTATCAGTGGAATAACAATGTACTAAGAACCCTAAATTGATTTCGTTATTTTCTTAATTTGTTTGATAAACTGATGGTAGTTGTGTGCTTTGGATAATATATTGATGATAACAATAAAATGAAACTAAGTAAGTTAATATGCCTTGGTGTAAATTCATCTTCTTTTACTCTTTATTTTATATGTTCATTTTAGACAAATCTACGTAAACTATTCTTAATAATTCCTAATTCTTAACTTTGAACTAGTGTATTATTCCGTGGCACTGTACGGGGTGTGCTTTAATTTTTTTCTAAATATTTGAATAAAAAAGAGTTTTTTTATAGCATAAATTAATTATTCACTATAAATTTAATTATTTTGTATTATGCATATAATACGGTAACAAATTCAAGTATATTTATATAATATAAAACAAATCTTGCCAAAAATTATAATTATAATTTAAATCATAACGGAAAAGATTATCAGATTTTTATTTACGGGGTTAACAAACTATTAAAATGTAAATATCAAAATTTTTAATTTTTTAAAATAACTTTTTAAAATATTTTTGGGATATGCGTGAATTGTGGCATTGACACGTGACAAAGAAGGTCTCTCTTTTAATGCATATAAAATGTTTCAACAGAAATGTGAAGGTGGAGCTTACAGCTTTTATAGGAAACATATACGTATTGTTAGGGGTTTACAACTAAAAAATAAAAATTTATATATATAATATTTTGTTAAGATCTTAATAACTAATGAAATTTAAAGAGATGATGATGTACATGTGAAGGGGGAGTTTCCAGCTTTTATTAACAAATAAAAATATATATATATATATATATATATATATATATATATATATATATATATATAATAATAAATTGTAATAATAATAATAAAAAATAAATAATTTTTATTAAAACATCCGATTATGTAAACCCATTTTTTAATAATCTAGATAAATAACTTTTTGAAAAGATTTTGTTGGGCTTTGATAATAATTTATATTAACAACTTAAAATAATTAATTTTTTAAATATTTTTTTTAGGTTGCGTTAAATCTGTGCTGACACGTGCAAAGAAGGGTTCTCCTTAATACTTATATATTATATATATATATAAGATATAAGATGCGCGAACTAAAACATTGATTAAATCGATAAATAAATAAATTTTGTTTGAAAATCCCCGTATATTATTGGGTGAGATTGGAAGTATGTAGATTTTTTATCAAGGAAACAAAGTGTGTAGGCAAAATTTTATAGAAACACTAACTATGCACTTTCTATTTGTGAAGGGACCAACGTTATACTATGTTACCCAACCCTGTTACCCAACCCTGTTACTCAATGTTGTTACCAACCTTGTTACCCCAACCCTAGGGTTGGGCCCGGTTTGTTTCAAACCGCCGAACCGGGCGGTTTTCAAACCGGTCCAAACCGCCGAACCGGCGTTTTCAAACCGGCAAACCGCCGGTTTGGCAAACCGGGCGTTTAGGTTTGGCCGGTTAGGTTTCCGCCGGTTCAAGGTTAGGTTTCGGTTTGGCTTTCTGAAAACCTAAACCGGCGGTTTGTTTGGGCCCAATCAGCCTTCTTTTTTTTTTTCTTTTTTTTTTAACCCAACGGCTCTTTAAAAGAGTCGTTGGTTTAAGCCCTCAACGGCTCATTTTTGAGGCCGTTGGGGGTATAATATTAAAAAAAAAAAAAAAATTAAATCCCCCCACATTTAATCCTAATTTCCTATAAATACCCATACTCTCTTCTCTCCACAAATCAGACCATCTACAACTCATCTTCTCTACTCTCCTAATCTCGAATTCTCGATTCCTCGTATTCTCGATATCTCGATTTCTCGTAATGGAAAACCCAAGTGATCAAATTCCCTCTTCCAATACTTTCCTAGCACCCAAGAGAGCGAAACACAAATGCCCGACAATCCCGATGTTACCGAAGTTCCACGAAGAAGTCTCCCCCCTCCGAAAATGCTTACATCCGAAATATTTACGAAGCATTACACTAGGGGGAGCCGGTGAACGAGTATTGTCAAGTGGCATGCAACTATTGCCGAAGGTGTACAAGTGGAAGGTGAAGGGCGGCTACGGGACATTGCAAACTCACATGGCAAACGTCCATCGGAGAAGCTCGAGATTCACGGGACAAACACAATTGTCCCACGGGTTTGCCATCTTCTACCTCTCATTCTCCTTTATTTACATATAATCATAGTGAAGAAAGTCTAGATTAACCGATGTTATTTGTTCACATTCATTTACCGTTTCTTATGCCGAATATGAAGAAGTTAGGGAATATAACACTAGATATCTTCAACCTTCTTTTAAACCAACTTCTAGGAAAACCGTTTCAAAATTAGTTAATAAATCTTACTTAAAAAAGAAAAGAAAAATTTTCTCGAATTTGGCTAGTTTGAACATCAAGTTTTCAAATTTGTAGTGATATTTGGAGTACACAATCACAACAACATTTTTACAATGGACATTACTTTACATTTTATTGATAACGATATGTTTTTGCATAAATATGTTATTGGTTTTCGGCATTTTAATCAAAGACATAATGCACTAGGCATTGCAAGCATGATTAAAACGCGTTTTACAAGAATATAATTTACAACATCGAATTTTTTCATATTCTTTGATAATGCATCCGCAAATACCGCCGCCGTAAACCATTTGGTTGAAGATGCGGGACAATATATAAAAACTCCTTATACTCATCAAAGATGTGCATGTCATATTTTAAACTTATGTGTTCAAGATGGACTTAAGGTTTTAGGAGATATGCTAACCCAATCAAACTTGTTATTGATCATATTTGGCATGACTCCGATTTAAGAAGAAAGGAGAAATTATGTTTAATCAAAAATGTTCATCCTATTGCTATTATTGCTTTTTCAAAAGATGTTGGAACTCGTTGGAACTCGACTTACAAACTACTTTGTGAAGCCGTACATTATAAAGTTTTGTTACAAGAATTTGCTTCAATTCATGTTCCTGTCAATTTTAGATGATGAAAATGTTTGGGAAACTTGTGCCCATATTTGTAATGTTTTAAAAATTTTTAATGATGCAACTAATACCATGAGTTGTGTTTACACTCCAACATCTCATAGATTTTTAGAAATTGCCGTTAATGTTTCCGAAGCTTTTGTAAAATGTTTTAACATACCTTGCCTTCTAGAATGTATGCTTGATATGAAAGAAAAATGGCTTAAATATTATAAAAACATTCTCATGATTTATCTTGTAACCGCCGTTTTTGATCCTAGACTTAAACTAGATGGTCTTTCCGATTTATTGACTATTTATTATGATTGTTTGTGTGTAACTTAACACAAGAAGACTATAATGTTCCTAACATTGTGCAAGAAGTTAATACTGAAATTTTAAAATTACTTAGTACATTTCAATCTAGTGCTAGCTAGCTCTTCTTCTACCGCACCTAGTCCATCTCCCTCTTCTACTACTTCATCTTTCTTCTCTTTTCACTTGCACAACAAGTTTTTGCTAGAAGAACAAAAACACCTAGACATTCATCTTCAAATGCGGAATATCAAGATTATCTTAACACTTGTTTTAGTTTTGATGATAATGTTGAATTTGATATTTTGGATTGGTGGAAGAGATTAGCTCCCAAATATCCAACCTTAGTTAAAAATTGTACAACAAATCATGGCCGTGCCGCATCAACGGTTGCGGTGGAGCAAGCATTTAGCCGAGGCGGGAACATTCTCGGTCACAACCGAACTCAATTGAAGCCGAGAAGTTGGAGATGCAAGTTTGTATTCAAGATTGGATAAGGGCGGCTAAGCGAAAACAAAGGAATGCACCGGTGTACGACTCCAAATCGGATTCCAAGTCCGAAGACGCCGGCACTACTTCCGAGTTCGACATCGAAAGGTAAGCGGGATTAAAAAAAACTCGGAAGTCCGAAAAAAGGTAAGTCAAGGTAAGAGAACTACGTGGGCTTTGATTCCTCTTAATCCCGAGAGGATACGTAGGCAACCGGGAAACCGGTTCAAGCCTTTAATTTTTCCGAGTTTTTTTTTTCAATTGGTAATAAATTTTTATTACTAGTTTTTATATACTAATTTTTTTATAATAATTTTTTTTTATTTTTATGTAATATTAATTTATTTTTTTTAACATAATACTTTCTCTTTATTTTTATTTTATTTTATTTTTATTTATAAACCGTGCTAAACCGGCTGCCGGTTTGCCGGTTTCAAGGGCCCCGGTTTCGGTTTAGGTTTGGCCTTGGCCCAAACCTAAACCGCCGGTTTGCAAACCTAAACGACGGTTTAGGTTTGCAGCCCAACCCTACCCAACCCTGTTACCCAACGTTGTTACCCCAACCTTGTTACCCAACTTTGTTACCCAACGTTATACTCTGTTACCCAAATTCACTTATGTTACCCAACTTCGTTGTTACCTGATTTTAATACCCAACGTTACATATCCAACTTCACTCCGGTTACCCAACTTCGTAGTTATCCGATTTTAATACCCAACTTCGGTTCAAATTCGTCCAGTTTGTTTCACGGATCGGGTCAAGTTTTAATACCCAACACTGGCCGCGCCGCTCATTCCCAATCTGCGAAGTTTCAAAACCGGAAAAAAACTCTCAATCTCCCATATTCAATCGAGTCCAAATACGATATATTGTTATTCTGATAGATCCTCCGAGACGTCCTCACCAAAAACGGGCTTTGAGTGCACTTGAGGTACATTTTTTTATTATTATTAACTTTTAATCGTTTTATTAGAAATAGCAACCTACCCATAGCGAAAGCGTTGAAGCTAAAAATTAAAAAAAAAAAACTTGGTGGAAGATGGCCGAACAAAATGGGCAATGAAGGATGTTTTAGCTTCTAATAGAAGGAGCTGAAAAATATTAAAGCAAATATCATTGTTCAAAATTGTAAGACAAGAGATTGAATAAAGCAAGATAATCTAGGCAACCAAATCCAATTCTAATCATTCAAATATTCGAACATTTTGACGGCCGATGAACATTTGTATTCTTTCTCTATAAACTGCTTTTCAGTTTGATTACAAGTTTAGACAACAAATCATCACATGATTATTTTTAGTTAAGTTTATGGGACTTGAAAACTTCAACTGAATATAACTTTGACTTAAGCTTTCACAAAAAAGCTCACTTAAACTCTTCTTTTGGTGCACTGGACTTGCCTTCAATGAAGGAGGACTGCTGTCTGATATAGATAAATCATCACTATATGCTTAAATTCTATGTTATCTGTAATATCATGATCTCTTACTTCCTTGAACACTGTAAAAGTCTTCACTGTTTGATTCCAGCCATGCTTGAGAGTCGAAAAAAAGCTTCATCCTTGGTCCCTGATCGAATTATCTGAGATTGATCATCAAGACCAATTTAAATGTCTGTTAAACAAATGAGAAACTTACCTGAATGAACATTTGGAATAGATTGAGCTGCAATAGGCTTCTTGTTTATGAAAGCTCCAAAAAAAAAGAGCATTTTATCTTCACATCTGAATCTGAATGAGGATTTGTGTGCTTGGGATTGGGTTACCGGTTAAACCCTTTCCCAAATACAAAAGCACTTCTTTCATCTTCTGAATTGTTGGCCTTGTAGGCACTTAATTAGGTTTATACATCTGATATTAGTACATGGGAGATTGGGAGTGAGGAAGAGAGAGTAAAGTAGCTATAAAAAGAAATCTTAATTGAGGGTCACAACACTAACCAAAAACAAATCATCTGCATTGTCAAGATTCTTACTGTAATGATTAGCATATAGTTGAGACTTTGATGGTGATTTAAGACTTCCGTTAGATTCATCTACACAAGTTGAAGCATGTGATAGTGAAGCTTCCCAGATCCCAAAACCATTCAAATTATAGAAGATTCTTACTATAATGATTAGTATTGCAATCACATATACTCCAGTGGGAGCCTCCTGTTCGCTGTTTTTACACCCCTATAAACCTTTATCAATAATGATAAAGACCTATAAGTTAGTAAAACAAGGAAGGGATAGTTTTAAATTTATAACCTGAAAATAATTCCCTAAATAGCAACGAACCCACAGTGTATGGGTCAATCACAATAAAGGTAAGTATTCAGGGTCGATCTCATGGACTGAGGGGATTAATATGCAATAATGATTATAAATAGAATAGATCTCAATTAAAGCCAGGAGGTTGGAAAAGATAAGGGAAAGAAGTCAAAAGGGTTTTGGGTTGCTCTCAATTGAATGTCACCTTCAATCAAGAGCAGTTTTATAAAAGGAAATAAAACAAAAGATAATCAAGTTAAAGGAAAGAAAATGAATTTCAAGGGTTCAAGATCATTGTTTATACATATAGATTCAGGAAGACTCAAAAAGATATATGGTAGAAAAGCCACAGGGATGAACGTTTCTAGGCTGACAGTCTATTACCGGGTAAGTCTCAAGACTATCTAGTTCCAAACCAACTACCTATTACCGGGTAAGTCTCAAGGTAGAGAGGTAGGAAAATCTAAACAAACCAGACTACAAACTAAGGGAAAGGTAAATCATTACCGGGTAAGTCTCAGGTATTAACCTACTTAGCAAGGAATCTAAGCACATTCAACCAATAAAGGATAAACCTTTTATTACCTATGATCAGTCTCTCATGTATCTATGAAGGAATATCACCCGGGTAAGTCTCAATTCCAACTTAGGTTACTAGCTAGAAGGATTCAATCTAGATTAAAGTCCAAGCCAACCATTAGGATTTCTAGCAAGTCAAAGCCAAAACATAAAGCACAACATTCCATCATAATCAAATGCATACACAAAATCCCTGTCAACCTTGGAACCTCAAGGTTCTAGCCAATAACAATCATTTCAAAGAAAAGACAAAATAAAGAAATAACAAAGGGGAATAATAAAGAACTTAACTCGAATAAATGGAAACCTTCAATCTTGAATCCAACAAGGTCTTCCAAACAAAACTGAATGTAAAAGTATGAATCTTGAATCTCAACTATGAAGAACAATGGAGAAGAAGAAGGGAAGGAAGGGAGGCGGCTCCCCCTATGGGGTAACCTAACCCTAAAAGAAACGGACTAAATCGGACCCTTAGAAATAACCTAGAGCTTCCTCTTATAGGCAACAATCTTACAAAAGACGGGCTGGGCCAAAACCGATCCAAAAATAAAATAAAATTGCCGAACAGGAAATCTCGGGCATAAATCTTGCCGAGATCGGGCCATCTCGGCCGAGCTAGGGCAATCTCGGCCGAGATTTGGGAAATCTTGGCCGAGATTTGGACCATCTCGGTCTAGTCTGATCGAGATTGGTCCAAATCGGTCCGAGACGCGGTCTTCTTCGTTCCTTCGCGCCTTTAGCTCGATTCTCCGCCTTTCCCATGCACGTAGCTCGCTCAATGCGTCCACTTCGAGGCTTGATCCTCAGATACGTCGTTTTAGCTCCAAAATGTGCCAAATCACCTACAAAGCTACAAATAGTGTGTGTAGACATCTATTCTTGCAAAGTAGAACTAAACAAGCATAAATGGCACAAACTAAGGCTAAAACATGAATGCGAAAAGGGGAAATCTAACTAAATGCACAGGTCGATAAATCATGTTATCACCTCCGCTCACAAGTTGATAGCCATAAATCTGGAGACATCAACCAATCATGTATACATCGTGCAAATGGAAGAATTTCCTTCACATGTTAATGTCCAAAGAAATATCTCCATAAACATTTGTTCAGAGACGACATTGATTTGGTGACTATAACTTAAATGTCTTAGTGTTATAAAAACCTATATTGTATTCAAAATTATGGAGCATTTTTTGATACATGGGGAGCTGGTATAACTGACCCCGTAACACTTTAAAGTTCAGCTGGCAGTGCAACTGTTGATCTTTCCTCTCAACAGTGGACTTATCAGGTCAGTTCTAATTTCAGGATTTTTTTTCTTTTGGTAGATAGAGAAGTGGCACTATGTAGTAATTAAAAACATTCATATACTGAACAAGTTGTCTGGACAAATCAAAACTCCTTGCAAGATCTCCTACTTTGGTATTAAAGAAATCAACAATAATCATATACTGCACAAGGTCACAAAAGAAGCTGAAGTAAAGTACTTCTCCTGAAGGGAGTTCACACGCCTAAAAAAAATGGGG
Source organism: Fagopyrum tataricum (assembly GCA_002319775.1). Classification (NCBI taxonomy): domain Eukaryota; kingdom Viridiplantae; phylum Streptophyta; class Magnoliopsida; order Caryophyllales; family Polygonaceae; genus Fagopyrum; species Fagopyrum tataricum. Next base: position 56,979,835 of record CM008281.1, on the reverse strand, counting down.
AACATCAATATATAAGCTGAAATCTCAACTAATACCAACCTAAGCTAGGAAAAATGCACAATCTCCTACTTTGTAAGGCTCAAAATCCGAACTAAGAGCAATTGCATCTTACAGTGCATCTTGGAGTGCATTAAATAGTTTTCCCAACCGGTGCAAGTACTTCAAAATCACCTCAATCTGCTCTTGTTCAGTATTTGGCTCTGAAATTTCAAATCAAAATAATCAAACAAACAAATACCATCCAGGTATCCGAGACAAGTAGGAGTATACTAGTGCTTCTTTTACTGAACCTAAATAGTGACGCACTCACAGTTTTGACGTTGTTTGATGTTACCCATTCCATGAACAAATTCGATCCATCACGCTCGATAGAGCCTATGAATCCATCATAGCAAATCTTTTCGCCTTATGGTTACATTTTATTCTTTTCTAGTCCTCAGCCATACAGCTAAAACAACATCAATCTTAGCAAACTTGAACAATTTTGACGCAATGAGCATCACTAAACCAAACTTGAACAATTCAAAGCAAATTTGTGTTCAGTAAATATATCTGTGATACACTCACAGTTTTGACGTTGTTTGATGTTACCCATTCCATGAACACATTCGATCCATCACGCTCAATAGAGCCTATGAATCCATCATAGCAATCTTTTCGCCTTATGGTTACATTCAGTTCTTTTTCTAGCCATCTCAGAGCTACAAAACAACAGCAAAGGCCCATTAACTAGTAAGCACAACAAAGAATGAAGTATGTTGATTGTAGAAGTTACAGTTGATGAGTGTCTACCAGGAACCAAATTTGATTCATCTGAAACCAGCAATACCATGAGACGGATAAGGCGGCTCAGGCTTGTCAGATGATGTGAATCCAAGAACGCCATGACAGGCCAATTCATGTCACAGAAAAGCCTTGCTAATGCCGATGATTCATCAAACATCCTCGTAATTTGAGGATTATGCTCTGTTGGAGCCTGTCAAATCGGATTTGTTCAATTGTCACAAGAAACTTTGAAGAAATCAAGCTCCATAATCATCCTCGTAATTTGTTCAATTGGTCACTTACTGTCATCTACCTTTTGTGCCTTAATGTATTCCTCTAAAAAACCCTAATTTCAAGAACTATGTAATGAAAAACTTAAATCCATGGTTTGGTAATTACCTTGGAGAATAGTTCCAGGGCTGGAAGATCTGTCGAGTTTGATCTGAAGAGGCAATGTCGTATCAGACAAAAAGAGACCTAGAAATGCAGAGTCTCGATCGATGAAGAAAGGGCGACGAAGGGATGCGGAGTCGTCGTCGAGCGCCAGGAGATAAATGAGACCGCGCTACACGAAGAACAACCGAAAGTAAACGGCGTGAAGAGAGGTAGTAATCGGGGAGACGAAGGAATGGGGCGATGGGAGACGAAGAGGGTTGAATCGGCGATGGCCAGAGAGAGAACGAGAAGAAAGAGGAAGGGAGGGAAAAAATAAAATAAAACCTATTTATACCTACATACTAAATATCCTAGTATAATTTTACCTGCATAGTATCCACGTAAAAAAAACTGCAATTATACCTCATTTATCTCGATATTATTTCAGCTTTTATTTTTAAGAAAAAAATTAATATTTTTCGGCTATTATTCATCATACTACTGCTAATTTGTTATGAAGGGTCAATATTTATGACATTTAACTTTTGTACCTTTTGGTTTTTTACGACTAAACTAAAAAAATAAAAAATAAAATTTAAAAAATTCGTTGACAGTAACATTTAGTTAACTGAATGTTAACAATTTTTTTGTTAAAAAGTTATAAAACTAAAATATAAAAACAAAAAGGCGATGGATTATCAATTCATGATTTGAAGTGGTTAGCATCAATTTTTTAAATTATTATTTTATATTCAAATTGAATACTTATTGAATTTCTAGAACTGTAGATCTTCATCCGTAAAATTAATTGATTGATTCGTTTCGTACGCTCTCCCAAACTTTGAATTGATTGATTGATTTTGCGGAGTTGATGTTGAGCTCGAAATTTTCTTGCCGTTAAAAGGAATTTATGATTGGTCTTCGTTCGAGGCTTCAATTCTCTCTGCATATTCTCATTCTGGTTGCTATCGACTTGTTCAGTTGTCGTTGACTCACTGGTAATTGATGGAGTGAGATGTTGCGCTTAACTTGGACCGTGATACGTTTACACGGAGTGTATACTACCATTTTTACACTTTGATTGTAATGCTGACACGTCTCACTATTTCAATCTTTTTTATTTACAAACTAATTTCAATTTTTTTATTTGCAAACTAATATCTTATTACAAGTTTGTTTTAAAAGCATTTGATTTTGTTTTAATTAGTGAATTAAAATGATTTTTGTGCAACAATAATTATAGCCTCACTATTGTTGTGTCGGATCACAAATCCATTTAATGTCTCCCAAAATCAAAGGTAGAGGCAACGGAATTGAGTTTGTGGAATCCATGCTTTAAATATTTCATTTTTGTTGTACAATTCTTTGCGATAAATGTACATGTAAAATTTTAAAATGATACTAACGCGATTTTAGAGGTAGATAAGATTGCAGCTAATTACATAGATACAAGAACTAGCCTAGTACTCGTGTGCTTACACGGAGTTGATAAAAGAATAAACTAAATAATTAAGCAAATGAAACCATATCTTATAAAATTATATAATTTCTATATTTAAGGATTATATTAATTTAATAATAGTCCGAAGATGTAATGACAATATTTTGGTATTCAAATTAGGTAGAAAATTTTGTTTGAAATTGTTTATTAATAAAACAATGAGTAAGAATAAAATATTATGTGAGTGAATTTGTTTTGATTTGAGTGACGGTGTAAGAATTACCTTTACAGTAGGTGTAAAAGTAGTTTTGTCCGCTTAACTTGCAATGCAAAATGAATCTGATATGTGTATTTTTTGTTTGATCAGAATGATTCTGATGTTTTTTTTTGTTTTTTTGGTAAGTATTCCGATGTTTGTTGGCGATGTACATTCTATGTTTATTTATCCGGACTCACTTTCTAACATTTGAAAACTCACATTCTGGAATGAATGACCTTCAGCTCTGCGTGTTCTTATGCTAATATTGCTGATTTGTAAAATCTCCACCCTTGGGATGACCAAAGGGAAGAAGAACTAGCTTCTTTCTTTAGCAGGTAAACACCTTGCTTAGTAAGTCTCCACCTGTGGCAATAAACATTTAGACAACATGTTGATGTCTGTACAGTGCAGCCGCAAATAGACAGAAGTAATTGAAAATTCAGCTGCAAAATAGAGGTTTAGAAATAATAATTCAGATTGATTGTCATTTGTGTAGAACTATTTTTCTTTGACTCTTTGATGTGAGAATTTTGTTTTTTCAGCATAGTGAAAAGATTGGGCCAGGAAAATTCATGTTGAAGACCTTCGGTTTTCCCCTGTGTCTTATTGTGTGGATCTGTTCTGGTGGAAGTTTTACTGTAGTGTTCCAATTTCAGCTCTATGACAGTGATATCCATTGACATGTATGTGCTTGATTAGTTTTGAAACATTACAACTTGTTTGTACCAGATTTGAGTCGTGCTAAAAAGCTTTTTGTGGTTGTTTCTTGCAATCACCAACTGTGAAGTGAAAATGTACATGTTCACTAATTGTGTACCAGATAGGTAAGAATGATAGTAAGTTGTGGTTGATATGAGACATAGTTGCTTTGTTGATCCCCACATAAGTGCTTGTAACCTTTAATAATCTTGATTTGAAGCATAATGGTTGTCCTTTTGAAGGCTTTAATCCTTAGGAATTAGGATGTGGAATCAATTAACACAATGAAATGATTTTCTTGATTGATTTGAAATCTTTTCATGTTTGTACATTGTACTAAATGTAAGAACAAGAGAAGGTATGCAGCTTTTACAAGTTTATTTGTTACAATCTTTAATTTTGAAATGAATGTGGAAAGGATACATGCTAATAAGCTTTTATGAATATGCATATACCTGCGTGTAAGAATCAAATGCCCTATGTAGCAAGTGTTTTGAGTCTTTTGCCCCAATTGTCAATACCGAGATGACTCATCAGCAGCCAGACTATAGTGATAAGCTCTCCGCCTTTATTCAAAGTCCTGATATGAGCAGTTGGTTTGGATTCAGCTGCAGCCCGGCAGAGCAACTCAACCCACACTTTGCTGATCGTCTCCCACTTTTTGCCACCCATCTCCTTCAGTTGTTCAGCCAACTGATAGCCCTCGTGTAGCACATCGTCCGTCTCATCATCCCTTTTGAAGGACCTCTTTAATCGGTCAGACAACCTACGACGAGCGGCCTCGTGTAGCTTTGACCCAATTCTCCATTGGAGCCAACTTATGGAGTCTGGGGGCAACTCTGCCTTTTCACAAGCATATTCTAGTCTTATCTTACCCATGAGGCCCACCTCTGGCTGCTTCAGTATTTTAGGATTTTGGATAAGTAAGTATAGCATGTAATCCGAGAGAGTTTTGCTCCAATCACGAAAGTTCTCCGTACCTTCTGACTGGGTACAACACAATTCGGTGGCTATGTGCCATACAAGCAGACACTGGTCAAATTCCCTACCTACAATCCATTTGGCATAGAACCCTGAGAGCATCGAGTCAAGATTCTGGTCTGCTTCATGGCTACTTAGTAGATTAGCTTTGGATTCGAGCTCTTTGAAGATGAAATCCCTCAAAAAATCCGTGAACCAAACGTGAGATACATACGTGGCTCTGTGGATCATTTCCTTGAGCCCGAGAATATTGTAGACTTTTTGCAGCTGGCCTGGTTGTCTCCGCATGCAATAATCAATGAAGTTAAACTGCGATATGCACTCAGACCACCTCCGGAGAAACATCCTCTTAACCCTCTGTAGATAGGTGATTTTTGTTGTGTTTGATTTCTTACCCCATGTCCTCCTCCTAATATTTAGTAGCTTGCTAAAATCCATTTTCTGAATATGATTTCATTATCATCATTCCCAGGTGTTTGTTCCGGCATCCCCAAGTGTTTCTGCAGCCAATTGCTAAACCGATCGTCGACAGCTCGGACAATGGTCCTTACTGAGAAAATGATTCGAAGGGTAGCAATGGAGTCCATAAACAATGCCCCAAGGATGAGCATGTAAGTAATTGAAGCATCCCACCTGGCTCCATCCATTAGGATCGAATTAACAAAGCAAGCAAAAGAGACAACCTCAACAATAACGGTGAAGTAGCTCACAAAGAGAATTGCCAACAACCGAAAATTACTAGCTTTTGTGTAGAAAGTGTCATACACAAAAGTTTAGTTCCATCTCAATGACTAGGAAAGCTTCTTCAGCGGTTCGATCAAGGAAGTATTCTTTTATGGAACTGCCTGCATCCTCGAAACCGAGCTTTAAATCGGCGTAGCTCCCTTGGAACGCTTGGAAAAAGCGGTAAGCGTCTCTCAAAGCGTCATATTGACTCAATTTTTTCTTCCTCTTGATTGACAAGTTCTTGTCAGTTTGCACAAGAACAACGCCATTCTCAATCTTGGAATTGCTCGGTTTAGCGCCTGTTTTTCTGATGACGTTGTCCTGGATGACAACTGTACGGCTGAATATGAGTGTTGCTATCTTCTCCAAGCTCTTAATAACAGCAACTATATACAGAGCATTTGCAATCCCAAACAGCTGCATGGCTTTGTGATCAGTGAATGTTTTGATAGACACTCGCGCAATGGAGTAAAATATAGTCCCAAACTGGAGTGCAGTTCGGGACCATAGTTTATTATCTTCGAGATCAAGGACGGAAATGTTGTATGGACCGCTCATGTGAGCAATCAGGAGTGAGCCCCATATGACATGGAGATGAATTTTATCCGGGCCAGCTTCTGCACTCACTAGGAGAACAACGGCGTAGTACGACAACCAATCAGCCAACAGATATGTTGACCAAACCAAGCATTGCACTACACAGTTTACTGTGAACTTTCTAAAGGGTGCTCCAAAGAACAGGATGAACTGAACTATCGTTTGGTATCGCTAGGAATCATTTCCAGTAACGGAATGATTCCGAATCAATCAAAAACTATGTTTGTTAGAGGTCTTTTTACACATGAAAGTAATCTAATCAATTCCATTTCCATTCCTTTCCCTTAACCGATTCCATTCCGTTTCCATTCCACCACTCCAACCAAACGGGCACTGAATGATGAGATTGAGGATAAGGAGGCGATCGAAGTCAAGAGGTCCCCATACCCACTTGAGAATCTCTGATTTGTCAATTGAATTGCCGGTTTTGTTCATCTTCAGTAGGCGGTGATCAACTGGGAGTGTCATGAACATGATTGTTTTAGCAAGTTAGTTTGTGGTTTTGGGTATTTGGCTTGATTTGTGGGAGTCATTGGAGGCAGGAGAAAAGGGTGTCCAGTGCCCTTAAGAGGTAAGACCATATTGCATTGGTTCATTTCGTAACTTGAGCAAGCAAAGAATGATGCTGCTTTCACTTTCATTTTTTTATATTGTATTTTGGATGGAAATCCTTTTACTTTATTTTTATTTATAATTCTGAATTGGCCACGTTATACCCATTTGTACTTGGTTTTAGAATAACCTTCGACAGTCATTTCACGTAAAGCATAGGCTACATTATTTTTTATTTTATGTTGATTTGGCTACGTTGTCATATCGTCCTTATCTGCTTTTGGTTTGCTTTCTTGGATTGGGATCCAAAGGTCTTGGAGTTCAGCCGCGTCTTCTTTTTGTCTGATTCCTGATGTTATATTAGCATATATATATCATATCATTGTAAATACTTTTCATGTTATCTTCTGTTGGATAGAAACTCTTGTATAGGATATCGTATGTGTTGGTACATCTTAGCTTATATATATATAATTTTCAAATGTTCAGATGGTGATATATTAGTTCAGGAATATGCTGTCAAATTAGGTTTGTGCACGGTTCCATGGCTGAACTACGGGGATCGCCTAAGAGATGGGTCTTTGATTCCGAAAAATGGTCTCAAGTTTAGTACATTTGTGTCAAGGGTATATTTCATGACTATTAACTATATATTTGGGGTTAGTGTATTGATTGACCTTATCGAGGTTATTATTATCCTTTTGCATTAATACTGTTAGTGTCGGGTTATTCTCGTGTGACTTAGCCTTCTTGATTATTTAATAACCCACAAATGACAAAAGTATTACACAGAAGGGTATAATACTAACAACAAAAGCATGAAATCACTCTCTATTAAAGGTTAGTTCTATTTGCAGGTGTTTCTTGTTCCTTTCCCCAACTATCAATGCCAAGATGAATCATCAACAACCAAACTAAAGTAAAAAGCTCTCCTCCTCTATTCAAAGTCCTTATATGTGCACTTGGTTTGGATTCAACCGCAGTAAGACAAAGCAACTCCATCCACACTTGGCTGATCATCTTCCACTTCTCACTCCCCTTCTCTTTCAACTCTTCAGCCAACTTAAACCCTTCATAGATCACTCCATACATCTCACTACTCACCAAATTCCTCTTCACATGTTCAAATAGCCTATGAACGGCTTTACCGTGTAATTTAGAACTATTCCTCATAACCCAATTACTACTCTTCAGAATCAACCCTATCTTCTCACAAGCATACTCTAGTCTTATCTTCCCCATCAATCCTATCTCAGGTTGCTTCATCATTTGCGGATGTTGAATAAGTATACATAGCAAGTAATCCGAGAGAGTCTTGCTCCATTTCCGGTACTCAACTTGAGTATGATCAACTTCATCATCCAAATCTGTCCAACAAAAGTCAGTTGCTATGTGCCAAATTAGTATACATTTGTCAAGCTCTTTTACATCAATCCATTTGACATCTCTTGGATACACTTCTCCTTGATGGAACATAATAGCTTTCGTCTTCAGCTCATCAAAGATGAAATCGCGCAAATAATCATTGAACCATACATAAGATACATAAGTAGCCTTGTGAATCTTTTCCTTTACCCCAAGTATATGGTACACACTTTGTAATTTTCTCGGTTGTCTTCTTATGCAATAATCAATGAAGTTAAATTGCGGTATAGACTCCGACCACCTACGGAAAAAAATTCTTCTAACTCTTTCCATATACGGAATCTCCTTACTACTCGAATACTCACCCCATGTTCGTCGTCTAAGAATCATCATCTTGTTAAGAATCCTTCCTCTAAACGAATAATCATCATCATCATCATAATCATGATCCAATGATTGTGTTTGCGTCCCCATCGTTTTCTCCAACCATTTCCTCAACATATCATCATCACAATGCACAATCGCACGAATGGAGAAAATGATCCGAAGAGTAGCAATGGTATCCATGAACAAAGCTCCAAGAACAAGAATGTAAGTAATTGGAACATCAAACCAGTTACTAATATCATCTAACTGACTAGAAGCTAAACATCCAAAAGCAATAACCTCAAGAATAACCATCAAGTAACGCGCAAAACGTACCGCCAACTTCCGAAAATTACTCGCCTTGGTGTAGAAAACATCATACATAAGGTTAAGTTCAATCTCAATCACTTGAAAAGCATCTTCAGGAGATAGATCAAAGAAATAATCCCTAATAGAACAACCTCCATCCTCGAAATCGAACATGAAATCAACATAGCAACCTTTGAACACATGAAAAAGTTCATAAGCGTTTCTCAAAGCATCAAATTGCTTCCATTCTTTCCTCCTCTTGAGTCTCAACTTCTTATCAACCTTAACAAGAACAGCGCCATGCGTACGCATGGCGTTGTTCGGATTCACGTGAATTTTCTTAACAACATGATCTTGAAACACTATTGTCCGGTTGAATATAAGTGTTGCAATTTTCTCTATACTTTTAATAATCCCGATTACTAAAAGAAGTATCGTAGGTCCATACAACAACTTATGTGCAACCTCATGTGAAACATTGATCGATTTACGAAACTGTTTAGGCGGTTTATGGAAGGTGTGACTAAATGTTTTGCTAGTAACTCGAGCAATAGAGTAAGCAATGGTACCAAATTTAAGTGCAGTACGAGACCATTGTTGATGATCTTCCATTTCAAGAACAGAAATGGTGTCGGGCCCGCTTATATGGGCGAGAAGAAGCGAGCCCCAAAGGATGTGGAGATGATTGGTGTCTCGGCCACTTTCTCCATTGAGTACAAGTCCGATGCTGTAGTATGATACCCAGTCGGCTAGAAGATAAGCTGACCAGATTAGGTTGAGTATCATACCGTTTGCAGTGGATTTTCTGAAGGGAGATAGGAAGAAGAGGATGAATTGAAGTATGAGGCTGATGATTACGAGTCGCTCGAAATTGAATGGCCCCCATACCCATTGAAGAAGCTCGGTTGTTGCTTCTGCTTGGAGTTCAGTAGTGTTAATTTGCTTTGTTTGATTGATGAATGGTGTCATTTTGGGTTTGGATGTTGGGATTTGGGAGGGAAAAATAAAAGGAAATTGAAGAATGATGTGAATTAACTCTTTAGAAGATAAAAATCTTACTTAAGCAAGAAAAGAATGAAGCTATAGTTATACTATTTTGGGTTGTAAATAGATTTGCTCTTCTTTCCATGTTGGGTTTGGGATCTCCTGCATCCAAAGTTAAAGTAACATGTGATTTATGTTTACTTCTTTATAACTATTCTTATTAGCCACGTACCTATGCTGTGTTGTCATCTTGTTGTATTGCATTTCATTGAATATTGTAAAGATGAAGTTCCTAGCTTGTATCACCATGAAGATGAAGCTCTTGCATGCATGATGGGTAGACTGTACAAAAGAGGCGGGCTAAACTTAAATTTTGTCCAGAAAGTACGGGTCAGGCTGACATGTCATGTTCGGACCTCCAACGCTACTCATATGTATCTAAGCGTTTTATTATTCTTTTTCTTCCTAAATTATCGTACAAAAATTAAACAATATAAAGTAATTCAACGTAAAATTTCAACAAGTTATACTTACATTAGAAACGAGTTCAACAATAAATAAATAAATAAAACTAGAAAAAATCCTTTTTTTTGGGTTCAGTTCATAATTTGTTAAATAACCGCAACAAGTTTATTTATATTTTTTTTGGATTCATAATTTGTTAAAACTACAAACAAATTACAAAAATTGTAATCCAAACACATGAAAATCGACAAGCAAAATTACGGTTTAATTATCCAGAAATTGGTGTATTGAGAAATTTTAGGGTTTTGCTATCATATATATATATACACGAGTCGGGTTGACCCACGGGGCAAACCACTAACCCGTCCCATAAAATAATGTTTGAGTCAAACCCAACATGGCTAAACTCGTTGTCTACGTCCAATAATTTGTGGGCGGACAGGTTTTCCCGATTTGTACATGTTTAATCTACTATATAATACTAAAACAGAAGTAACTATGTCCGGTTGTCATTCCCTCGATCATTAAGCCACATCGGATTTTGCCACATGACATCCCCACGTTAAGTCACGTCATATTTCGCCATGTGTCGTCCCTAGATTGTGCCACATCATTTTCTTAACATATTTTATATTTTATATTTTATTTATGAAGATGATGATAAAGTTATTACCGTTTATAAAAAGATATTGATCTTATGTTATTTTATACCAATTAAAACTATATATGATTTATTGGTTTAATAGTTTCATTTTTAGAACTACCATTTTACCACCCACATGTAATCTTAATATTACGGAATATGATTATAACCTTTTTTCACTTAACTAATATTATTAATATGTAAAGTCATATTAATTTATATACTAGAAATAATTTATCTCTAATATTTTTTACCAAATTGAATACCTATATATGATTTTAACTTTGTTATATAAAATAATATACAAAGAAATTATACTGTACAATCCTACTATATGTTTATGTTTTATTATATTAATACAAATTTTTAATCATTATATAGATTTTTAATATTTATTTAAATAACTACACAACTAAAAAGTATAAAACATGAAATGTATATGGATTATAAGTATCGATTCTACATTAAAATTATTAGAGTCATTTGTTTTTAATGAATGAGAAATACCGTTGACTTACAATTATTTTATTTGACGTTACAAGATTTTAACACATAATAGTAAAACAGAAGTGTATAAAATCACGTGTCATCATCACATTAAGCCATATTGAATTTTATCACATGTCATAATCACATTAAGTCACCTAAGACTTTTTCACATGTCACCACTATATTAAAATATAAGAAATAAGATATTTTAATAGACTAACTCTATGTATATTAGGCAAAAATTTTGTCTTTCATTTCTAAAAGAAAATCATGATAATATATATTTTAACAAATGTAATGTATTACGATTAAAATATATAAATATCCTTATAATAAAATTATTTATTTTTTCAGAATAGTATTTGATTTTTGGTTTATCATATATTAAAATAATAATAATAATAATAATAATAATTATTATTATTATTATTATTATTATTATTATTATTATTATTATTTATAAATTTTGTATTATCTTACGAGGCACGGGTATTATGCTAGTGATGAGCTAAACATTAGGAGATTTAAGGAAAGAATGATCCTTTATTCACGTTACTTTCTTGTCTTAGTAGGGTCACACTTCACAATTCACGTGTTATTTCCTTGACAAGTTTTCTCATGAGTCCACCTCTTCGGGTATACAACTTGTAGTTTACTTTATTGTAACACAATCTAGCTTTTCGTAGCAAAGCTGATCTATGTATATAGCTAACCAGAATGCATTTTGTACATTTTGTCCTTTAGGTGTGAATATAATCTCGAAAGATAATTAGTCTTGCCTTGATGTTTTTTTTTTTTTTTGAGATATAAGGGTAATAAAAATTCGATCACCGTCTAAACAAAGCGGTGCAACGAGAGGTCGGGAAAAGTCGGCGGACGGAGCTAACCGTTACAGAGTACAATCCAACGTCAAAGAGACAACATAACAAATCGGCGAAAAAGGAAAAGAGTGAAAGTGAAGGAGGACTTCAATTAGTAAGAGCTCAATGATGAAAAGCATCTTCCAAAGATTGATCGGATAACGGGCGAGCCAAGCACTACGAGAGTAGCACCGTCGGATGCATGTACAGCAAGACTCGATCTCTTGGGGAAGTGATAGACGAGAATTCAGGGAAGTGGCTCCCTTCAAGAAGAAACCGTCATGAAAATACACCACCACGACCGCAATTCAGACACAACTCTAAACATACACCGAGATTGAAAGAAGAGCTTGAAATCACGAACATGTTCCACCATAACAGTTGCTTCGATCTTATTTAAACATGAGCTTCTTGCTCAAGTTTGCTAAAAAAATGACTTAAATACTCGAAATTGTTCAAGAAGTTAAGCTTGTATTTTTCTTTTGTTCACTAAAATACAATGCATTTTTTTTCATTTTGTGTTCTTTTCATTGTATTTTGATCTTGTGTTTATAGCACGTTTCTTGGATCAATCCATTGTGCTCTTGTATTCATCATTTTATGTTTAGATACGTATTCAATGATAAAATTTGATTTTGTATATGATTAATTTGTTCAAGGCATAAGCAGATTTTGATGCTTTGGATGGTCATTGTGCAATCTTTGAGACTTTCCGATGAGGTCAAAGTAGTTTCGGACGATCCCAGAATCACAAGTCTTTTCTAAATAATCTGATTTTGATGCATACGTAAAAGTAAGCTTTAATACCACCGATCAACCACATAATCATATACATAATAGAATTCAACAGAAATGAACACCATGCATATTATTGAATTAGTGATGGAAGAAATAGACCATAATTGTTCCTAGGTTGTTCAATATTGTATTTTTGAAGTGAATTATTCTTCTTGTCCTTGTTTTGTTCAGTGTTGCATTGTGTGTTGTTCTTGTGCTTGGAGTTCAATCCCAACAAACTAGATTCACAAGTAGATATATATACATTTTTGTATCAAGAAAACAAGCTTCGTGCTCAAAGGGCACAAATCCGCTACTCACATACTATAAGTGACAAAAAGGCACTAAGACTCGATCGGGAGCTAGTCCTTTGTATTGTTATGCTAAGAATCATACATAGAAGGTTAATTTGCCTATAAGTTAATCCTAGTGACAAAAAGGCACTAAGACTCAATTGGGATCTCATAGCACGATACAATAAAGTATGGTTTGGAATAACAATAGAAGTTCGACCGGGAGGTATGAAGACTCGATTTTTCTATGATAGCATGTTGATGATTGTCTATAATAATATAGAAATGGGTATGCTCTCATGGTTACATATCCACAGAAAATACCAAATGGTTTCTTTCAGTGATCATGCTTCATAGATCTCTTTCACAAAGACCTGATATGTTCTCGCCTTGCTTGTTTGCGTTTTGTGCATATGGCATGTGCATCTCATTAGATCTTTCTTTACCTAAAAAAAAGCATGTAAAGACAGATCCATGATCACAATAATAATTCAACTGAATCGTGATATCATGGTTTAGTCGTTCAAATAATTTACATATTGTATGAAACAAGGATGCAACAGTTTGATGATAGGTTCAAAAGGCCGTAAAATTTACAGAGGAATTCCAAGTATACTCAAGTCTTCTTTGATCAATAACTAAAATAAACAAACTTTGTTCAATTGATCTACAATCAAGAGTCTCTTGTTCAGTTTGTGCAAGTTTCAGCTTTAGAGAAAGTCAATTGTAAAATCTCTGTTTAGTTTGGCAAGTTTCAGCTTTAGAGAAAGCCATATGCAAACACGATCGGGTCAAGTGCTAGAATCTCTTATGCTTCTATTCATTTTTCTATATACTCGTTCAAAAACATTCCATAACAGGAAATAATTCGTAGTATTCTAGCCTACGTTTGCAGTGAAACATACTATATGTTTCTTTGGTTCTTAAAAAGGGTTAGCTAGCTTGTGAACTACAAGTCGCAAACCATTCATTACGGTCAGCCGTCTCAAGGGCAATCAATACCCAACATTAAGTTGTTGCAGTGGGTATAGTCATTTAGTCTGATCGGAGTTATGAAAGAGAAAGGAGTAGTTGTTTTGATAAGTTGTTGTGTCTTGCTCAAATTGCTTCATCTTGGTTCTATGGTACATTTGTCACTTTTTTTCTTTTCTCCGTAGGCCAGTCGACACATCACTAGGGGAGATGCAGATTCTTAACTAGTAATTTTGATGTAGGATTTACCCAAACCTAGATCACAACGGTGTTATATCTTCTTGTTGAGTCCACTTCCTCGGCGACGGGGTAGAAAAATCAAACTTACCCCAACCCGATTGAGAGTATTGGGCTGAGAATGCTCGCTTTCTTCTCAGAACTCTCCTTCTATTCAAAGAATTTGAGCGACAAAACTCTTCTTCCATAACTATTCCACTCCAGACTACTTCGATTTCTAATCCATCTTGATTTAAAAACACTTTCAATCTCCCCTCTTCTCTCAATCTCAGAACTCTCCATCTTGATTTAAAAAACACTTTCAGTCTCAGAACTCTCCTTCTATTCCAAGTGATCTCTTTGATATCAAAGGTGCCTTGATGGTTTAAATTAGGCAAAAAATGCCAAAAACCCTTAATTAGCACAAAATTCACTTTTTATTATATAAAATTCTTCCTAACCAATTGGATCCGGTCCGGTCCAGACCGGAGTTGCTCGTAAGTGACCCTAATTTGGATCACGGTCATGGGCTCACGGCATCCCTCTTCTCTCAATCTCTCAGACCCGTTACACACGTATCCTCCATTCCTGATTTTCTTCCTCTCTTCTCGATTCTGTCTCAGACTCGTCGACGACGGCAGACGCCCTCATATCTCCACCACCCATCGTCGCCGCGACCTCAGGTAGGTTTAATTTTGACGCCCTTCCTACTCGATTCTGTTGAGTATTAGGGTTTCCGATGTAATCTTGCTCGTATCAATTTGGGTTTTCATGAGATATATGGTTGGTTAGGTTGCAAGCTTAGGAGGCACCAACATCGATCCAACTGTTTTGGGGAGACAAGAAAAGCGTTCGCTAGTCTCCCTTCCCTGCTCAGGTTTGTTGTCTTCTGTATTATTATGTTAAATTGTTAACTTATTTTAAGCTCCATTACGAAAGATTAGCAGATTACTGTTGTCTTGTCTTCATGAGATATATGCTTGTTGTCTTCTGTAGTAATATGTAAATCTGTTTTCTGCATTAACATGTCAAATCATGTAGTTTTTTCTAACCATTCTTGTTATGATTATTGACTTCAAACCAGGTTGGAGAACTCAATTTCTACTCAATTAGGCATTCTGATAAAATCATTCTAATCATGAGAATGAATGAAAGCTTCTGTATTAATATGTTTGTTGTCATCTTTTCAGTTAAGTAATTGTTAACTTAATTCTAAGCATTCTAATCATGTCAAGGGAATTTGACTAATAAGTCAGAGGAGCGTGAGCAGGACGAGCAACAAGTAGAAGTCGTGAGTTTGATTTAGGTTTTGTAGTTGATTTATTGGTTGATTGAGTTTGATCTAGGGTTTTGGTGTATTGATCGAGGATGAATGAAATCAAACGGGTTGTCTGTTAAAATTTATGCAAGGTCCTTTGCAGTTTGAGATTGCAACTGAATGAACTGAAACTTATGCAAATTGAAATCGGTACTTGACAATCGAATTAACTGGAGTTAATCTGATTTAGGAACTAGAGATTGATATGCTGTTATATAATCTGGAATTTTAATCTGATTTAGAAGCATGCATAGAATGCAGAATCTGATTTATTAGAAGAATGCATAATAACTGGAATCAATCTGATTTAGAAGATGCGTAGAATCTAATTTAGAAGAATGCAGAATCTGATTTAGGAACTAGAGATTGGTATGCTGGTGTTGTGATAAGTTAACTCCTTGTTGCTGAACATATGTTGTTTATAGTTGATATTACGATCTATTCAGAATCTGATTTTTCAGAAGAATGCTTGCATAGTCTGGAACCCATAAAAATTCTAAAGATTGATATGCTGTCATAAGTTAACTCACTGTTATTTGTCATCTGTTGCATCGAGTTCAATATAAGAACAAGGTCTGATTAATTTTTTGATTAAATTTTGATAATTGATTAAACTTACTATTGCTGTTCAGTTTGGATGGAGAATAATGTTTCTCAAAGTCGTTCTAGAGCTCCAAATTTTATCTGGAATGATGAACTTGTAAGACTTCTTGTGAAGATCCTAAATGAATATCAAAAGAAAAATGGTAGCAAGCAAGCATACAATTGGAAAGACATTACTACTACTTTTACTAGTAAGTGTGGAAAGACATGTATGAAGGAAGTTTGTAGGAATAAGTACGAGTCAATGAAAAAGGAGTACAAGGCTTGGAATTTGCTGAGGCATGCAAATACGGGTCTTGGTTGGAATGAAAGTACTCGTATGATCACGGCTTCTAATAAATGGTGGGATAGGAAGATTAAGGTATGTTATTTATTTATTCAACAAGAATCATGTGAAAAAATGTGTATTATATTTTGTTTTATTTATTAATGTTGTAGGAAGATGCAAATTGTAAAAAATACAGGAACAAGGGAATGGATGTCGTGTATGAAGAGTTATTGTCTACCCTTTTTGCGGGAAATGTAGCGACAGGGCAACTAGTCAAGTCATCTAGCATGGTTCGTGAAACAAGTCATGAGCGTGTGTCACTTGTAGCTCATGAGGACGTAGGGTTAGGTGAAGGTGTTGGAGCTGATGATCAATACTTACGCACGTCTATTGACACCTTCAATGAAGAAGGAGCATCTAGCCACTCAGGAGTAGGAGCAAACCTCAATGACCAGCCATTAAAGACAACACAAGTTCCTACAACAGCTCTAGTAACTAAGGTTACTAATGACAAGGGTTCTGTGAAGAGAAAAAGAAGACAATCAGTTGGTTCTTCTAAGTTTGAAGAACATCTTGCACATACAAGAGAAAACAGTGACAAGAGAGTCGCACTCATCCAAGAAGAAGTGAGCTCCAAGGAGAAAGAGGAAGAGGAAATGATGAATAGAGGATTTGAAATTCTTGATCGGTTGGTGGAGAAAAATTTGGTTGAGGATGGATCACCGTTGTGGTGTTCTATTGTTTCAAAGACTAAATCAAGGAAGGATATGCTTATCATGCTTAACTTAGCGAATGACGAGCAAAGAACTAAGTGGTTGAAATGGGAGTTTGAAAATCGTTAGATTTTTGTGTTCGCTTTAAGGTTAACATGAAATTGTGAAGGATTATCGTTGTTTGACAACTAATTTTTCTATTTTCGTGTAAGTTGTATGAACTTGCTTAGCACTTGTCTGTAGTGAATGTTGAGTGTGATTTCCATTTATACTATGAATGTCATTTTCATTTTGTGTCAACTATGGTTATTGAACATCGTAATGTATTGGTACAAATATACAGGTTTTATGTATATTTATATACATACGAGCTGTGTTGACCCACTGGCCAGAACACTGACCTATGTCACAAAAAAACCAATCTGGGTTAAACCCAACACAACTAAACTCGTTGTCCACCCCTCGTGATTTTCTTTGGGGGTACGGATGGGCCAAACATGCAATCTGTCAATTAAAATTTATGCAAGGTCCTTCGCAGTTGAGGTTGCATCTCTTTGCAAATTGAAATTGGTACTTGGCAATCGAATCTAACTTCTCGAAAAACTTTTTCATTCTCCCTTCTTGCTACGTTGGAGGGAAATTAAGATTATAATGTGGATGGTCTTTTGGAGAAAACTTAAGTAGTGATAGTTTAAACAAAAATGGCTTAAGGTCAGGGTAATATGAAGTTGTTACCATCTTAGTATTCACGCAAACTTCATTGTATCCATCTTCGAATTTTTATTTTTTAGGTTTCCTTTTAATTGGTTTCGTGATCCAAACTCAATAGATATACGATTAGGATTTTTGGAGTCTGCGCGAGGAGCCAAGTGACCAGGACTGGGCTTGTTGAATTGTACTGACTATTGTAACTTCACCAATTTCGTTCGTGTACTCCCTGCAATTGCACTGTGGAAAATATACCAGGGAAGGAGAGACGCTTAACCTCTGCGATGGACGCTCTAAGAGCATCCTATGGCGACTCCGATTCTGATTCCGAATCTGAATCCTTTCTGACGACTTCTGATATTCGTGCGCCGCCGGATCCGGCATCTTTGGTACCTCTGCCTCAACCATCGCCGGAACGTTTACCTCCGCCGCCAATATCTCTCCTCGACGCTCCAAATTCATTCGGTACTCTCTCCCCCTCTATCATTCTTTCAATTGAAACTTTGCGATGAGGAAACAATTTTGATTTTTTGAGCTTGATTGATTGGTGTGAAGGTGATTTGGAATTTTTTCAAGGAGAACAACCTTGCCGGGCTCGGAATTTTCCCCATGTTGAAGGAAATTATGCTTTACATGTCTTCATTCCAGGTCCCCAAGTCTTTGCCCTCGCATTTGCATCTCCCTGTAACTAGCATGTTGAACTATTTGACTATTGTTTTGAATTGCTTTACTTTTGATATTGTTGATTCAGAGGGGAAAATGTGCTTAATTTGTGCTACTATAAATTGAGGTATGGATTTGGGAATATGAATTATGATTGTGGTGTCTGTTGGTAATATATATTTCTTATCTTGTTTACTGGTTTGAAATTCTAAAATCTGAAACATTACATTTTGAATCTGAACTTTCTATGGTTTGACAATCCCCCTTTGAGCAGTGTTTTATTTTTTTGGTGCTAATAGTGATGATTGGTATACTGGATTACAGTTCGTATACCGTAAGCAACAAAGAAGGAGCTTGCCCAATTCTTGAAGAAAATTTCGCCTCAAGTGCCGAATCTTAATGTTGTTGATGTTGATATCCCACTTAACATCCTTTGTAATGATACTGAGAGGCTTGAACAAGTTGTCTTAGGAAGAGAATTCCATATTAGCTTGGGAAGAACTGTACCGATTAGGGTTCATCAGATTGATACCATGGTGTCAATGCTTCGCCAGAGGCTACAGTATTACAAACAGTAAGATCCTATTATATTCATTTATGTTTCATTCACCTGCCAAAAAATTGTATTTACCTTGAATTAATATAACTTATCTTGTTTCAGGTATTGGATTGACTTTAATAAGTGGGAATACTTTGTGAATGATGATCATACACGCTTCTTTCTTTCAATGGAAGTTACTACTGCAGGATTGCAAGAGGTATAATCTAACGTTATTTTAAGCTTGTCATATTTTAGTCAATGAAATGCTTAATTATCTTCTTATGGTTTAGAATTCCACTTATACCTGGATATAGATCCTCTATAGAAAAACTAGACCTGATCAATTTTTGGTTTGCTGTCAAATATTTCGACTATGTGAGTAAGTAAACTATCATCTTCCTATGTGGCATTCCCATAGATACTGTTTACGAGCTAGCTCACTAATTTTCTAGTCTGAACAATGTCTTAATTATAAACTTGTTCTCACTCTGACAATTGGTGAAACAAAATTGTGGTTGGAATTTAGATTGATGAGCTCATGTAGGTAGCCTATTTTGATTATTTGATCTGCATCGACTGAAGTCACTTGTTTACTGTTGTACATGTTACAAATGTCAGAGATATCACTACAAACTCGGTACACATTGTTACTGGATCCTAAACAAAATAAGCCCTTTGTAATTTTACAGATAACCAAGCAGATACGCGCTGTTGAATGTTGATGTGGTTTACCGGCTTCACAAACTTCCTGAATTTTACAAGGTCGCCTTAAGATCTCTTCTTTTGTTCATACCCTTTGTCGACGTTAAGTTCTGGAGAAATGTTCTTAACAGTCCACATTGGATTCTAAATGCAGGATCCACACCCCCACATATCCTTGGCTTGGGCATCAGATGATATCAGTGATTTACTTCAAAGGGTCATTTTACAGGAAACCAAGAAGAAAGCTAGTGTCGGAGGATTCACACAGAATCGGCTTTTTGCTGTTAAATTTGGTGGTATTGTGTGTAAAATAGGTCAGAAAACCTACAACATCTGTAAAAGCCCGGAAGAATGACAGGAATCAGCATTCTCATTTTTATAGAGCTTCCGGGAGTTGCATACTTCCTGTGAACGCACTGGTGTTAATAATATCCTATGTTACCATGGAACTTCTGAAGTTCCGCTTCCCATTTAGAGCTCGTTTGGTATGATTCCTATGGAAACAGGAATCGAAATTGTAATGAGTTATGTGACTTATATCATATCCCGTGTTTGATAATACTTGAATCAGAGTAGAAATGATTCAACGAAATGACTAATCTACATATAATACTAAAATAGAAGTGGTTTAAGTCATTTGTCGCTATCACGTTAAGCTACCTAGAATTTTGCCGTCATCTCCATGTTTTGCCACCTCATTCTTTTTAAAAAAATTTATTGAGATGATAATAAACTAATTTCTTTTTAAAACATGAAATTGATCCTATAATATTTTGTACCTATTATAAATATGTATGATTTTGTTGGTTTAATAATTTCCTTTAAAACTGATAGATGATAAGCGCGACTAGATGCGCCGGAGACTACTGACTCTCCTTCCCACCAAAAAAAATAATTTCCTTTAAAACTACCATTTTTACCACATGTCATTTTACTATTATGGGATATAATTTCATTTTTCGTTCTCTTAATTAATTTTAATAAATTAGATCTTATTAGATTATTTCAAACTTTATTCTATTTTTTATAAAAAATACTATGAAGTTTGTTTCCGATTTATGAACATTCAATATAAATTTTCTTGAATAGATTATTAAGTGTTTTATATAATTTTTTTTTTATCATAATAGGAAATAATTCATATGTAAAGAAGTATCCGGCTTCAAATATAGGCATGATCTGGTTCGTGATGTTTTATGTGACGTGTTTAAGAGAGCAGGGATTTCGGCCAAGAAAGAGGCGCCTGTATCCTTCTTGACTGATCCGCGTGAAGGAAGGTCTACGTTGAGGCCCGCAGATGTGTTAGTTTTTGAATGGGTGGTTGGAAATATGTTTGCATTGATTTGACAAGAGTCTCCCCTTTGGTTGGTTTGGATAACGGGCCTTTTGTTGTGGGTAAGGCGGCTCTCAACGCGGCCTCTTTGAAGGTGACTAAGCATGAAAGAGCTTGTCTTGAAAACCAGCATGTGTTTCTTCCGTTTGCTTTCGATACGTTTGGTTTTCTTGCGCCTGATGCCGTCGAGATTTTCAAGAGGGTGCAACGGGTCTTACATGGTAATTTTGTGTCACCTAGGTCTTCAAATGTAGTGTTCAGGAGGATCGGATTTGCTATTCAGAAAGGGTTGGTGGCACAACTTGTTG
The DNA here is from genome assembly GCA_002319775.1 of Fagopyrum tataricum. NCBI lineage: Eukaryota > Viridiplantae > Streptophyta > Magnoliopsida > Caryophyllales > Polygonaceae > Fagopyrum > Fagopyrum tataricum. Next base: position 56,958,544 of record CM008281.1, on the reverse strand, counting down.
TCCGCCTAACTTCTAACTCGATGTAATTTACATTATATTTAAATACATTAATTAAAAAAATAGTTATTGGTGGGGGGAAAAAAGTAATCATCTGTAATAAATTTTTGTTTTAATGTGACTAAAAACAAAATATTTCAGCCAAAATTACATATATTATAAATGAATATATACGAATATAATTTTGTAGACATCTAATATTTATTATTCTATTGTATTATCTTACCAAAAAATGACCACATATTGTTTTTATAATGATATAAAAAAATTCACAACACTTTTTTTTATAGGTTAATAGATTATGCATTTGTATCGTTCATTGTTTGTGTTTCTTTTTAACTTCTTTGAAAAAGAGATAAAATTACCTTTTTATTATTTTAAATTTGGTTATTTTCTATATATATAAGTTTTTTTTTTATAGTTTTTTAACTTTATATTTTTTTTATATTTTAGATGTAGTTGACTTTAATATGCTGTTTTAATACCAAAATAATGTGATTCATCAAATTTTTTTATTTTTTTTTATAGTGTTGTGTTATTATTTCATTGTGAACTCTCTATTTTATATTAAAAAAAACGTTATAATTAATATTTAAGAAGTAGTGCGATATCAATTCATTGTTACCGTAATGATTTTTTTTAAAATTCAAATATTTTACAAATTCCATAATTTTTAAAAAATTCAAATATTTTACAAATCCCGTGCAATGCATGGGTATTAAGCTAGTTTCAAATCTAAAGAAAAATTTGATTTCATAAATTAGAGGTGAGTATCACTCATTCCAATATATTACTTATTTCAAATATAATATGATATTGATATATTTTCATCGTACATATATTATACTCACTTATTTAATTTTATAAAATATAAGTAATATTTTTTATAAAAAGAGATTACTCATCAATTAATTTGAATTATACTCATCATTCGGTAGGAAAAAACTATTCATGATACATATATTTCAGTCAATATAATACATAATTGGAAAGTGCTCAAATATATTATAATTGGTTTAATTAGATAAAATTGATTTTGTACGAGAAATTATATACCTATTTATTTAAGTTGATCTTTGATTCATACTTTAAACTGATCTTCATTTCCTTTAACGTAGATTACAAAATATAAATATATTAAAATAAACCCTCAATAACACCTTACCAAACACACCCTAAACCTACTTTTAAATAAAAATCTCCACCTAATAAAAATAAAAAGCGTGTCATACCGGATGAGGCCTAAGTATTGTTTCCAACTATAATCAGATTTTATTCTCTGCATTATCACCCGTCATTTTGAGGAGGATTTTTTTTTTTTCCCATCGTGTTGTTTAATGCTAATCATGTTTTCTATATTTTAATAACCAAGGAACATTAAATTATGAATATGATATATCTTCCTTCCATGAGTTCTACATAGAGCATTGATTTCGGATGAATCAAAATATTTGCTTGATCATAGACAACTCATAATAATCTTTAATTATAGTCTAATCTACCATTTATTTTGGGCAACAATGTTTACCATATCTGTATATAAATAAAAATGCATAACTTATCATTTCCAATAGAAACTATTTATTTCTATTTTTTTTGGACAAATAAAACAATGTACTGTAATACAAATGCATATTGTACATTGCACTAGAAATTTTATTACAAGGAAATCCTAAATATATATTTATTTATATTCATTAACCGGAATTGGATTTACAATTATTGTCTATTTATCTTCTACCCTCGGCATTTCTCCCTTCGCAGTTTTCTACTCCACTTGACTGTGAAGCGATAGAAAGAGAGAACAGCGAAACTCGTGGTCAATCTCCAATGGCGACTCAAGGTCAAGTTATCACCTGCAAAGGTACTCCCTCTCTATCTACGTCTCTTCTCTTACTTCTCATCTGCTTCTCTGTTTCCTGTATTTACAATCTGCTTACTCCATTTTTTCGATCTCGAAGCGGCGGTGGCATGGGAACCCAATAAGCCTCTGGTGATCGAAGATGTGCAAGTCGATCCACCACAAGCTGGCGAAGTTCGTATCAAGATCCTCTTTACCGCGCTCTGTCACACCGACGCTTACACTTGGGGCGGCAAGGTCTGTCTTACTTACTTTATCTCCTACTTTTCTTATTCTTATCCATCCGCTTCCAATGGGAAGCACGGTGCTTGTATTGATTAGATCTTGCTTGTTTTCGTCTATGTGATAATGTCGCTTCGTCTGATCGTGTTTACTGGTATCCAATTTGATTAGGTTGTTATTGGGTTCATAATATTGAAAATAGTCTGTATGACGAAATTTGTATCGCCTATAAGACTGCATGTTTTGTATTCCTTTGGTGGGGCAAGTGGTCTGGATTGTGTAAACAGATGGTAATATCCTACTGTACAGTGTGGTGGCGATTTTTTCTAGATTGTACGTAGTAAGCATTCTTAATTTACTCTATGTGACAGTAATCTCATGGAATCTGATGAGTGGACTAATTTACTTGACTTGCTGGTCAAGGATATTTAAATTGGATGAGTAAACCAATACCTTGCTAGAAGCAAGTTGATGCTAAGAATTGTACTTCATGTCTTTAATGAGCAAAAGTTATACTGCATTTGATCCAGTCTAGTGAGATTAGACGAAAATTTCTCCTGCTAAGTCATAAATCTGCTTCCTTATATCACTGATTTGATTGAATGTGGTGTTTCAATTAAAATGAATGTCTTGTTTACAGGACCCTGAAGGTCTCTTCCCGTGCATTCTTGGTCATGAGGCTGCTGGGTATGTATATTCGATTATTCTTGCCTACGTTTAAAATCGTCTTTACTCTGCTGAAATCAAGTAATGCCTTGTTTATAGGACCCTGAAGTTGTATGATAATGATTCATTATTGTTGATGCAGGATTGTAGAAAGTGTCGGTGAAGGTGTGACTGATGTCCAGCCTGGAGACCATGTTATTCCTTGTTACCAAGCAGAATGCAAAGAGTGTAAATTCTGCAAGTCAGGGAAGACAAACCTATGTGGGAAAGTTCGGGCGGCTACTGGAGTTGGAGTTATGATGAATGACCGTAAGAGCCGTTTCTCGGTCAACGGAAAGCCTATCTACCATTTCATGGGAACTTCAACCTTCAGTCAATACACTGTTGTGCATGATGTTAGCGTAGCGAAAATTGATCCACTAGCTCCCTTGGAGAAAGTATGTCTTCTTGGCTGTGGTGTTCCTACTGGTAAGATAATTTTATGCTTACTTGCTTCTGTATTTACATATATATTTTTCTAGTAGTGAGGGTTATCTTGCTTCTTTAAAACATCTAGTGACAATTTGAATTTGAAAAATTAATTCCTTAGGTCTCGGGGCCGTGTGGAACACTGCCAAAGTAGAGCCAGGATCCATTGTTGCTATTTTTGGATTGGGGACTGTAGGTCTTGCGGTAAGCTTCACAGAAGTCCTTTTACTTTTGCTCTTGATGTATCCTGATACTATCATGCTTATAAAATCTAATTTTGTTTTTTAGGTTGCTGAGGGGGCTAAAGCTGCTGGTGCTTCACGCGTCATTGGCATAGATATTGACAGCAAGAAGTTTGAAACAGGTAAATTATGAAATTCTTTGTCTGGTACAAATTCCTTCAATACAGACAGGTGAGGCTACATGTATGCCGTATTATGAATTCTATGCAAATAAAACTAGGAGAAAGTTCAGATTTGAAGTTTGAGGAATCAAATAAGGGCAAGAAATAGACCATTAGACCATATCAATGCTTTTACAGCAAGTGTGAAAATGACCTTGCGGTACCACCACATCTGGAGGATCATTTTTTCAGAAGGGTATGCTTATGCCACAACATATTTACTGACTTACTGATCATATGTGTGTGTGTTCAGTGGGTAAGTAGAAGTCTCTTTTGAACACTTTTTCTTTCTTTCTGCTGGTTGAGGAGCATATTAATATGATAATAATTATAATAAGAAGAAGAATAGAGAGCTAAATATATGATACATTCATGGAAAACAAAGTAATATGTAGTATCCAGGCACAAATCAAGCATGGAATTATCCCTTGATAATACACTAAGCCTTTCTTTGCCGTTATAATTTTAATTAAGCTCAGCCAGTCGTCTCATACATGCATACTTATTTTTATGCAGCGAAGAAGTTTGGGGTCACTGAATTCCTTAACCCAAGTGAACTCGACAAGCCTATCACACAAGCAATTGTTGATATCACTGACGGTGGTGTGGACTACAGTTTCGAGTGCATTGGAAATGTTTCTGTGATGAGGGCTGCTCTTGAATGCTGTCACAAAGTAAGTTAATAGTCTCAATTAGTAAATTCAACTCTGGCTGCTATTGAAATGGAGTGCTAATCACAGATGTTTAATAAATTGTATAGGGATGGGGAACATCTGTTATTGTGGGTGTTGCAGCATCAGGTCAAGAGATATCAACCCGCCCATTCCAATTGGTGACTGGCCGTGTCTGGAAGGGAACAGCTTTTGGCGGGTTTAAGAGCCGATCCCAGGTGCCTTGGCTTGTGGAGAAGTACATGAAGAAGGTAATGTGTCTTGCTATCTATAGAAAACATCAGGGCAAGAGATATTATGTTTTAACGGTTGGTCTTCAAATTTTCAGGAAATCAAGGTTGACGAGTACATTACTCACAGCTTGACCCTTGCTGAGATTAATGATGCTTTCCATCTGATGCACGAGGGTGGCTGTCTCCGGTGCGTGTTGTCCATGGACTAAACTTAGTGGTCTGTAACAATCTCCTGTTATGTTCTGTTTGGCTCCAGCTTTTGTTTGCCATGACTTGTTTTAGAGCGACTTTCTTATGTGGTGTGGGAGATGAAATAATAATGCATTTTTAAATGTCTGAATTGTATTAGGAGATTTTTGGGCTACTATATATACTTATCCCTGGCGTCAATTTCTACATTCCAAGCTTTTTCTGTCTCTAATGGTTTCGGATCTAACCATTGCAAAATTTTTATTTTTATCTTCGGAAGAAAGCTTTCGTATATTATCGAGAAATAGGAGGGATGTACGTCCCAGAAAGTGTTAGCAAACATGTACAAAACCAAAAAAATACAGACAATTTGCTCTGCGGTTGTGCTTCCTCTTTCTGTCTAGTCAGGTTACCGGTATATCTTAGCCTACAGCTAGCTTTGTAGCATTAATGACATTCCTTGAACACGAGTCTACATGAACAACAACCTGTTTGTAACTCTTTCGATTAAGAGCGTTCCAAAGATGACGGATAAATAAAGTACGGCAGGACATGTGATACAAGAAGCCAAGCCAAGTTAACCACGAATCTTCATTGATGAGTTCAGACTACCGATTGTGGAGTTTGAAGTGTTGGCCACCTCGAACCTCGAACGCTCAGCAAGCCATGCAGTCACCCTACATTTACGCCTTTGGTTGAGAAATTACCAGCAAGCCATGTTGTCTGTGATTCATGATGTGATCAATGCTATCATGCCTCGGTTCATCCCAACACAATGCGTCGGTTTGAGTCCGCTACATTAGAGTGGAACTTATAGTTCGGATTCAGGATTATAAGCTGCTTTTTGCTCGACAAGTATTCAACGAAAGACAAAGGTAAGGTGATAATGTTCGTATTTTATGAAACTCACAAGGTCACTGGTCACGGCTGTTTCGCCCACTCAGTCACTATCATAGCTGCTAGTAAGGTTTTTATCAGTTACCAGCTCAGTATCCATGTTGAGATTACACAAAAATTATTATAAGAATATTCATATATAAATAATAATATATCAGATGTATTTCTTTTAAAAATAAAAACAAACTTTATTTATATATATATATATATATATATATATATATATATATATATGAAATATAGTCTATTGAAATATTCGACTAACTTATTTTCTTATACTTTAAGCAAATTTTATTATTCAATTAACAAAAAATAATTGTTAAAATTTAAAAACTTTATAATATCAAATTATATAAGATACCCTATAATAAAATTATCCTAAATAAGATATATGACTAATAATAATATAATATATTTATTGGTTATAATATATTTGTTTAGTATTTCTATTATATGTAATAATTGACTATGTCAATTTTACAGAAAATATCATTAAAGGAAATAACATAAATTGATTATTAAAATAAATATAATAAATAAATAAATAAAAGTGTTACTTAATAAATATCAAATAATTTTAGCTATATTCAAAACATATGATTATTTGAAATGTACAAACTAATGACAAATCATATCTCTTGGCTTAAAATAACTCGACTTAAAAAAACATATATATAATTTAATCTTATAACACAAACAAATAGTATAATATCTTATAAATAAATAAAAAAGTTATTTTTGTTTTTGTCATAATCTTTTCTTATACCTCATGTATCATATAATTCTTTTAATTAAAATACTAAATTAAATTAAATTAAAAACAATTAACTAAATATAAATAAGAAATGACAAAATTCGACGTTGCTTTAGTATTATATAGTAAATTAAGGAGGTATTATATAGTAGATTGGCCAACATTGCTTTAGTATCATATCATTCTTTTACAAAGAGTAAAAAAAAAGTTATTTTTGTTTATGTCATAATCTTTTCTTATAACATATATCATATCATTCTTTTACTTTAAAAACTAAAAAAATAAAAATAAAAACAATTAACTAAATATAAATAGTAGATTAACCGACGTTACTTTAGTATTGTATAGTAGATTAACCGACGTTTTAGTATTATATAGTAGATTAGGAGGTGAGACTAAAAACATACAGCACAAGTTTTGTTGGTATTTCAATACGTACTTGTATAGCAAAATAAAAATACAGCACAAGTAATGAACATAAACCACTTTTGTGTAAGCAAAACAATCAAATAAAATCATACATTCTGACCAACCCAGCTACAAAACTCATAAAATATGCTTCTCCCCCTTCCAGAACACTACAAAGAAGACAACCGGAGCCTAAGTACGAGCCTGTCACAAGGAAGAAGAGAAATAACAACTTAAATTTAAAGCTGAGAAAGCTACACTAGTATTATTCCTGAATCAAAATTAAAAACATACACGGTACAGTAATGAAAATTAAGCATCAAGAGTATCGCTTGGTCTTTCACCCACTGTCTTTCGTGTTATGCATTACTTTTAAGTCTGGTGTGGTATCCTGCTATGTCGGTGTGGCCACTGTACTGTATCTACGGGTCAGTAGGATTTTTTTCTAATTTGTCATTTGAGCTTATCTTACTGGTGTCCATGTCAACAGCAGCCGATGGAGCTAGGGTATGCTATTAGTCAGTATTCCAGATATTCGAGTGCTGCTACACCCCAGGGTTTCTCATATTTCAGATAGTGACACCATGGTAGCACCGCCGAGATAATTAGATTGCCTACTAATAACATTCCCCTACTGACATCTCGGGATACCACAGGGACATAAAAGAGACGCGTACAGCAAATGACCAAGTGATACTCAAGACTTAAGCCATGTTCCAAGCCCTACCGTGATTTAATAAAGCTGCCATCAAAGCTATTAAAGTTACGGTCTCCTTCGTCATCTTACAGCTGGAGGTTCCCACTTTCCAGCTTTAAATTCCGCATAGAACCTTGTTCTTTTTGAAACAATATAGAACACTGCATCCTCAGATAAACAAACAGTTTCAGAGAGTATAACTTCAATTTTTTTCTAGTAATTTCAAAATCACCCTATAAAAAGCATCAAATATATGCGATGCATACCTGGAATACCAGGAATAACATAGTCTTTTTCTTGCAGAACAGCATGGAGTGTTCTCCTTTGATCTACTTTGACAAATTTAGACCGGCGTCCACCTGATACTATTAAACAGTTGAAGGTGAAAAGTGTGAGAGCTCTTGAGCACCTAAGAAGCCAAGGGCTAAGCTTATGAACAACTATTATACAGAGCATATATATAAGTTTGGTCAAACGAAAGGCTACATGACAGGTACATGTATCTAAAATGCAAGATGCTGAGTCTGAACTCTGAAATTCTGAATCATACATTCATACATCACTGGATTTTTTTTAGTTTTTTTAGTTTGCAATGTATAAATTATGAACAAACAAAGAGTAAGTAAATAACAAGAGAGATGTCTATAATGTTTTGTGATGACAGCTGGCAAATATACCTCTGGAGTTATTATTAGAGGATGATTCATTTTCATTGTTGACATTTTCCACTCCTGCAGCCAGAGTGCCCTCTAAGAGATATTGCAAAATATTGGCCTTTGATGAAGGATGTTCTGATCCAACCTAATCAAACCACATGATCCATTAGTGACATGCATGAGTCATGCACTACGCAATAATCACAATCATAAAGGCAGATTGAACTTTGAAGTAAAACCAATTTATATGGCATGCTAGATCCATAAAATCATTCCTATAGTGTAGTCATTACTCCCATGAAAACCACCTCCTGTAAAATCAGTTTTTTTTTCTCAGTGGGGATGGAATATGAACACAATTCATCCTATATTCATCTCTCACAAGTCTAACATTTCAGGAGTTTGTCTATTAGAGACAGATTACAGATAGTCAAAAATAGATAACTAGAAACTCAAATACATGGTACTAGATGATATCTAGTATTGCAAAAAATTGATGGCAATACTAAGAGCTTCCATACAGTAACACTTTTCAAAAAAAAAATCCATATAGCAATGGCATAACATTCACCAGAAAAATATGCCAAGAATCAGATGTTCTACCTCATAGTATACTTCAATGGCATCACGCGTATATGCATTTTCTTTGTCCCAGTGCAGTGGTTCCTCACTTTCTGAGAATATGTTTGTAAGCTAAGGATAACCATTTGTATAATACTGGAAGTACAGATGAACTTCAAGATTTATATTACATGAGATGCAAATAAGTAGCCATATGTTGAGCATGAACATTTTCTACTTGCTCAAACTCCTCAGAGTACCTTTTACCTTCATGTATAGAATGAGAAATGAAGGCGTAACGAAAGGACAGCAGTTTGTATATACTAAAGCACTTCTATCGGGGATTAGAGAAAATTAAAAAATCATGCTGTTCCTCACCAATTGTTTATTATCCTCTTTACTCTCCTATCTCTCCTTTCCATCTTTGCGTCTAGCCCTCTACAAAATTCCCAGGCTGTCAAGTTTCCACTATTTCATCTTTTCATTTTCAGTAACTCTTTTTGTATTCTGTTTGAAACTCAATTACCTCCACAGTCCATACATTTGCATACAGCCTACGTACTATTTCTGATGAACATATAATCATGTTCAAATTGCCTATGAACCTTGTAAAAACACAAAAGTGCAGAAACACGGTAAAGCAAAGGATATCACATCAAGATGAGGTGAAAACATATCCGTCTCACAGAAATCTTCAATGAAGTCACTGCTCATAACCTCTGCATACAGTAGAAGAACTGGCCAATGAAGAATATTGCTTTCATCTAAATACGGTTTTTTCAATCCAATCAGTTCTCGGTACATCAACTTCCCAATCTTCAAGCCTCTGATCTCAAATGCAGAGATGAGGTCCTACAAAATTGGCGAGTACTCTCAGATAAAAAAGCAACAATGTGGATTACAAATTTAAGATCAGATACACCCTACAGTACCTCAGCCGATCGTAAGGCTTTGGAAACTTCAGCCTTACGCTTTTCCTCTTCCATCAATTTTGCAGTTACCTGCTTTGCTAGCTTCTTCAGTTCCTCGTTATCAGGAGATTTCTCGAGCCCCTTCTCACAATAAGACTTTGCTTCCTCCAGCAGATTGAGAGACAATGCTGCCTTTGCAGCCCGGTAATATCCCTAGATAACACGGAAAACCAGTTATACCCATTTCAACAACACCAGCACAAAAAAAGACCCAAATGGCTGTAAAGGCAAACACCTTAATATTGGATGGTGACAGTTTAACAGCTTGCTCAGCATCCTCAAGGGCACGCCTGTTGTTCCCTAACAGGAGATTCACATGAGCTCGATTGGAGAACAAAATTGCCGTCTCCTGATCACCCAAAACATTCTGATTGATCGCCCTTGTGTAGCACTCGATAGCGTCATGGTAATGCTTCTTCCCCTTCTTGACATGCTCATTACCCTTTTCCTGAAATTTAAATTGCAATTTTACACAATAGACCAATTCACGAAGATTGCTAATTTTAGTGAATTGGTAACCTAAGCAGCTTCTAATTCCAATAAAAAAACCATGTGCGTATGAAAGGAGAAGTCGAAAGGCCTCAGCAAAAGCAGGGGAAGTTGAACTAAACAAAACTCAAAATAGTTGGAAAGGACCATTGAAGGCGATTTGCGGAGCAGAAACGAAAAGGACAAACGTCAACGGCAGAGGGAGAGAAAGACAAGACCTTGAGTTCAATGGCAGTTGATTCTTTGATAGCTGCAATGGCTTCAATGTCTGCCCTTTCGCTCTCCGTTAAGGGTTCCGACCCCGATTCCATCCATAGCGCCATTGATTTACGTTCAAATGCGCAGCCTTTAACACACGACAGAAAAAGAGGCTCGGAGGGAGATGGAAGGAGAAATGAAGGGAAAAAGTAGGAGAAACCGGGGAAATGGCAGCTTCCGGACCCTAGAGTTTTGTGTACGAGTACGATTATTAGAGACAAAAAGAAAATATCTTAAAATTTTAACTCTAAATTAATTTCCGAGACAAAATAATATCTATAACATTGGGTTTTTTTTAAATCTAGTTTAATATACTAAATAAAAAGTCGATGTACACTGAAAAATGAATTATCGTTAAAATTTATCGTGAGTTTTAATTAATTTAGATAAAGTCTAACATTAAAATTTTCTTACTCAAGTCCGCCTTTTTTTTTAAAAACTTTGTAACGTGCGAAATCACATTTGTATTTTGCTTCATTTTTAAAATAATTGTGCTTAAAAAATATAAATGATTTTTTAATCTCATAATCTATAATTATGGTAAAGTTATGTTGCACTTTTATGTCCGTTTAATATATATATATATATAATACTAGTTTAATTATCGTATCTTGTACGGGTTGATCTAATACATACATTTATTTTATTTTGTTTAAGTTTTGGAATTAAAGTTTGTGTATTTTGATTTTATAAATACTCGGACATATATAATGTAGACTTAATATCTAATTTAAATAAAACTTGTTGTTACAACGAAATTAAAATTTAATCTAATTTAAAGAAGGATTTTAAATAATAAAAAAAGGAATGGGATCGCAATGGAGATAAAATATAATCTAAATAGAAGTTGTGATTAGGTGAAAAGTAAGATACTTCTTAAATAAAACTTATCTAATTATAAAAGTTGCATCTAATTCAATTAGAAATTGTTTTATTTTGTTTTAATGGTAAAGGAAGAAATATATAATCTAAATATGAATTTTTTTAATTCAAAAAAAGGAAATCAATGGTTTTAATTATCAGCGCGACACATATGCGAAACAAACGCGGCGCGTGTCTAAGCTTTATTACCTTTGTTTTAGTATAATATATAGATTAAATACACCGAGCTAGAAGGTAGGCGGACAACAAGGTATATCGTCAACCTTTTTTAATAGCAAATTTGATCCTCCTAAAAGCTCTTCTCAATAGTTGTAATTAGAGAAAATATCACACATATTAAGAAAAACTAAAAAGTAGAAGGTATATTATTTATTGATGCACTATAATTTAAAATTTTGTATTGAAATAATGGTAACATGTAGAGAATTATATGGGAATCAAGGAAATAGCGTTTTGAAAATAAAATTAATAAATGAAAAGGGGGATAAAATTACATTTATAGAAAGTTTAAGTTTTTTTTTTTTGGAAAATGAAAAGCGGTCATGTTGGAGTACTTTCTAGAAGTAGTTCATCCTAAAGCATCCTTTCGGATAAGAACACAAAGTTCGGGATCATCAGAAAATTTTGTGTTGGAGGTCGAACTTCCTAGATGAGTCAATTGGTGAGCAACATAGTTGATTTCTCTAAAAACGTGAGTAATCTAGATTTCGTCAAAAAATTGAAGATCTAATCTAGAATAGGAAATAATCATCTCTACTAGGGGTGGACACAAATCCCGGGCCCGTTCCGATCCCGGCAGGATTTCAATCAAAATTATAAATCCCGTCCCGAACCCGTCCCGTCAAAAACTATCCGGGACGGGATATGGGCCTTAACTTCTCCATCCCGTTAGGCCCGTCCCGTCCCGTATATGATAAAATTTTAAATTTTAAATTTTAAATATAAGTAGAATCCCTAAGCATTAATGAAATACTTATATAGTTATTATATAGTTACGTTTATATATTTTAAAAAATAAACCATGTTGGTTAAGCCGTTCAAATTGACAATGTATCAAATTTGTTTAGATGTGTTTTATCATATATATTTATTACTTTAATTTAACTATAATATGCTATTATGAATATTTGAAACCTTTAATGTTTTTGCGTTTTAAGTACGATATATACGCATATTTTGTGGATAAATAGTAAAATTTAAAAACATTAAATAAACTAATGTGGAAACGGGATTGGACCCATCCCGTCCCGTCCCGGTCCCAACCGGGATAGGACCCGGTGAGATTCAATCTAAAATACTCAAGGCCCGTCCCGATCCCGTCCCATTTAAAATAGCCGGGACGGGATTGAGATGACCTCAATCCCGTTCCATCCCGTCCCATGCCCACCCCTAATCTCTACCTCTCATGGGCAACTCCACAAACCTTGGATTGCTTTGATTACACGCAAATTATCACCCTCAATTTCAATCTTTTTGATCTGCAAAATTTTAAAGCTCTAATGACAAGTATTAAGAACCATAAGGAGTATATTTGAAGACCTAAGAAACACAACATTACCATGCAAGACCTGTTGCACCCTTATGAGAATCTCAACAACATCGGATTCACGAAAATCAAATGTGTCAAAAGCGAACAAAACAAACGCATGTTTGCGGTTTTTTATTCAAGCTATCTCATGCTTAGCCACCTTAGTAGAGGCCGTGTTGAGGTTCGTCTTACCCACCACAAAAATCCCGCTACCCAAACAAACCGGTGGGGAGACCTCCATCAAGTTATTACAGGATTTACTTTTTATTGGTCATTTGAAATTTATCGCGGTAAATATGATTCTATTTTACATTGAAAGCCCAATATATAAGACTATTCCCTAGACTTATGTTTGAAAACTCGTCTTTTTGTTTTGTGAGTCGAGCATTTAAGTCATTTGATTCTTGAATATGTTGATTAGGGGAGTTGGAAACCAATGTATTTGTTTCGAGGGGGTCTACCTCTTTCTCGCATGCTCTTCGTTAATGATATCATTTTGTTTGTTGAAGCCTCGTGTCTCAGATGAAGGTTGTGATGGGTTCCATTGAGTTGGATAATTTGTACGTAAAGTGTATGGGTTCAAGGTTAGTTTAGCTAAGTCTAAGATCTTTGTCTCTCGTAACATTTCGCTAAATTTATGCAACGATTTAGCTATTTCGAGTGGTGTTGAGGTTACAAGGAACCTGGACAATTATCTTGATGTCCTTATTTTGCAAGGTAGGGTGGGAAAAGAGACGACGTTTGCTTCACTCCTCGATAAGATGAATTCTAGGTTGAGTGCAGGGAGATGTCGTGCTTTAAGGTTTCTTGGGCACGTTATACTCTTACAAAATCAATGTGTTGTTCTCTCCCAGTTTATATTATGGCATATATGAGTTTACCTAAAGGCGTGTGTGAAATTGTGGATGGGGTTGTCCAGATTTTTGTGTGGGGTCATACTAGTTTTATTAGGAAGATGCACGCTATCCCGTGGAGCGATTTTGTGTTCCTAAAAATAGAAGGGGTCTTGGTTTTCTGACGACGGAGCTTCTCAATCAAACTCTCCTTGGAAAACTTGGTTGGTACTTATTGAATGATGATGATAGTTTATGGACTCATGTCTCCGGAGCAACTCAAGCAAGTATATATGTAGTAATGGTATGAGACATTTGTCTTCGTCTTACTGTTGGTCTGAAATTATGTGGAGTTTACAAGGAGTGGTGTCCAAGGGTCTATTTAGGTTTTGGATGATGATATGAATTGGATGTTCGATTTTGGGAGAGAAATGGTTAATAAACGAGCCTCTTATCAACTAGATTTCAGATATTACTACACCTTTTGCTCGAGATTAACTAACTCGAAGGTTTTGGAGCAATATTCAGGGTTGTAGTTGGATGAGGTAAGTGCATATATTCCGTTTTCGATTCTCCTACAGTTGTGTGACCCAACCTTTGAGAGAGTTTATAGTTTGCCTAGTACGACATCTGATTTAGCTCTTCGGGGTGAATTGGGTTGATAACTATCAGTCGATGGGAACTACAACGGCTCCTCCACCTTTGTGTTGTTGTAACCGGCGACGGGTACATCAAATGATGAATGGGTCTCTACTGGGTTTGTGGAAAATATGGGTCTAGGAGCAAGCTAGACTGTTTCGCTGGAAGGTTTCACGTGGTGGTGTTTTGGGAAACCTGGACCGTCAATTGAGCACCTTATCACGTCTAGTAGTTGCCCTTATTTCATGAAAAAGTCGGAGTTCACAAAGCATCTCTTCCAGGATTGTCGATCTTATGCAAGATGTAGGAGGATATGCATGTTGATTTGTTTCACGAATCTTTCTACGACCTACCTTTTGATATTTTGAGGTAACATTCTTTTCCCTTGTGTTTTTGTTAAGATATAATATCAGGACATAAATAATATGGGATTATCTTTAAGATTATATATAATAGGTATATTATGATACTATGTGATTATATATTTACTATATGTCTTATTGTAATCCTTATAAATAAGGCTTAATGCATCAATTGATTAATGTAATTTGTGGTTTCCACCATAAATCTTTCACGGTATCAGAGAAAACCGATCATCAACCTCAAACACCACATTCCGCCAACTTAAAACCGACTTCATCGGGATCTAAATCCACCGGCTTTGTCCGTGTCAAAACAAACCGGTATCATCCGGATCTAAAACCACCGGCTTTGTCCGGATCCAAAATAATCGGTATTGTCCGATCCAATATCGGTCTAAACCGATATCCAAACCTTCAACATCAGTTTCATACCGATCCAAACTAGTTTCGGCATTATCCGAATCCAACAACATCAATACAGTCCGAATATACGGTTGGCTTCATTCGAACCAATATCGTCAAAAAAGAAGAAGAAGATCGGCTCCGTCTGAAAACAAGATCGGTGTCATCCGAAAACAAGATCCAACGTATGGTTTCATTTTAATCTTCAGCATTACCCATGCTTCGATTGCGGAGGAATGTTAAGATATAATATCATAAATTAGGATATAAATAATATGGGATTATCTTTAGGATTATATATAATAGCTATATTATGATACTATGTGATTCTATATTTCCTATTTGTCTTATTGTAATCCTTATAAATTAGGACATAAATAATATGAGATTATCTTAGGATTATATATTTCCTATGTGTTTTACTGTAATCCTTATAAATAAGTTTTAATGCATCAATATAATTTGTCGTTTTAAACCATAAATCTTTCAGTTTTAATGCTAATGTTATGTGGAATGAGGTTTTTGTAGACAAGATTCGGTGAACGTGGAAGTGGCGAATAAGTTTTTAAATACGTTATGAAATTAGGAGATCAAAATATGCATGTGTAGAAGATTTTTAGGGACTAGGGAGCAAGTGCGTGTGTAGGTGAAGAAACATGGTTGCGTCTGCTCGAGTCAAAATAGAGTGGCTTCTATTGCATGGGATCATCCATCAATTGGTCATATTAAGATCAATATGGATAGAGCACAAAAGTGGTGTGGACATGCTACAGTTAAATGTGTGTGGGTGGGTGAAGTATGCATGTGTAGAAGATTGCTAGGGATCAAGTGTGCGTGGGTGAAGCATCATAGTTGTGTCTGCTCGAGTCAAAGAAAGAGTGTTTTTTGTTGCACGGGATCCTCCACTAGTGTGCCACATTAAAATCAATACGGATGGAGCGCGAAAGTTGACTGGTCATGCAACAGTTGCAGGTGTCATTCGAAATCGTGAGGATGAGTGGATGATAGATTTGTGGTTAATCTTGGAGGTGTATTGTGCTTATGGAAGAGCTATGAGGCATTTTACATGGTCTGAAGTTGGTTTGTCATTGATCGCTCCTTCGAAGATCGACTAATTTGAATTAATTTAATTTAACTTATTTTATTGTATGTTTTGTGAAATATATATATATATCTTATTTTAAAAATTATTACATTGTGAAATGTGTATAGGGATTGTTGGGTACATGGGTTGAATTTGGTACATTGGTTGATTTGGGAAGGAAAATGAAAGTTATTTGGTACATGGGTCGAAGGAGGATGAAAGTTACTGGGGTTGAAGTCCCTTATTCCGTATATGTGTTGATTGAGATTGAAAGCGGATGAAATTTATCGGGGTTGATTTGGGTTGAAGGAGGATGAAATTTAAGAAACATATTCCTTTTTTTTTATTACACGGTAAGTAGTTAGGCATGATCACCATCTACTGGTGAGCCATCCTATAACATTCTTGCGGATGAGAACTTCAACTGCTTCTGGAATCCTTCCATCGGCAGCAGGAACGTCATGGCCCAAGCTAGCGAGTTTGTCCGCAACGCCGTTGACCTCCCTGAACACGTGTTATATAGTGACCTGCGAGAATTAAGCAAGAATGATTGAAATGTCAGAGATGATGATATCAAGTTCCCACAGTGGTTTCCAAATCATATTGATTGAGTTGATGATGGTGAGATTGTCACCCTCAATCTCAATTGCCGATATGTTCATAACTTTGGCTTTTAGGAGGCCATTTCACAATGCATGAGCTTCTGTTTGCAGAGGAGATGAGATTTTACACTGTCCATAATTATAAGCAACAGTAGATCTAAAATTAGACCATTGTGATCTCTCATGAGTCATGATATAACCAAAATTGCTATTATTGTTAAGATTCTTAAGAAACATATTCCTAGCAGAGATAATTTATAGCTTATAGATCTTTTGTGTATAAAACTCTACAAAATCAATATAATAATTAATTTAATATATTATAAACATATGCTTATAAAATGTTTAATATCCAAATAATATGCAACCAAGTATAGAACTAAAGTAGTGAGTTGAATTTTTAAAATTGGAACAATATAGATATTCTTTTGGTATATAATTTGATTTAGTAAAAAAAATCAAAACCACCATGATTAACTGAAAGTAAATACATGAAGAAAAAAAAACTAATTTGGGAGTTGAAATTCATGTTTACATATCAAAAAAAATGTTTATATATCATATGACAGTAAACGTCATAGCATGTATTATTATTTCCTGTCCAAGTGTCCAACCAGCAACAATACACCAAATAGGTAACAGTGGTAACCCCAAATCCATAGAATTACAAACACTCGTCTAAGATAATAAATACGTGATATAAAATCCATTCAAAGAATGGTATTAGGAGAACCACAACAATGTATAGGTACTACTACAAGATCCTTCTTTTCAAGAAGGTTGAAGCATGAAACCTTAACATTACTATATACACAACGACCATTATGATCCGAGGTTCCTTCATATTTTTGGGCACCTTGGGTTACAACAGCTGTAACCATAAAAATATTTTCTGCTGATTTGGAATTCAACTAAGCATAAGTCATGACAGGAAATCCGCATGCCAATTGCAGTATAATGAAACGGACTCTTCCAAGAAGGAGCTGGCTTCTAATATGGCTTGAATAGACAATCTGCATATATATTATCTTCTTCACCAAGAACCTGCAGTTCAAATGCCCTGCGATCAAATGGTTCCAAGTTCAAAGGATCAGGATACACACCTGGAATCCAGGGCTGTTCCTCTGTCAAGGATGGCTGTTCTCCAACTCCAAGATCCAAATCTCCCGGAAAACATTGGCTTTGTTGAGATGTATTACAGTTTGCAACAGGACTTACAGGAGCACCAATGTTTTCGTTCGGGTTCCCAGGGTTACCATTTATAAGAACAGTTGGTTGAACTTGACCTGTGTCGAGCTGCCTTGGTTCAGCTCGCTTTGAAGCTAAACGGATATTCATCATGTGTCTTTTATAAGAAAGTCTATAGTCATTGTATGAGTTGTTATTGTCTTGCTTGGAACCCAAATGGACACCTGCAACTGTAGCCCGGGCCTTTCCTAATGCCCGGGACCTCTTAAAGATTGCAGGAGCCGTAACAGAATGAGGGTTCGAGTTCGAGACTCTAGCTCTTTGGAAGTTGTTGGTACATGGATTCATTATTGGCTGTTGAGATAGCGGGTTGGGATGTCTCTGTGTTCTCAAAATATTTGGTGGGTCATAAGATGGGGCTTGCCCAGGTAAGTAGCCATTAGAACCACATATTTGAGGCAGTGGCGGCGCAGGTGGTGGAATTGGGTAAAGTAATTCTTTCCAAAATGTCACATCAACACCGCTGACAACAGGAGCAGCTTCCCCTTGTTTGATCCTTTTCCTCTCAGATTTCCATGACTCTTCTTTCTCAGTAGCATGACAATGATCAGTCAATGAGCTGCCGTTTCCCCAGTTTACACAAGGTGCAAGTGAATCACATACATAACAATGGCACTGCAAGTTAATGTTTTCATTGTTAGCTTTCAAAAGCATGACTGAGCAATTCAATGTCAAAGCTAGCAAAAAGTGAGAACATACAAGATTACAATGTTCTGAATGCAGCGTGGAACCAAATGGAAACTTGACACAAAGATGTCGTGAATGAGGATAATCTCGGCAAGCAACCTGCAACAAGAGGAGAAATAAATACTCGGAATCTTATATGAACATGAAAATGGTCCAATAAACGACAAATTGGAAAGACCCTAAACATGAAAAGGCATGTAAGAATCAAAATTAATCAATTTTTATTCTCTAAAAGACAAAATGGTAAATAGACACTCAAGTTCAGCTTATCAAGGTAAAATTTTGAGGGCAGAATAAAAAAGAGAGAACGATGATTATGATCATATACAGACATGTGAACCAAGAGATCAATAAAATCCATAACCTTTAACGCTTAAATAGAGAAGCAACAATGAACCAACATGGCAAAGCCGAGTTCTGACAAATTTCACATTTGCACATGAAACACTTTTATTAAGCTGGGGCTTCAAGGTTCTCACTAATAATCTATGCAACAGTGAATATGTAAAAGATCACTAGCAATTCTATCTGTAGTTCTAACCTAGTTAAACTCAAAAAGGACCACCAGCCTGTACTTCTAAACAAAACCATATGAAGATTGCCATATTCTTCTCAAAAGTCGCTATTAAAAAATTATGGAAATATGTATGACAAGTTAAAAACCACCGAGGAACTAATGGCATGTGAATCATGCAAAGAAACTCTAAGCAGCACAAAGTGCAATGGTCATCCATAGATAACAGATGAACTTGAGCGAGCATACCGATACACCCATATTTCAAAGAGAAACTAGTCTTCAAAAAGAACTCCATGTGCAAACTGAGAGCTGTAACTGCATGAGCCAAGCATAAAGGAGACAAGAGATTGGCAATTAGCTCATATCTCACCACAGAGGATCAACAGATATAAGAATCAATCGACCCATTCGAACACCACAGAGGATCCATAAAATGCAGACAGATTGTAAGAAAAATAGCATTCTTCCCACAAATAAGGAACTTATTCACTCTAATATCTAAACACGAAAGCCTATCAACATTTCCTGAACCATACAACAGTTTGCCATTAAAAAACATAAGTTAAGGTTCATGTAGCAGCAAAGTTAGCTTCACTAAGACATCACCTAAATCTCAAAAGAAGTACTACCTGACCCTTCTCCGCAACAATCACCAGATCATCAGACTCATAGCTCAAATCCTTATCTTCAGCTATAGGCTTATCCGGATCACCATCCAAAATCACACAATCGTCGTCTTCCTCCTGATGCTGAGCAGCAAAATTAGCAACACCGGAAAACTTCTTTGTACGCTTAGGGTTAGCCAAAACCTCCTTGACCACAACGACTTCATCTGAATCATATCCCTTGTCATCACAATTCTGATTACCACCAACATCACTCTCCAAATTCACAAAGAGCTCACTCCAATCGATCTCGCTGTCGCAACCATCAGAAGCCGCCCAATTAAAACCGACATCCTCATCGGAGCTAATATCAAGTACCACATGATTCCCATCCATTGATTTCGTAGGATATCAAACTCAAACCCTCAAACACTCAAACACTCAAACAGACTACTTTCAAGACAAAATTGACTTCAGAGAGTCCGCAGTTTCTGGAATCAGGGAAATCTGGACTGTATTTCATTACAGATTACATAAAATAAAGGGTTTGCAGATCTCACAGCGAACTGGGTCTAGGCTATACTGTGCACACGTCAATACGCCATACTTGTAAGAATTGGGAATTGCTGCGACAATCAAACAAAAACATGATCGAATTCAACTGATGAGAAGTGCGTCTTTCGACGATTGGAGAAAGTAAAATGGAAACCGAAAAAATCCCAATTATCTAAAGGGCAAGAAATTAAAGAGACATTGGAGAGAAAAGACGACGCCGTCAAATCGTCAATGGCAAAATGCGATTAAATTTCTCATAACACGCAAATCCAAGGCTTGCTTGCTTGCCTACCTGAACGTACGTGCAATGTCTATACGGACGGAACTCCAAAAAGGGGTTCGTCGGCCCGAACACAAAGCCTTCAAAGATGATTGCACCTGTTTAAGGCCCAAGTTTCGTTCCAGGCCCGCTCGTGGAAAACACTTGCTGCCCCGAAAATTATTTTGGATAACCAAATATCACCTGTAAAACGAAGTTACCGAAAGTAACCCGTAATGTGTATTTTTTTCCGAACAAGAATCATACCACTTTATTAGTTACTCAAAAAATGTCTTCATATAAAAGAAGAAGAAAAATTCATACACGCAGTAAAACGAATCTGTTGATCCAACTTCAGACGTGCAATGAGGTGTGCCGCCTTATTGTCTTGGTGTCTAACATGCTTTCACATGAAAACTTCAGAACAGACGCAAGTCTAAGAATCCCGTAATGTTTATGAGATTCATAAAACACCACAAGAATCCCGTAATGTTTATATCATTGTATTAGTTTTTATTTGTATTCAAGTTTTGTTATTTATAACTTTTTCATGATTTATGTATTTAATTTGACAATTGAGTAATTTTAGATATCTCGTTTGAACCTGTTATTTTGGATTTTTCTGTTAAAAAGTAAAATTCAATGGGCCAATTTACAACCTTGTTTCAAATTGTGAATCCTTGTAATATCGATATCTCTATGTATAATCGTCCATCTAGTAGTTTGGACTATATTTTGTTGAAGATGAAAATTGTGACCCAACTTTGAATAAACTAAATATACGGACATGTAGTTGTAGATTTGTACAGCTTGTAGTCTTCAACAATATTCCTAGCAGAGATATACTAGCGGCCAATTATTGCTGCCCAAAGCCAGTTCGTATTTCGGTTTCATCCCAAAATCTTTGGTCTATAAAAGCATTAACGGAGCATATGCTTCCACGTGGAAAACCACCTTTTTCCATGCAATAAACGATTCCATATATTTATATATTAAATTAAATTCGTATGCCAAAAATAAAATGCTGGTCAAGACACTCAAATTCTATATTTTTTCATGCAAAATTCGTATGGTTAAAACAGATTTTATTTGATGATTCATATATGTCTCTAGAAGAAGTATATTTATATTAAGATTTTTCAGATATTTATAAAATTGCCGCCCTTTATTTATATCTAACTTTCAGCTTCAACAACATAAACAGACAAACAGATATTTTATTTTCCGGTGATTTCGCGGAGCCTACAATGGCGATCTTGATTCCACAGATAATGCAATTCTCCACCTTACAAAATTGTTACGCGTGATTTCAGTATTTTTTTAGAAGATAATTTATACAGCGTAAATTAATATTTCTACGATATAAATTGCGATCTCCCTCTTACAACCTGTTAAGGTTATTCAGCTCTGAAAATCAACCGGGAAAAGGAAAACCCTTTTTGGGTTCTTTTCACCTCTTCTTGCAGAACATCTGTGAACCCAAATTGCAGTAAGGCTCTTTCTTCGTATTTTAGTTGTAGTCTCATTAATTGCAAGATTTGCTACTTGTGCTTGATTATCAATTTGTTGGTTTCCTTTCGTTACCACTCACCTACATTCACGAGCATTCATCTTTGTTTTACTTGGATCTGTACCATCCAGATGGCAATTGTTTGTTAATTTTGCTGGCAATGTAGTTTCTTATATACCCTAGAAGATAAAGCCGTTGTGATTGGCGAATTAGGTTGTTCATGAATGTTCTGCTGAAGTTCATTTAAAACATCAGTTTCCTTGTGTTCTTATGCTTGTTTTGCTGCTTTGTAAACAGGATAGAAATATGATGCTTCGAAGTTCTTCAACTCCTATCCTTGGATCCTTACTATCATACTCTGAGAGCCCAAACAGTCATCACCACACCGAAATCAACCCGTCCAAGTATAATTACTCTCCGATTTCATCTCACCACCATAACAATCACAATAAGAAGTTCGGATCTGTCCATTTACTCAACTCTTGTCAATCTCCAATCTCACCTTCAATTGCTGATTTGCCTCCTCAAACCAATGGGTTTCGAAGGGCTCAATCTGAAGGGAATCTCGAGGGGCTATTAACGTCCTCCTCCTCTGTGTCATTTGATGGATTTGATGAATTTGACACCTCGGCTCCTTTGCCTAAGAAGTTATCACACAAGCACAATTACCCTGTGTTGGAGACTATACCGTCTTTCTCGGTTCATAACTCCGTGTATTTATCTGAGGGTGATGAAGATTACAGTGATGATGAAGAAGAAGATGGAGTGAAATCTGAAGCAATGTTGAAAAGTGGGAATTTTGGATTGGAGAATAGCTATGCTTATGGTATCCGAGTGGCGGATTTTCCTAAACAAGAGGAGAGTCATAGAGTTCTTTCAAAAATGCATATGGCAATGGGGCTTGGTGTTGATGATTTTACCGGCTTTACTGGTGGCGGTTATGGAGGAAGAGGTGGAAGTGAAGACAAAAGAAGAGGATCTAATGGTGATGATGGCGGTGGAGCTAATGAGGTGGAGGAATACTACAAGAAGATGATTGAGGAGAATCCCGGGGACCCTATATTCATAAGGAATTACGCCGAGTTTCTATATAAGGTGAGCCCCAAGATTTGCTGATCACATATGAGTTAAATATGTTCTGTACTTGAGAATAAGCTTCTTAAAAGGTTTTGGTTTGTTGATGTTGTAGACTAAGAACGACTTGAAAGGAGCCGAGGAGTACTATTCTCGAGCTATATTGGCTGATCCTGGAGATGGTGAAGTCCTGTCACAGTACGCGAAGGTGATCTGGGCACTCCACGGTGATGAGGATAGGGCTGCTGGCTATTTCGAGCGTGCAGTCCAAGCTGCACCTGAAGACAGGTTTGAATCTTTTCGAGTTTTAGTCCCTGTTTGATTGGAGTGGTGGAAAAAAAATGGAAATGATTAGATTACTTTCATGTGTTAAAAGACCTCTACACAAACATAATTTTGATTGATTTGGAATCATTCTGTTACCGGCAATGATTATGTGCGATTCAAAGCGAGCCCTTAGTGTTTTTAGTAGTTTATTTGTCAAACTATGTGGGAAAACTCAGATTAGATTATGACATGGTGTGTTGTCTGTTGCAATTTGCAGTTTAGTGCTTGCAGCTCATGCTAACTTCCTATGGGAAATTGAAGAAGATGATGATGAGATTGAAGGTGGAGCTACAGATGAGGAGCTCGACAAGGTGTCTCCGCTGATGCCTAGTCTGGGGCGCTTTGCAATGACAAGTATGTGATTACAAAGTTGAATTTCTGAAGCTGAAAGTGTAACAGTTCAAGGAAGAATGTCACCATTGAGGTTGGCAAAAGGCCAGAAAATGTATATACACTAGTAGGTTACTGCACTTGTACCAGAAACTAGACATACTTTATAGTGTATACAGTAATAAATTGTTTGGTATTTGCTTCTGCTTGGCCAAACTAAAACATGTTGTTTATGTTGTAATTAATTTTGGAATTAATCTTTGTCATGTTACTAAATAATCTTAATATTATTTAATAATCACTCCATTAGATAATCTTTTGGATACAGATTAAAACTAACTCAGCTTTTATTCTGATCAGAGATCGAAAGATATTTCGTGTAGACGGAAACTTGAGTTTTCAGGACAGCATTTCCCGTTTCCGTTTCCTTCTCTAGAGAAGCGTAGAAACTCGGACACAGGGAAACACGTATCCTTGTGTAAAAATATGGAAACTATGAGTTTCCTGGTGTTTCATAATCTGTTCTTTTAACCAGATTCTGTATTTAGTTTCCTGGTTAAATCTATTTCATCAAGCAACTCTCTACATTTAAAAACACTTGATTTACAGAGAAGTACAACCCTAATTCATAAGCACCTAAACTACTCTATATAAGATTTGGATCTAATGGCAGTGACAAATTTGTATATTTGTCATCATTTACAGGCAACAACAAATTCATAGAAACCCTAAAAAAAGAGAGGAAATTCTGAAGAGAACTAAAGATGTAGAATTTACATAGTGTAAGTGTAATTTAAGTGTTTTTGAGGCTTCTTCTTGAGGGCTGATTTGGTACACAAGAGAACAACAACAATAAGTCCAGCACCAGCTACTCCTCCTACTACAATGGCCACTGTCCTCTGGGTATTACCATGCTTGGCCCCTACAAATATAAAAAAAAAAGAAGAGAAAAATTAGTTTGAATAATAGGATGAGTAAAAGAAATTTAGAATAAAAGAAGAAGAAGAAATTCAAGCTAGTGGCATAAAAAAAATAATAATAACCACCTGAAATTCCTAGCTTATGTGTCAATCTTTTTGGAAATATGGTAGTATTATAAGTATGCTTTTTTGTGTTATTGGATCATACTTAATCAGATAGAGGGGGCCGGTTTTGAATATTCAAGAAGTTTGATCAGTGGAAGAAGATTTTCTGGAAGTTCATTGCTTTTCTCCTTTAAAAAAGTGGAATTTATCAATCTAATATTCATATACTAATATTGTGATATGGATACAAACATGCCATAAATTATAATTATGGCAGCCTAAATAGCTCTTTGCCACTGGGAAAACCAAAAGATGCAAACTTTACAAAAAAGAAAGAGCAATATGTCTTAGATAAAAACCAATTCCAGGAAATGAAAACAAAAACACTTGCTTTCTTGATGTAGATGTTTCTCTAACTTTAAAGTAGATTTTGACAGGTGGACCATTTATACAAGAAGCAAATAAAAGAGTAAAAAGACCACAAAACACATCATCAAACTACCTAAAAAAAAATCAGCTAATTTTCTCCTAAACCAGCACTTTCAATTTTGATCACTTTCAATAAGGAAAAAAACACAAAATCATAGGAAATTTGGTTCGACTTTGAAGGCCTTAGAAATTTACCCTATAATATCTTCAGATAAGCCAAAAAAACAATTGAAAAACAAACTAACTAACAAACCAACAATCTGATTATCCTTTCACACTGACCCACTAAAGTATTCACTGTACAGTACTAACCTGATGAAGATCTTTGCTCTTGGACACCATTAGGGTAATAAGTATAGCTAATGTAACACTGATGAAGATAAACTTGGCCTTCCATGGAGTCACCACACTCAACTTTCACTCTCTCAAATGCAACTCTAATACAATCACTACAACCTCCACCATCGAGATCACCTTCACACTGACCCAAAACAAACAATTCTGAATTAAAGCTTGTTGTATAGAATCCACCACCACCAACAACTCCTTTTTCCACTTGTTCAAAGGCTAAATCTCTATTCTGATCAAACCCATTACTCAAATTCCCATTATAAGTAGTCTCAACCACAGTTTCTTGCTTACAGTACTTGTAAAGAAGCTCAGTAGTTGAAATCTGTTTAAACCCAGAAACTTCATACCTCATGTAACAACCAAGAAGTTGAAATCTTGCAGCTATGGATTTCCCACAGAGTTTTTTGGTGAGTTTTGGGAATTGGTTTACACAGTTGTAGCAATCAAGGGTTGATAAGTCTCCTCTGCACTGATAAAGCCCAAAGATTGAATCTTGACCAACACCCACTGTTGTTTTGCTGAAATTGGCTTTTGTTGATTGGGAGATTAGGTTTTCAAAGAGGGATTTGAGGTTTTGGATAGAAGTATCAGATGGGTCTGGGAATTGTTGATCAGCACAGCCTCTGTAGATTAATCTTGTGATGTCTACTGATGATTCAGCTTCTGGGTATGATGCTATAATCAGGATTAGTGGGATTAGAGAAGTGATTAAAGGCTTGTTTGGAGAAAAACCCATCTTCTTAGCTCTTTGAAGTAAAGCTTTCATGGTGGTTGGTTGAATTGTAGAATGAAATGGAGATTTTAAATCAAATTGGAAAGCAACAAAAGCAAGGGTTTGTGCTACCACTTTATCTCCTTATTAATTTGGCTCCTTTTTATTATTTTTTTTGATTTTTTGTGTGTTATTGCTTGCTTGCTTTTGATGGTTAACTTGTACACACAACTTTCAATATTGAAGTGTGAAAGCTATGCAAGTATTGAAGGCCTGGTGTTTTGCAGTCTCTTTTCATGGCTTTTGTGGTGCCAAAATCAATTTCTGGTGGGCTGCTATATAAATGTACAGTTGCTACAAAGAGCAACCCTATTAAAAAGCAAATAATAAAGTGAGGAAAAAAAAGCTTTTAAACTACTTAAGAGTTAAGCCTGTATATTGTGGTAGGGCATGAAATACAAACAAATTTTTTTTATTTATTTATTTTATCATCACATCCCACGAGTTGAAATGGACCTTAAACTTCGTTGCTAAGTTTGTCAATTTGATTGTGCTTGTAATTAACATTCTTGATCTACAAAAAACATGAGTATTCAGGGAAGATATATAATCTTGAAAGGGAAGGTCAATGTAATTGATATTTACACAGTTTTATAACTAATTTCCGTGCTTTGTACGGATTTATATAAAAATATATGATTTAAAAGTAGATTTTACATATTGGTTATTATGTTGATTATCACATTTATATATTTGAAGTTTATATATTAGATGGATGATAAATTCAGTTAAATTTAAAAAAATAATTTGGCGATACCTATCGAATCATATCATTGGACAGCGAATGGAGTTGTTAAGTAAAATGAAACAATGTAAGGTTATTTATTTAATTGTGTCACGGATGATGTGACAAGACCTTTGAGACCGAAATGATGTTGTCCATAGGCGAGTTAACAATGAGACCGAAATGAAGGCTATGCCTTCAACAATGGGAGGCAACGTGGTTTAACAATGGGAGGCAACGTGGTCCGGACCTAAGTCTGACCGGATCTGAACAGAGTGGACCAGATGGACCGGAAAAATTAACTTTAATTTTTGTTATCATTATTTTTTTATAATATATATATATATATATATATATATATATATATATATATATATATATATATATATATATATATATATATATATATATAGAGGATCGGATGGATCGGAAAAATTAACTTTAAATTATTTTTAAAATTTTTTTATAATATATATATGCAGAGAGAGGGGATGGACCAAAAAAATTAACTTTATATTAAATTAATTTTTTGTTTGTTTTAATTTTTTTTAATATATAACTTTTATTGCATGTGACTATTTAATTTTAATTACCTTAAATGACATTATAAATATATATATATATATTTGGGTTATATATGTGTATATTTACGATATTTGGGTAGTGACTAGTAGCCTAGCATGTAAGATCGGTAGTTAAAAGCGTGCTAAGTAAATGAAAGTGTGTAATCTTTAGATTAAGGATTAATCAACTGTGATATTATGAAAACAAAAACCCACATCAATTTTAGCAACAGTAAAGTAGTAAGTCACAGTAAATAAAAGTGGGTAATCTTCAGATTAAGGATTAATCAACTCTAATAATATACCGAGGTTGAAAGTTTCAACAGTAAGTGGTAAGCAAGTCAATTAAGCGGTAAACAATAACCAATAGTAGCAACAACTACATGTGACTATTTAGTTTCAACAATTTAACAACAATTTAAGCAAAATATTGAACTTCTGGACATTCAGTAGTAACACTTTCAACAAAACAACACCAAGAAGACTTCTTTGCACCACTTTCAGCTTTGTGTATTTCCCTTGCTCTTCTTAAATTAAACCGATAGTAATAATGAACATATTAAAATTTTATAATATAAACATTACCTTTTATCATTTCATCTATTACAAAGGAAGTGTAACCTATTTCGGGTAGATCACCGACCAATAATCACCATCCATAGAATAAAACAGTGATTGGACGTATTGCCCGGATCTCAAACTACTCTGAACCAATTGATAAGTCCAAAACATACACATTTTATGTCATCATTTGCATGCATTATCATACCCCATTTGATTTGGTTTGTGTTCATATAGATCATAAATACTTTCTATTGTGTATTATGATGTCTATTTTGGTTTATTTCGAATTTCAAACATTCATGCATAGCACGAACTTTACACTAATTTCATTTTACATTAAAAAGTTCTTGTAGGCTTGTAGCGAATGCTCTTGGATTCCAAATGCAAAAATATTAGGACTTAAAATTTTTATTTCCTAAATTATATCGGTTATTCTACAAAAGTACAACATCTTTAGTTCCCACAGTTATTGTTTCGCGGGGCCAATCCGCTCATTTCTCCAAGTAACCACGTAGAATAGCTGCACTCGCAAGCAGCTCTACTGTCGTCGACTCGTCGTCACTTCCAAAAACCTTCCCCCGAGATTAGCTGGTCCTCTAAAACCCTTCTTCTCCTCTTCTGCTTCTGCAAAATCTCAACCATCTTGGTTGCTGGTAAGTTCCAAATTTCCACTCCTTTACTTATCCCGTCGATTTCCAAATTCCCTTGCTTCTTGTACCTGGTTCTTGACGTTTACTTGCTCTTTCTGTTGTTTTGAATGGTTTTTGGGTTTGATCGTCTTTTTCGGTGGAATTTTGTGAATTAGGGTTATTTTGGGTGTGATTGAGTCTGAATTGGAGCAATTTTGGATCCGATGCCCTAGAATACTCTTGAAGGCATCACATTGTGTGCATGCTAAAACAAAATAAAGTTCCGTTTCCGAATTAGTTGGCATTTTGTAATTGTGTGACAATGCTAGTGTACGGAATGTGCAAATGCTATGATTTTAGTGGCCTGAGGAGAAATGATTGATCTGGTTCGTATCTTGTGGCGGAATCTAGAACAACTGTTAGCTTTGAATATAACCTAAACTTGGGGTATTAGATTTTACATAGCCGGCGTTTTGTGTATATATATATCAGTTTGATACCCGATACTGTGTTTGGTATGGATTGATCTCGGTATCAGATATGGGCTATAGCCATAGAGATATACCTTTGCAAATGGCAGTATGGGGGAATTTAAATTGATACCAGATAGGCCCCTAAAACCTATAATGATATTAAAGTTTGTAGTTTGCTTGTATGATAATCAGTAAATGTTTTGAAGCTATGCTGAATCTCAAGTTGCATCACCGGGCAATCTACTGAACAGCATTTTCAAAATTAGTGATGGACTGATAAAAACTCTGGAGCACAACTAGATTTTCCAGAATTTGGCGTATGAAGAATCTCTCATGGCTTGCTTTTCTTTTGCCGTTTGATACAGGTGCTATACCAAGGAAATGGCTCCTAGTGCTAGAGTTCAGGCGGCCTTTCGTGCTATGAAAGATATCGGCATTCCTGAAAAGAAAACAAAACCTGTATTGAAGAAGCTCTTGAGTCTGTATGAAAAGAACTGGAAGCTTATTGAAGAGGAGAACTATAGAGTCCTCGCTGATGTCATTTTTGAAGAAGAAGCTATGGAGGTTTATTCTCAGGGCTTTTCTGAGTTTTCTCATTTATTTTTGTCGAATTTTTTTACTTTATGATTAAATGGTGTAACATTTCTAGACCGCGGAAGATAGGAGTGTTCCTGAGAACGGTGCTGCTGATGTATGCCCGGTAATTCTCATCATCAAACTATTTTTACTTTTATTGGAAGATATGATCATGGCTATTGCTTAGCTCAAATGCTGCTTAAATGTGCACTTTGATCAGGTTGGAAATGTTTTGGAGCAAGAACCCTCTACACAAGAGGAGCCTGAGCGCCCATTGAAAAGGATACGTAGAGGCCGGACTACTTCAAATGCAGGTACATCCACAACTGATGGAAGTGCACTGAAAGAGCCTAAGCCTGAACCCATTGATGAACCCCAAGGCTGCTCAAACCCTGAAGGCTCACAGGTCAAACCTCGAAAAAACAAAGGAAAGCAACCAGTGTCATCACAGAGTCCTGCATTACCTAGTCAACCAAAACCATGTAAACCACCTGGTAGTGCGGCTCGTGGCTTGCATATAAAGGAACCTACTAAAGAGTCAGGCACTGCTCTTGATTCAAAAAGGAAAGAACCTGCTGCTAATGGAATGATCATACCTAAAGATGAGCCTTATACTGATGGTATGCCAATGAATGAGGTTCCTCTTGATGTGATTCATCCAGGTACATCCTCCATCTCTACTTGCTTGTTTTACTAAAAATGTCCTTTGAGCTTATAGCCGTACGTAACTAATTGCTTCTGCATGTATGGAATGTCATCTCAAATTCATTGATGATAGCATCTTGCAGCAACTTTCAAGTTTATAGAATGAAAATCTGTTTCATCAAAAAAAAAAAAAGAAAGAATGAAATTGTGTTGATGCTCAAGCAGTTTAGGCATGCTTCCCTTTCTGCAGTTTGCTACGAAGTAGTAATTTGTAACTTCCTATTTTAGTAGATCATTTCCATTTGCTGATTGTAAGGATAAGGCTATTGATTCACTGACTTCACCTAGAATATGTATTTATTTATGGATTGACTGGAACCGTATTGTTTTTAAATGGATAGATTTTGTAAACTCTATTAGTTATCTCACTAGCCTTAGGTTCATTTTATTTTATAATTGATATTGACAGTGTGTTTGCCCCCTTGTTTTTATTTATTTTGTTATGGCTTGATACCTCTAAATTCTTAATCTTTAATCACACCATTTTATGTTGGCCCATTTGGTTTACTTTGCAGCATCCTTACCCAAGGCAGCACCTTCAATCACTAATGGTACCTCTCATGGCCAGGACTGTGCAGATCGAATCAATGAACATATGGCACTGCCATCTTCAACAGGCAAGGAACAAAAGTATTTTTGTTATCAATGTTGTTCCAGAGAAATTTATAGTTCGTGGAGAAATTTCAACCTCTTTGTTGATGTTAAAAATATCTGAGTCGCACTATGATCTCGAAAAACCTAATCTTCATATAGCAAGCGTACATGAGGTTATGAAATATATAGAAAAATAGCCTTATGTCGTACCATATTTTTGGCTCTAGTTTTAAGATTTTTGCAAGTGCTTTCTGGGGCTGGAACAAACTTTACTGAGTTTGATGGGAAGGCCTGTTCATAATATAACTTTCCCTCTTATATTAAAAACATCCAATTCACTAGGTATTATGCATGTTGATGGCCCTGGCGGTATATATTCATATTAGGTCTTGTCTGTCTATTTTAATTGTTCTGACATGTCGAGCAAAATGCCTGCAAGCTAATGAGGAATTTATTAAGGATGGCTCAGGTGAGAAGGAACCCAGTGGCTTTTCGGACACAAACCTTCAGAGTCTAGTGGTTTTTGAGCATCAGCAACTTAAGTCTGAGGACATGAGAGCCACCCATGAGTCCATTGACATTACAAGGGGCGAAGAAAGAGTTCAAATTTCTCTTGTAAATGAATCTCAGACGGAGTTAATGCCTTCATTTCACTACATCCGACAGAATGTCATTTATTCGAATGCAAATGTGAAATTTTCTCTTTCTCAAATTGGTGATGGAGATTACTGCAGGACATGCTATGGAAATTGTTTGGTTTCATCCAAACAACTTGCATGTTTGTGTGCAAAGAAAGGGTTTGCATACACCTCTGAAGGTTTACTCAAGGAAGAGTTTTTGACAGAGTACATGTCCATGGTTCGCAAACCTCAAAAACTTGATGTTGTTCTTTGTAGCACATGTCCAATTGAAAAATGCAAGAATGAAGGGATGTTGGAGCCATGCAAAGGTCATGTGAAGCGAAAATTTATCAAAGAATGTTGGGTTAAATGTGGATGCAGCAAAATCTGTGCCAATCGTGTGGTACAACGTGGCATAACTTACAAACTGCAGGTGAGTGTCCTCATGTCTCTTCAACTATAGCAACTTTGCTGGTCACTGCAGACTTAGTGTAATGACTCATACGAGACATTGCATTTGATTGCATTCAAGGGCATACTTAATTATTTTGCTCTTGAAATTGTTTGTTGATTTTTTTCTTTTGTTAATGTTTATTTTCTAGGTTTTCTGGACTCCTGAAGGGAAAGGCTGGGGTTTGAGGGCCCTTGAAGAGTTGCCAAAAGGAGCATTTGTCTGTGAATATGTTGGTGAAGTATTGACCGTTAAAGAGCTCCATCAAAGGACTCTGCAGAAAAAAGGCAACAAGCAACGTACCTATCCAGTGGTGCTAGATGCTGCCTGGGCCGGTGGAAATTTGCTGGAAAATCAATCTCTTTGTTTGGATGGAACATTATATGGAAATGCTGCAAGGTTTATTAATCACAGGTATTACTACACAGTAAATTTTGCATGGATTGAATTTCCCCCTTTCTGAAGCCCTAATTCATTTGTTGGATTTGATTGAAAACTCACATTACGAATACATGTTGAGAAGTTATCAAGCAGGCAGATTAATTCTTGAGGACAAAAACTAATTTCCAACCTTTTTTTTTATTAACACAAATTCTTGTTGAGGTTTTGTTTCTCACTTCTAGTTGTGCGTTCTCATATATTGTGCAAGGTCATGACCTTGGGCTCTGAATTGAATAAGCTCTGAACTCTGTTTCATTGGATCGGAAAACTGAAATAGAATATCTATCCACTTAACCCTAGCACTCTAATTCCTACCTCGTTTTTAACCATGTGCTATGTGACTTCACTGTGTGTGTCATGTTCATGCCTATCTTAGATTGAAGGCTCTCTTGGTTTAATCTCCTGTTTTGTCTTTTGTGTCCCCACCAGATGTTTGGATGCAAACTTGGTTGAAGTTCCAGTTCAAGTGGAGACTTCAGACCAACACTATTATCATGTAATGATCTTACATGTGATATTTTCATTCCATGTTTGAATTTGGTGTCCTTGCCCGAAATTGACTTGTTTCATTTACTCAACAGATCGGTCTCTTCACAACCAGAAAGGTTGATGCAATGGAAGAACTAACATGGGTGCGTAGGTTGTCTTGAGTTTCCTAGTAACTAAATTCAAGCTTGTCCTTTTTTTACATCACTGATTTATATGAGGTCTTCACATTTGAGTCAATGGTCCTCGTGTTGGAACCTTCTTATATAAATTTTTTTAAAGTTTTGAATTCTTGTGAACCCATGCTTCGATTTGCTAATTTCCTGCACGCATGCTACATGCAGGACTATGGATTAGATTTTGAAGACAAGGATCAAGAGCAGTTCAATTGTTTATGTGGCAGCAGCTTCTGCCGAAATATCAAGCGGTCCAGTAGTAAGTAAATTTGTTCTGTTATCAGTAACGAATGACACGAGGTTTATCATCCATTCATCCAATATACAGTTTTTACTGATTATTTGTATATTTTTCCCCTCATAGGGTCGAGATCCATGTCAATTGCACAATGAAGGCTTTGGAAATATTCTGTTGCAAGAGCACAATCTGTGTTAATAATAAATTTTGTGAAACATGAAATGTTGGTCTCAGATGGGATGGTTGGTAATTTTGGCGGATTTTAAGACTTGGATAGTGTGATGCTCCATTTGTAGGGAGGTAATGCAATGCATTTTGGATGTTTTGATTGACTTGGCGGAGCTAATCTTTGTTAAAACTGAACTGATCTTCAGCTTAGTCATGCTGACTACTTTGGGTAGTTAATGGTAACAGAAGTGCATAAATTACATTGGTAGTGTTCTTTTGCAACGTGTTTTGTTGTCTTAGTTGCTGTTTTGAAATTATAAATTGAGCATTACAAAATTTACAACAGCTGGCAGGTGCTTGCTGGGTAAGAAACCGACTGATGCTAAGAAAATCGTCAACTTCTAGATGGTGTATAAATGTTGGAGGATGACGGTGGTCAATCCTCTCATTTCGTGGAAGATAAGGTTTGACTTGGTGGAAAAATGAAAAGAGTCCGGCCTTGATCGGTAAAATTTATTTTCTGGTTAGATTTTTTGAATTTTGGAGTTTTTATAGAAGTTACTAATGTGGGATTGTTTGAATGGAACGTAATTTGTTTATTTATTTAGTGGGAAGGGATTCATGGCACTGGAAGCGTTAAGTGACAGACGGCCTGATCGTCAATGACCAAAACGAGGATATAAACATATAAATAATGATTTAAGTACAAAAATATAATTAAAATTTGTTTTTTTCCTTCTTCTTTTGAGTAAAAAAAATGTTTTTATCATTTTATGTTAGTAACGCAAAAGGTTCATTTTGTTGGGGAAATTAAGAATACTACTTTCGCCATAGGGTGTCATAAATCTCTATGGATGTTGGAATGTTTGTCTGACTTCTACCAAAATACAGGTATCTGTTGAGTAAGACATCATTAAAGTTGTCAAAGAGTTCTTTTGAGTTATTTTTTTAGTAATGGTAAAATGCTCAAATAAATCAACCTTACTTTCATAGTCGTTTCGATGGAATGTGTATGTTATATGAGAAGAAGAGAATAAGGGAATATGATTGTAACTGGATATGAAAAATGGATATCCCACCAAAAATTAAGAGCTTCATAAAAAAAGGGATTACAAACTACAGAAAATTAAGATCCCAAAACATAGCAGTTCCAATGAAATGTGTCATATGTAAACATCATCTTGAAGACCTATGACATCTTTTAAAATGTCCTATAACAAAGCAAACAATTGAAAATTTCCCTGGCAATAGGTACTTAGGTAGTGTTCTCAATGCAATTAACTGGAATCCGTCAAAACCAAGTTTTTTCCGCTAAATTTTCTAAGGGATAGCCTCAAAGAGGAAGGTCTCAAAAAGTTTTTTTTTTACCTCGTGGAGCATATAGTTTTTAAGAACCAAACACTTTTTTAAATGTAAATATTTTATGAATAAGAATAACATTAAAGAGTTTATAATACATAACATTGGAACATGGAAGGAATCCAAAAAAATTAGATGACAATGATACACCTAGTGCGAAAATCTCAAGTATTAAGAGGAAGACTAGAAACATAAAGTGGGAACTACAAGTGGAATCGATGAGGCAAGGAAAAATGATGGTTCGACCTCTTTCGCTTTCATAATAAAGGACCACATGGCAAGCGTTATTATTCTAAAGTACGAAAAATTATTTAGTACAACGATTTACGAAGCAAAGTCCCATGCCTTTCTAAATGGGTTTAAGATGATGAGAGAACTAGGCATACGGAAAATAGAAGTGGAAGGTGACAACCTTAATGTGATCAAATGTGTCATGGAGATATGGAAATCACCATGGGACTCGAAAATACTAATTGGTGATATCTTGTTTCATTTACAGTTTTTGGAGGACGTCAAGATTAAACATATATTCAAGTAAGTTAACAAGGCGGTTGATGCTCTTGCTGCTCTTGACTTGTCACCCCCTAACGCAAATCTTGATCTGCCCCGGGCTATTGAGGAGATCATTTAGAAGGATGCCTACCAGTGGCCAGTTTCGAGGATAAGGCCGTCATCATCACATCACATGTCATCATTTAGTTAGGATGACCGCTCGGGCCGCCTGTATTTCACTAGGTGCTCCCAAATTGCTTTTCATGTACAAAAAAAATAAAAATATCAACTTTTACTTTCATAACTCTAGCCCGAAAATTGACGACTTCACATTAAATCACTTTGTGGTCTACGATACACAAAGTATTTCAAAAATAATCACTAATTGGTTGGACTGTTCTAAAACCGGTATGGAAAAGGCCTATGATCAAAGCAATTAAGATTTCATTCTCTCAATTTTGAGAAAATTTGATTCAATAAGAAAATTGCAGTTTTGTTTCCGGTTATGGTAAAAAACGGACCTATAGGACATTGTTTCCTTAAAAGGGCTAAAATAAGGTGACCCTTTGTTCCGTTTACTGTTTGTGTCTAGGGTTGAAATTCTCACACAATTGTTTCAAATAGATTGTAATAACTTTGATAACCATATTGGATTCCCCCTGTGAAAACAAGATATCTCAATCTTAGTATTGTCCCTAGTTGACGATGTGATCATTTTTTGATAAATCAAATGTGTTATCTTGTCAAAGGACTAAACTAGTCTTGGAGCTAGTTCAATTTCGGGACAAATAATTAATTTTTAGAAAATATCCAAACAACGAAAAAAATCAAGTGACACTTATGAGACTGATCAAGACCCACGTCTATACTTTGTTGCATGAGGCATTTCCCGTAGGAGTTAGAGAGATGATTACATCTTCGTAGTTGGTTTTTACTAGAGTTATATTATGATTCATACTTTGGTGTATTTGGTATTGATATATGTACCGGGCTTGGTTTGAGTCCGTTGATGACTTTGCCGAAGGTGGGATGACCATTGCCCCGAGAGTTAGCCGCTTGTTTGACTTGTGAGTGTATTTGTCTACTGGTGGTTTTGCCGAAGGTGGATGAGCCTCATGAGTTATGCCGGATTGGTTGTATTATCTTATTTCACAGTTTTAAGGTAGTAGGTATGTTTAGAAGGATTGTATGCCTCTTTGTAGTACTTTGTGTGATGTTTTTTGACCATAGACCTCAGGTCACAAGCATGCACATAAACCTTGTTTTTGTAGCATAACTAGCTCTTAACGGACCCGGTTATACTTTTTTCTCACTCTTTATGAATTTATCTTTCGCTAAAAAAATAACTAAAAAACTTGATTGGAATGAACTACACGATCTCTTATTGGATTGCCTAGCTATCAATGGAAGAGTTACAAGAAAGTACATTTGAAGAAATCTATACGAAAACAAAACAACAACTCTCGAGATGAAAAGTCAGTTGACTCAGCTCTCTCGCATGAAGGAAGAAATATGCTCATGAGTCATGAGACACAACTTCGCTACTAAACAATTTATTTTAAAATTCAAAACTTGAAGTTACCGACACACAATCTTAAGGAGCTCGATAAAAAATACATAATTGTACTGTCAACAATTATTGACGTTTAATTGACAATACTAGTATTGTCACCATTTTTTTAAAAGAAAAAGATTAAAAAATATATATTTAAGCGGTCAAAAACAAAAAGATAAAAAAACTAACTTTTTTTATAGGTTCGGTTCAATTAAAAGTTAGGTTCGGCTCAAACTCGAATCGTTTATAAACGAGATAATTTTGAGTATGCCAATGTTCGACTTATTCCGCTTGCATAATAGGCCTAAATATTACATTACTTTAATGTATAGCTGCCATGATTTCCAAGCGTACTAATTAGTAATGGCTAGATTTTTATATTAATCAGTTTTGAAATCAGAAATCTAAACTTAACTTTTTGACCGCTTAATAAAAATAACTCAAATTAAAATAAATTGTGCATAATTGATCTGGATTGCTATTAGGCCGTAGGAAGCGAGCAAAGCATGCGCATTGCTGAGCGCATGACCTGATGAACTCGCAATGCACATGCGCCTGAAACCTCTCTTTGTCGAAATGAAAAGTAGACAAAAAAGCTCGGAGCATCTGCATTGCGGGTGCATCGATAATGTTTTGTCCGACTGAATAACAACACTATACTTGATATTACAATTAATGTCCATTCAATGGACTATCATTGTTAGTTGACGGAACAATTATGTGTTGACAATCATTTATGCCATCAGCTTGTCGACGATATTTTCGAATTTTTTTTCTTCTAAAAAGTAGATTTAAAAAAAGTGGTCAAATATTAAAACATGAAAATTAATTTATCATTATCCTACAAAACTTTTAATTAATAATAATTGCCCTCAGCTGTCTAAACCACTTAACCCCTAATAATTAATAGCATAAAAACCGCCTTGATAGTACAACTAATGTCGAGAGGCTAATTTTATTTATTTATTTTAATTAAGGCTGTTTTTTTCTTCGAAAAAGTAGAATTTTAATTTTTAATTAGTAATTTTTTCTTCAAAAAAGTAGAATTATAAATTTTTAATCAAGGCGGTTTTTATTAAAACATGAAAAATTAATTTCATAACATCACTCTACTTGATGGTACAACAATTAATGCCAAGAGACTAATTTATGCAGGCAAAACCAAGTGCCAACACAACATTTTGAGTGATTAAGAAATAAAAAACAGAAACCGCCTTAATTATCTTCTCCTACTCAATTCCATCACCTTTTTGTCTCATTTCTCTTTCTTTGCTATAAATTCAATCCAATTTATGCTCGCACGCAGAGTGGAGGTATTTTAAACTTTGATTCTCGCAAAGACGCAAACAATCTTGGAAGCTTCGTTTTCGCTTGCTCTCTCGCCTCCTTCTTTGCCAAGATACTTTTTGTCTTCTCCTGTAAGCATCTTTGTTTCTCTTCCGCTGCTGCCGAAGCTGTTGTGAATTCGATAGGTAATTTTGATTTTTTCCCCTTCTAGCTCGTTGCAGTTTTCTACATTAACTGGTACTGAATCCCGATTAGTTATTTTGTAATTTCGTCGATTTCTACTTTCTAGGTTCGTAAATTGTTACAAGCCTTTGAATCCGCTAGTAAATCAAAATTTGCAGCTCTGCGATTGGACAGATTTCCATTGTTTCATCTTCGTTCCCATGGAAGTTTGCAATGCTGCTTTTGCTGTTGTTTGATTTGTTCCTGTTGAAATTTAGCTCTGCTTTTTGATTGATGGTTAATTGTTCGACACAATGTCTAAAAGAGGAGTTAGGTAGTTAGTGGTTGCTCATCTTATGCAGGACGAAGTGTGAAACTTACATTTATGCTTTATTCATAAATCTTAAGAGCAGCTTTTCTTTCTGGTGTCAACTTGAAAATATTATCTTATTCTTGTCTTTGTATGTCTAATATCACAATGCAATTATCCTTTGTTGTTTAAGAATTTTCCTTTATGGATTCTTGTGGTTGTTTGACTTGAAAAACAACATGCTATTGTGAAAGGACCAATGCTGCCTTCTTGGTATAATCCAGCGCAGATCCCTGTATACCTTCATTGTCAGATTGTGCATGATCAGAAAATAAGTCTGTTTGAATTATATGTTGTATAGTATCTTACAAGGAATGAACACATTCAGAAGCTAAAGATTTGACCATTTATGAGGAAGTATTGTACATTGCTCAGGGCGTCCATAAACTGCTTAGATTCTTAGAGCTATTATGCTGTTCTCATGACTAAAACGATTCTTTCGTGCAGGTTGGCCTGGTATTTTCTTGTGTAGCCCCCACCATCAATCAAGTGACTGACATTGTTAAATTCTGTCGATTAAAAAGAAGCCGTGCACCCCGAGTCCTGACCATTATACAGACTTCTTGAGATGCCATCGTGCTTCACATCAAGGTTGTTTCATTCATCATCTTTACCCCCATCAGACAACCAGCGTGCAACTTCTCAAGGTGAAATAGTGATTTTTCCAAATTTGATCATGTTTACAGAGAACTGTTATAGTTTGTAGGTTTTTCTTGTATTTTGGTATAGGTAATTTTCTTGATTGGTAGAACTTTTTCTTTCTTTCTCACTCCTGTTTTATCCAATAAATTTGACCGTCTTTACAGACTCTACAACTGAGACACCGACATCGAATGCAAGCTCTGTTACTCTCAATCTTTCCCGTGAATTTGCTAAGGCAGTCCACACATCTTCCTACAATGA
This sequence comes from Fagopyrum tataricum, assembly GCA_002319775.1. NCBI lineage: Eukaryota > Viridiplantae > Streptophyta > Magnoliopsida > Caryophyllales > Polygonaceae > Fagopyrum > Fagopyrum tataricum. The sequence goes on along the minus strand of CM008281.1, from coordinate 56,918,586 downwards.
AATATGGTCAAAGATCCATTTTGTGGAGGAATGCGAGAGTAGTGATGCCAACCATCAACAATGGTTTTTTGCACAGGTTCTTCAACCAAATCACGCAGATATTCAAGAAGCACTTCAACATGCTAGCTCAAACCCTTTTACTCAACAAATCTCAACTTATTTTGCCCACACTGAGCAAGTTTGCCATCTTCTCTTCATATTGAATCAAGGGGTTCGCCATGCTCGTTCTCTTTATTTCCCAATCCAGGAGCTAGTTGATGTCCTTGCTGGTGATTCAGACTCCCTGACCCATAAGCATTGTGACTGGGCATACGATATCTTCCTTCACTTTGAAACAATGGAGAATCCATTTTCTCCTCCCGGATGTAGCAACTTCAGTGACATGCAAAGCTGCTTCTCTGACCTCAAAGAGCAAGTTGATGGTTGCATCGACAAGTTCCAGTCTAGAGTACGCATGGTTCGATGTGCCACCACTGGTTCAGCTATATGTTTCATAGGAACGGTAGTTGGATTTGCTATAACTGCTGTTTCAATTGCTGTTCATGCTCTAGTTGTGCTGGTGGCTAGTCCCTTCTTGCCCTCTGGTCTTCCTAATGTAATGAAGAAAGACCTTGCTCATATTGCGTTGCTGGATGCTGCTTCTAGGAGTGCATATGTTCTGCACAATGACCTACAGACCCTTAATCGACTTGCACACCACCTGCAGGCTGCTGTAGAAGGTGATAAGTCGCTTGCTCGTCTGGGTATTGCCCGGGGCAGGGAAAGGCACCTAATCATTGAGGTGGCAACGCGTCTTGCAAAGAGTCATCATAATGTCCAGCTCCAGCTCACTGACCTTGAGGAGCACATCTGTGTTTGCTTTACTGCCATTAACAGAGCAAGATCTCTTCTGCTTCAAGAGATTCAGCTTTATCAAAACTCATGAATTGTACGAGAAGGTACTATACTCAGCATCAACAAGCAAGATTTGTGATTCTCTACGTAACATTTTTTTCCCCTCTTATTAGGGCACTGTCTAGTAACTGCTATATTCTTACTTAGATTTTATTATAATCTAAGTAATTCTGTCTGCTATTCGTTGGATCTTTACTTGGAACTGGTTACCAGAATGATTAAATTTAGAGTCTGATACTTGCTACTCAGGCTAAAGACCTCAGAAACATAGAAAATAATGTCTGCTGCCGTCATTGAAACAGTGATTATTCATGGAGGAAGCTAATTTTCTAATGAAATATTTATGGATCTTCTTCATATTAAAGATATTCTACAACGAGTACTTTTATACCAAAACAAAATGGTTCTGTTTGTGTACAGGCAAGAAATTATGTCTTTGGATTTGGATCTGGCTTGAGAGTAAGTTATATTGGTAGCTAAGTACCGGTGAACAAGGCTAGTGAGGGGGGATAAGGCCCTTCACTTGCGTTGAGCTAGCAATGCATTATGCATTCAAGGAGGCATGACCCAGTCCCACCATGTACACAACAATCAAAGAACTGAGATGAAGATATAGTTATTATAGTGTAAATTACACAAAGTTATTGTAAAATAAGGGAGCTCTTTTTGTGAAATCACTTGTACATAGGAAAGTTACTCAAAACCAACCAACTAAAAGGTTTTATTTTATTTATAACTGTCTACAACACTAATTCTAAAGAACCACCCAAAGTCGGAAAGCTTTATAAAATTTCCCTTGCACTTGATCATCTGGGTGACAACAGGTTGGGTTTGATTTGGTTGAAAGGTCACCCAACCTGGCGTGTATATATTTTTTAACTTAATGCCAACATTAGATATCTACCAAACACAAACCCTATCTTTTTTTCTTCCTAAGGTATAAAGTTGGGTTGATTCTCCTTTGCTTGGGTAGCTTCAGATCTATGTTTTGTGTGATTTTTGTATGTAATCTACGTGTTTGAATTTTTAGTGTATATGAAGTTTCTGCTCAGGTGGTGTGTACTCTCTCTGCTCATGGCTCGTGTCCATCCTGTGAACTATTGCTGTTACTTTAAACAATTTGTGATTATAGATCTGCAGCTTGGAAATGATTGACATTAATTGTGAACTGTTGTGATTTACAGTTGATATTAGAGTTTGCAGTCTCTGATACATGTGATTCTTGTGAACAGCTTAAGACATGAAACTCAGTGGAAGTTGTTTTTATATGATTTCCACTGAGCGGAAATTGGCTTCTGTAAATAACTTGTGTTGTCCGATAATTTATAATTCTAACTTGTATTGAACCTGGTGGGTGCAGTTCGTTGCAAAATTTTGTATTTTAGGTGAAAATGCATTAAATTACATTAAAAATAGACATGATGCCATCTCAATCACCCAATGATCACCTGACTAACTCGCCTGCCTGCCGGTGGTTGGTAGGGCTGTGTGGCCATGTGGAGGTGGCATGTTGGGTGTTGAAAAATGTTCTACCACTCATCATTAGAACCATTTCAGTCATCATTAATGGACACAAAGACATACATTGCAATGTATATTTGGTGTTTTCTTTTCCGTCTACTTTTTTTGCTTCCTTTTTGTGTGATGGTGGGGTTTCATTTTCCTGCGTATATCCGATCTTATGATACTCTCGTAACTTCCTGCTACGTCATGTTATTCTGTGATTACTTGTTTTAATAGCTGCAGTATACGGTTATGTGCTGTTGGGATAAATGGGTATGAGATTTATCAATGTGTTTCTGACGGTGTGAGTGACAAATGAACCGTTTTCTGATGTTTTGAATGACACATGAAGCGATGAGGCTCCAAATCCATATATTGCACCACCAACTTATCTTCAAAGCTTTTCTTTCTCCTTTTCCCCAATCTCCTTCTCAATGTTTTACCAGAAGACAGCTTCTGACACTGCTCGTCTGTGCAGGTACTATCTCTCTTTTTCATGTTTTTACAGTCTTTTATTTTACTCTGTCTTCAGAATTCGTTTGTCTATTTTGCTTATTTAAGTTGTTGAACGAGAGGGAAACTTACCATTATGTTTACAATGTGATAATGATGATGATCAGACTGAATGAAATCATCTTTGTAGGTTAGAAGTGTTGACTAATGTAGATATGCTTGTTGGCAGTCTGTGCTGAAACAAAGGTGACGTTTCTTTGATGGATATATGATTGGTGCATTTTTGAAATTGGTTGGACGTGATCCTATAGAGGCGTGGGTTTAGGTTGGCCAGTTTTCATACTTAAAATAGCCATCCTGATGAAATGTTTGTCTCAGTTTCATGTTTACCCAGGTCCCGGGATGATAAAAGCTCCTAAAGTTTTTTGTAGCCTTGTTATTTTTCCAAGAAATTTGATAGGCTGCATGTAGTGCTTTGAATACACAAGGAAATTTTGAACACAAACAGAAGTCATTTCCTGCTACAGAAACCATATAAATTTGACTTCCATTTAGTATTTGAAGCTTATTATTGGAAGTACTGCTTCTTTCCTTTGCACTGTTAAAATTTCTTCTGTTGGCATTCCTTCAGAAAGGACAAAAGTAATTGCTGCCATTTGATGTCCTGTCAAAGTTGGACATAAAGTCCAGTTACAGACTTACAGTAGCTTATTATTGTATGCAAGTATGCAACTCTTCTATGATTTGATTTTAACTTGATCTGTGTTATTTTTTTCATTTCTTGTCACTCAAACATAACTGTTTTTGTCACTTAAACTTATTCACCATAGAGCATAATATTACTTATTCACTATAAATTTAATTATCTATTATTATACATATAATACGGTAATAAATTCAAGTTATATATATATATATATATAATATAAACAAATTTTGCCAAAAATTATATTTATAATTTAAATAGTGACGAAACGATTATCAGATTTGTTATTAAGATTTGAATTTGTAAATATTAAAATTATTAATTTTTAAAAATAACTTTTAAAAATATTTCTGGGAGCTGCGTGAATTGTGGCGTTGACACGTGACAAAGAAGGTTTCTCCTTTAATACATACTAGTGTATTACCTGTGCCTTGCACGGGATTTTTTTAAAAATGTTTTTTAAAAATAGTTATCGCAAGAACTTTTTTGCATTTTTTTTTGCTAAATATTTTGATACAAAATGTAAAATTATTAACTTCTAATTTGTTTATCTTATAAACATCTATAAAAATAAAATATAAAACGTATTATATTTAAATAAAATACTATTGAAAATTATAACGACCAAAGGTTCATATTTATTTTATTTTTTTGTTTTATGAATATATAGTAATTAGATAATTATATTGTATTTGACATTTTTTTTTTGTAGTAATTGTATACTGTTTGGAGATATTAATGTTCAGACCAAAATCATGAAAATGGACCAAGCTCATTATAAGAAACAAATTAATATGCAGCCCAAGTGAAATTGATGGCACTTTTTTGATAAAACAAGTAAAAAAAAAAAAGAACGATGTCTTATTTCTCCATATCAGAGACAACAAATACGCACTTGAAGCTTTAGTACATTTAACCCATTTTCTAAACACAACTCATACGGGTGACCCATCAACCGCCGTGAACTCTCACAGCCTTATGGTTGTAAATCGACTATGCAAATTCGAGCAACGTTGTCTTCGGATTCTAAAGAGGGCTAATCATTTGATAATGGAGGATTGAAGACCTAGGTCATAGTTTATGGATCGAAGGAGACATCACCTTCGGGGAGTAGGTCATTGTATCGTAATGGGTTAACTGATTCGATTTTGGAGCGGGATTGGTGGTCCGATTCGAGAAGAGAGAAGGAATGGCGATGATGGAGAGTTGATGCGGTTGCTCATCTCAATTCAAGTGTTGAGGTTTTGAAATTTTTGGTGAATCCCGCAATTGATTGGCCTTGCATGGTGCTGGTATTGTTGTCTTCGACTGTTGAGTTTAATCACTTTCAGGTAGTTTGTAGCATCTAATCATTCGTGGGAATATTGCTTGTGGGGGGATAGGAGAGCTAGGGTTTAGGATGATTTGTGATTACGAGGGATGTGGACTATAATTCTTCAACTTTATTTTGTGTTTATATTTGATATTGTTGTCATGGAATTGGATTTTTGTTTTTTATTTGATGTTTTTCTCTTGAGAAATATCATTGTTATAAAATGTCCAATTTTTATGATGTGAATATGTTAAATGTACAATCTTATGCATTTGGATTCCAAAGGGAGAGCTTGTTTGCTTTGGTAATGAGTTAAACCCATGGGGATGTAACTGGTTGGCGTCATTTGTGTTGTATGTGGCCAAGTAGAACTATTTTTTTTTTCAAATTAATCCTTTTGACTTTTTTTTCCCTGGATGCTACTGTCTTGTACATTGTTGGATCTGGATTTTGCAGCAACTCCATTGTGATGTGTTGCTTCCATGCCCTTAACATGATATAATTTTAATAAACTTATATTAGTTAGTTGCAATTGTATATGATGATCAATTTAATATATGAGGAATCTTCTGTTTTTCCTTAATGTGCACACTTATGCATTTCAAGTTGGCATTGTTGCTACTGAAATAATAATAAAGGATGATTGGGGTGGATGCATCATTATAAAAGATTTTACTTTACATAATACATGACAAGTAATTTCAAAGACTTCATGTGACTAAAGATAAGTACCTCCCATATATTTGCACCATTTTATTATTTTTTCAAACATAATTATGTAAACTTATTGGTTCTTATTTGACAGAATTGTCAACTTGAAGCTACTACATATTTTGGAAGGATTTGAAGAGATTCACCGCTCATAAATATAAAGCTATGGACTTATGAGAAATAAGGTTAGAATATACATTTTGTAATATTGTATAAGATTTACTGTTTTATGTGATGTTTGGTTTTAATTCATGTTTCATAATGTCAAATCATAGAGTTATGTTCTTCTTTTGTTGATTTAACTCGATAAAATCACCCATACATTACAATAAATGTGAAGTAATACAAATACATGAAGTACATATAGATCTATTACCAACAATATGAATATAAAACTCTTAAGCTTAATTATATTAATAAAATATGTAATTAAATAAAAATCATAAAACTAAAGATGTATATAAAAAATTGGTGAATAAATAAAAAATAATAGGAAAACAATGATGAAAAATGTAGGTGATTGATATTTATTCAAAAATGAATACGACGTCTGGCACTCTTTGTTGCTTCTTGCATTTTGGTCACATTATTCTTGGGCTTGTCGGCTGAATTAAATCTGTGGAAAATTCAAACATTAAAATTTCAAGCAATGTAATTATAACTTTGAAAATATATATAAAATAGAATATTACCTTTCTATGAATTCAAATGTCTCATCCATAACAGGGTTGATGAATATTTTAGTGACATCGGATAGTGTTGATAAAATTATACCACCTACACACGAAATGAAATTAAAAATATACATATACATTTAAAATTTACCATGTGATTAGATTGTTTGAATTAATACCTCTATCTCTTGTTGGGATGACAAATTGTGTAGCCAAGTAGACCTTTGATATTGAGATTCTTGAGAAACTTGTATAAGTTGGTCATAAAATTTAGGCGCACACAAACATGTCACTTCCATAGACCTATAAAAAACAACAAATATTTCACTTCCATAGACCTATAAAAACATGAACATGATGCTCTAAATATTCATAAGAAATTTTATTTGAAAGTATATATAATGTACTTACTTCATATCATTTAAGATGACGTACAAGTACTTTGAATCAAAATTTTGATTCTCAGGGTAAATGGTTCGAACTTCTCCTATCAAATCTAATAACACAAATTTATACATTTATAATAAGGTGTTAGAGTATATTGAGGTTTGCTATATAAATTATGAAAAAAAATATGTGTATAAATACAACATACCTATCATTGAATTATAGTTGATGGTCTCTTGAATAATATCCGAAAAATTAGCAAAATTGAATCCATGTAGAGGAATGCGAATGTAGGGCAATAGTTTACAAACAACGGTAGAAGGTAATATCTCTATGAAAAAAGGATGTTCACTAAATTTACGACAACCAATTTTTTTTAAAACAGCAAAGTGGGAGAGAAGGCATGCAAATCCTTCAATTAGACGATCAGAACTCTCCCTATAAAATGATTCAGAAGTTCTAGCTTCAACCTTCATGCCCTACAATTGAAAAATGGATAATGTTTGAAGTTAGAATACGTGTATAGGATATAAAATGAATCAACAAAAATAAATAAATAAAATTTAAAAACATTACCTGTTCATCCATGAGTAACATAAATATGTATTTGCCATGAATAGGGGTGTTTATATGGCATAGACGGATGATTCGTATTTTGACAGAGCAACTATAGATCTTTGATTCGTTGATGTTAATCAACCAGAAGTTCTCTGTGCCATTATAGATCTGTAATTGGCTAATGTTAGTAAAATAATATATTACCAAATAGAATTCTGAAAATTGTGCTAAAAAGAATCATACCGGAGATATATTCAAACTTGACATATCCATCTCCAAAATTGACATATCCATCGAAAGTAAATAGAGGTATTAGAGTGTGATGTTATGGGGCTGCTGCGTGAAGATCTTCCCCAACAGGGTTGCGGGGTCATGGAATTCTAGTGAATGAATCTGGCACTACAGAGATGAAAATATAGGGTATATATGGACAAATTACTTTTATATAAATCTTTTTAATGAAGTTTAAATATCTTCCAGATCTTATCTATCAGTTTATATGTAGTAATAGAAAAGATTCTTAACAAACCATTAGGTGAAAATTTTGATAACAAATCTACTTATTTGATTAACTGATTTGCACTTAATATACTGTACAAATCTCCAACTACGTCCAAAAAAATGAAGACTGAACCTGAAGTAACATGTCCAACTAATTAACTGATTTGCACTTAATATCCTATACAAATCTCCAACGGAAAAGATAACCAATCTTGATAACCAATTTATATGTAGCATCAGAAAAACATGCTTTTATTGATAATGATTATCTAGTATATTTTAGTATTTGGGGTTTTTGGCCCAACAAATCTCTTATTGTGCCAGTTTTTTTCCCGCTGGATTACAACTTACAAAACACCATAAGTAATATAAAAAATTCCTATGGTACCAAAATCCAAAATTTGAAACCACACACACACACGCACACACACATGCACACACACGCACGCACACGCACACACCCACACCCACCCCCACACCCACACCCCCCCCCCCCCCCCCCCACACCCCCTCCCCCCCCCCCCCACACACACACACGAATTCCTAGCACACATACAGTGACAAAATCATAATCTAGACACAATTCAAATGGGAGATGTGAAGAGCAAATAACCGTTCTTTGACCTACTTAACAACTGGGTTTTAGACTAAGAGAAATAGATTGTTATTGAACAGATCAGTGTGGAATTGGAGCCTCCATTAACTCACAATGATTTAATCAAATCGAATTGTAAAATTTTGAATTTCTTCCAACACTTCTCTAATACCTCAATGACACCCGACTAACGTAATCACCAACACAAAAACATATTTGCATAAGAGAGAATAAAAAGTAATCCCCACTATAAAGTTTTTAGTGTATTCAACTGACATGTGTATAGTAGTTTAGAGATAATTAGTGTTAGCTTTGTCTAAATAAATTAATCAATAAAAATAACAAACAAATCACCAAATAACATCCTGTAATATATCTTCATACACTACAGTGGTGGTGTGATCAAATAACATTCTGGAATACCTCCTTGTACACTACATTAGTGGTGTGATTAATAGAATGACCGTGAGCATCACACATCAAAACCTTCAATCCATTCTTGCTTGTGACTCTTGAAAATGCCACGTACAATTGACCATGAGTGAAAACAGGTTTGGGAAGATATAGACCGACTCGAGATAAGGATTGACCTTGACTTTTATTGATAGTCATAGCAAAACACACACCTAGGGGGAATTGTCTTCTTTGAAAACGGAATGGATATCGAGAATCTGCAGGTGTCATTACCATGCAAGGAATGAATACCAACTCTCCTGCATTACTTCCCGAAATAATCTTAGCTTCAATAAGATGCGTCATAAGACGGATGACGATCAATCTCGTACCATTACAAAGACCACCGTACTGATTTATATTGTGTAGAAGCATAACGGGAACCCCTATTTTAATCTTCAGTGAATGGTTTGGGATACCTGATGATCAAATGCCATTAAGGAAATCAACAGAATGCACTGTAACATCGTCATAGCTCGTCTTATCTGAGGTACATATACTATCCGAACTAAGATACTCAGTCTCTTCACCGGGTAATAGAGATAACATATACTCATTCAACCTATCAACAACCTCCAAGGTAGGAGCAAGTATTGCCCTTTCTTGAAAATATGACGAAGGGTTATTGACGTCGTTGATAGTTGAATATGTAGATTCACATATAACTTTAATAGCATCATCAAAATCACGACAACTTAACATAATATCTTCTGGAAAATTGATAGTGCTTCACCGTCATTAGTTCCACCTTCTTTTCCATCTCCTACACGGAGAATCCAATCAGAAAATTCTTTAGCTTCTAAAACCTCTAAAGGTGTGTTACCACTCTGAATCCTCATGTTTCTAGTGAGCTTTAGGACCTTGTAGTGTGCCCAAAAATTACGATGAATCTATTGCTGAATGAACAATATCCTGACGGGAACCCCTCCGCACAACAGGTAAAATTTGCCTGAAATCACCCCCAAATACAACTACTTTCCCACCGAAGGGCTACTTCATGGAATCCGGATTGGAATGCTTCAATATATCGCGCATGGTTATGTCAAGTGCTTGGAAGGCATACTTGTTTATCATGGGTGCCTCATCCCATATAATGAGCTTGGCCTTTGAAATGAGACCGGCTAATTTTGATCCTGGAAGTATATGACATGTCGAGTTTTCATGGATCTCAATTGGTATAGAAAATCTGGAATGTGCAGTTCTTCCTCCGGGCATTAACAATGCTGCAATGCCGCTTGATGCAACGGTTAACACAATATCACCTTTAGATCGTATTCCCGCAGAAATAGACCTCCAAATAAAAGTTTTACCTGTTCCACCATAACCGTACAAAAAGAATACCCCTCCGCCTCCTGAATTAACTGCAGCCAATATTTCATCATATATTCCACGTTGTTCTGATGTGAGCCTTTCAATCAACATACCATGCTCCAAGTGCAAAGATTTACGGTCATATCTAAGCTCATCCCGAATATACTTATTCAACCCATCAGCAATCAGAGAATCATCATCAACGGGCATGGAATGAAACTCCTTTAAACTACTACCATTCGTTTGTAGGAGTTTTTCAATTTCAGCTAGAGCAAAATTACGCAATTCCTGTTCATCGAGTATTAAATCTGTAGATAAAATTCAAAAAATGAAAAAAATAAATAAATTGTAAACAACTAATATTCAACTAAAAAAGGAATGCACGATGTACATATTCAAGTTATTAGTAATTGTATGTTTCGTGTATAACATAATAATTTAGAATAAATATTTGTACTTGTTTTTGTTAAAATTCCTATAAGTTGTTGAGCTTGTATGATAAATATGACATAAGTTGTGAAACTCTTTCATATTTAGGGAGTGATTGAATTGTAGGATTACAACAAATATCGTAATTATTTAGTTAAAGTTTACATTAAGTTGCTGAAATTCTTATGATTGATATGAATATTATTATTAATGCTTATTTGGATGTAACCGTACACAATCTGATTGTGATATAAAGCAACTTTTAGACATATTAGGGATTGGTGGAAGTATGGTGCTATATATTTTATACAAAATATATATTAGGATATTAATAATAATAAAATCATCTAGAACAATAATGTTTCTTGTATATCAGAAGCTGGAGTTAAAAACCTTATATAAAATTCTTTATAAACGTACGACAGGACCAAATTAGATTGTATTTTAATCGCATAAGGCTTCATATTATATATATATATATATATTTCTGTTATATAATAAACATACATCCCTTTATTAACTAAATTTTATTTTAAATCATATCATGATGTCGCTACTAACATGTATGCTGAGTTTATAGGATATATGTACCTGGATTACGTAGAATTCTGCGTTGATAAGATTGAATATCGTCCGATAAAAGGTGCCAAATACTATTCCAAACAAATAGGGGTCTAGTGATGTTGTTGCTCAACAATAACATTGTAAACAAACTTCTAAGCCTTTTAGCAGGAGCAGAAAAACTCGCATCTTCAATTGCAGTAATATATTCACTCTCATCATCTAGCAAACCTAGAGCGAAACATGTGTCTTTGAATGTTTCATGGATGGTCCTAGAAACTGTTCTTAAATCTTCATAAGAAGTTGGACCTTTAACATGATTAAGTAACACTCGTAGGTAATACTTCTCACCGCATGCAGGAGAAACGTTAAATATGCGACCAATTGATGTCAGACTTCCCTTTCTTTGTGTCCATTCCTTGTTCCGTTCATGCCATACAAATTTCTTCGGAAATTCATGATAAGATATTTCTCTAGCTTCAAGGTAAACTCTATTTGCTTCCATCCAATCCAAGAACATAGTGTTATTCAATCCAGGTCTATCAAGAATATCTTCAACAATATCATTATCATTGAAAACTAGAGATTGTTCATCAGGTAAGTGAAAGCTTAACCTTAACACTGGAGGAGTTCTATAGTGTATGTCGAACTGAAAAATACGCCACATTGCCTCACACGGTCCGATATACCTATAGAACATTCAAGGTATGCATTATGACATAAATAGAACATTTAGTATACACAACAATATACAAACAGTCAGTGAATATTTATATTACATTATAATTATAGTTAACTTAACATACAATATGTAATATATATATATATATATGAGTTATAAATATACGAATAATTAGAGAAATAAAATGGCCAACAATGTACACGTTACTAAAGAGGAATCATGAAATCCATACCTACAATTGTAGAAATCCTTTATTTCGTCAACACCAACAGAAGTTGAATTAGAATGATCCCGATCAGATAATACCGCAGTAATACGGTCTGATCCCTTGCTAATATATTTGAACAAATATTTAATGGAGCGAGATTGGTTACACCATTCGACATTGATATGAGTGTTGTAACGAATCAACAGGTCTTTGTTATATGGTATAACATAACGACTGTCTATTTCGTGACCCTTCTTGTTAATGGTGTGCCCATTTTTCCGTCGTCTATACACGGGATATCCGTCCTCATCAACAGAAGTAAACTCAACATTGCCCCTTGGATAGTATTTGATACACTTATTGTTATCCATACAAATTGATTTCGGGTTAAGTGCACCGCAGGGGCCATGTATCATTAGGCTATTAACAATTTCATGAAGTTCTGGTTCAGCCTGAGGATCGGGGATCTCAGCAGAGATAATGTTGTCAATATCTTCGGGATTTGGATACTTAGCATTCTTTTCCAGGAACAATAGGATATGAGCATGTGGCAATCCCCTTTTTTGGAACTCAATCGTATAGATAACTGTAATATAATGTTCACATTTTAGAAAATATTAAAATATTACCAGAATTAATAAAAGTATATACAGATATGGAGATACCACATTACCTGACTGAACTGGTCAAATGGTTTTCCAGACTTTAGGGTCTTAATCATATCATCAAGCTTAATTTTAAACACACGACAAACGATATCTGGACGATCTTCAGCCTTTAATCCTCTTGCGTCAACAAACCTGGTAATTTCAGGCCATTTTGAGTTGCAAGTAAACGTTATGAACAAATCTGAATATACATAATTCTTGCAAATTGCCATTGCATCTTGATAGTTTTCCATCATGTACCGTGACCCCCGGTAAAGGAAGATGGTAACACAATTCTCTTACCCAACGAATCGGCATCAATTGAACCCGATGAAGATGCCTCATGTATGTTTTTGTACTGATCAGCTCGTATCTTTTTCTGATGTGTTCTAAAGTAACTCATCCGTTGAGACTCGACCATGGTATAAGAATCAACAACAAATTGCTGAAACAATCTCCTTGAATATAATAGAGATTTTGCTTTTAGGGGTCTTTCTTGTATACGGAATGCAAAAAAATCTCTCATACTTACCCATATCCTCTTTCGAGTTTCATCATCACCAATGTCCCTTAATGGAATATATAATCTAAATCCATCCTCTCCGTAAGGAAATAACATAGGATACTGTAAAGCAAAGTAAGATACATGCAACTCATTTATCCGTTTTAGACCACCAGAACTCTTATGCAGAACTATATCCCTGTGATCGACAGTGTCTTCTATGTCACCTACAATTAGTGCTGCAACTTCAGAAGAAGTTGGGAGATTATATCTTCTAGCATCGGTCTCCCGCGTGCTTATTAACCTCAATCTAACATCGGTCATCGTCCCATCCAAACATACATCCTTAGCGGATCGAAAAGCTTGTGCATGAGGGTTGTATTCATCAAGCATAGCTTTAAGATCAGCTACAATAGATGGATCGAGTGTTTTCTTGCGTTTTGAACTATTACAATAAAAAAAAAAATATATATTAGTTTAATTAAATGTTTGGCACATATCAAAAATAATGTAATCATGATAATCACATCATCGGTATTTACCCGAGTGCATTAATCCTGTGTAGTTCTTCGTTCTCAATATCATAAATGTATAACTGGCAAAATTTTGGAGGTTGCCCTTCCCCCGGCAATAGACTCCCAATCAAGTGACAGTTTTGACCATGAACTTTGAACACGTATGGTCCTCTACCCATATCTTCTTTATTTGTTTTACCGCCCAATGATGTAAATGAGAACATCATGTTATAAGCTCTTATGCTGTCAATGAAATTAGCACTTCTCAGGTCTGTACCATCGAATAATTTCTGTAACAAAGATGGAGCCTCTTTCAACAATGGTAGTTGTACAACTCCTTTCATGCAACACAAAGAATATTTGGGATTTATATCATTCCTGCTTTTTACTGCCCGTTCTTCGTACCACATTAGTGCTCCACAGAATTCACATTGCCTTGTAGGATCTCCGATGTCCCAATAATCTGCACATGTACTTTATACATTAATGGCTGAAATTAACACATAATTATAATGTTATTGCAATATATATATACACAAATCAAGTCAAAAGGCTCCTTGAATCACCTTTGAAAGTAACACCAGGGTTTAAGGCTCCTTGAATCACCTTTGAAAGTAACACCAGGGTTTTGGGCTGAATAAATGAATCATAGTTAGTAATAATTATAAAATTTTAGATTAAATAGTGTGAGATATATGTGATATGAATATAAAAACCTAAAAAAGAATGTGAAATTACCTCGTCTGGGAAGAACAGGTGGAGGGCCAATATTAGCTGATGTTCCTATTATTCATGTATTATTCATTAATATTCTATTAAATTATTCACAGTTTGTATGAAAAGTAATATTATAACAATTAGTATAGGTATGTGACTATATTTATGTAATTACCTTGGCTAATTACATTATTTGTTGGTGTAGGATTACAATTCTGATATGATGAAGTTCCTGCAACAAAGTCGGTGTGAGTCAGCGGATCATTCAGAGTTTGACTCTATTTTCTTCGGGTATCTTTCTCTACTCCTAATTACGTATAGTTTCATCTCAAGCAAATTAGTAAAAGTTCTAACTCACTTGCATGACTTGAATTTATTTGATAGGATGATGTTTCCCATGAGAAAAGAGTACTTGATTGAGCTATACATGTTAGCACATGGGTATATTAATGAAAATAAATAATTTAAACCCATATATGTAAGATATGTATTTGAACAGTAAATATAGCTTTCATGCTTTTGTATATTGATTTTATTACTAACTTACAGTTAGTAATGTCACCAAGTGTTGTTCTTGATGAACCTTCGGGGATATCGGATGGCCTCGTGTATCTCAATGGAGTTCGACAAAACTGATTTGGTCTGAATGGTTTTTGGATCACAAATCCTAAATAAAAACAATATGCATTTAATATTTAAGATTAATGTGATATATTAAAATGACAGAGTCCGTGTATGATTGAACTTTACCTGTGGGACGGGAAGCGATTGTTTGTCGTTTATTTCTCATGATTTCCTTTCTTGCCAAACGATTATCCTTAGCGTTGGGGTTCATCCTGAAAATTGCAACCTACATTAAAAAGATTGTGTACATTATGAATAAGAATTTTGTATATGTTTCAATGCAGGTCTGATGTATTCACTAACGAAATTATTGTATTTGTTTTCTACAGAATATATAAGAAAACAGGAGGTAGAAAATAATACCTGTCATACAATGGAGTGGTTGCTTTCTTCAAGAAGCAAAGCTTACTGCTAAAACCTGGAGAAGATTACAGGTCCGTTATTGTTTTTATACTATTATGACTATTTATGGTTATTTGGGTGTAACCGTACATAATCTGATGGTGATATTGTCTGTTAAATTTAAATCTTTCTGGTAAAATATATTGGGATAGGGTTAGATATGGTTGTTTATATACCTTGAGATCGTATATTGGGATAGGGTTAGATATGGTTGTTTTAATATCGATAGAATTTATTTTTTAGGAAAAAAAAATTGACTGGAAGTTAAATGATTTAACATTATAAAACATATTCTATAAGTATTATGAAATATTTGATACTATAGGTTAACACTGTTTAATATATAATAAATTATTTATGACATGGATAAATTATTTAAGATTGTAAATCATTTTAGTGCATCATAAAATTTTGATAAATGGGAGTTAGATCTGTGACAGGAGGAAGAAGTTACCATCCAAGACTCGCAGTAATCTTGAGTAATTTAATAACGGGTATTAGTCATTGATTGAGTACATATATAAAAATGGACAATTTATAATAGTTTGAGATAAAAATTGAATTTATGAAAATGATAAATTATTTTTTGAATTAGCATCTTTATTTGCTTTATTTTTTAATATAATTATCAGTACAAACATATAGTTTATACAATTTTTTTAACGTTTAGTTTGATAGCTTTATGAAAAAGTGTATGAACTAACATCAGAATTATAAAAAAAAAAAAACAAATCTTATTATATTAAATGAATATATCATAAATTCAAAACTAAATTGAAATATAAGTAATTTTGATCTTCAATAAAACCATTAAACAAATAAAGCTTGGATGGACACATGTGTAAGCACTACTTCTCCATCTTCATAGTGAGAATTTTCTTCTGAACTGGAAGGAATTCATCATCCTTGTCACCCTCAGTATATCATCATCAATGTCAACGAAGTCAATCTTGCGCTTTAAGGAATTCATATCGAAGTTGGCTTGTAGTTCAACATCTAATGCCAACTCATTAGAATCCTGAATATAATATACATTAATATTATTAGGAAAGTCACTATAAATATTAAGCTTACATATTGAAGGTATATTTAAAAGAACTTTAATGGTAGTAATCAGGTAAAATGTGTGCTATTAATAGAAACATTACTTCTTTGTTTGACGTACGCCCATGACAGCTGAGATAATTGATGGATCATCTGTGAGTTTGAGAATAGTGTAGCCCGATTTGGTCCGAGATGTGTGTTCATTAAGCTTGTAGTGATCAATTTCGATGACAAATAGATAAGTCTTTCCTAGCAAGACATGAAGGTCTTCAGGTAGAATATCAAAATCTGCCTGTTATGGAGAATAGTACAAATAAATTATTAGAATTAAATATGATTAATATTTTCGTGTATACTATATAACGTTGATGTAATGTGAAACCTAGAAAGTACCTCACTAGTGGATTAAGTATGGTTGATACATCCTTGTTGACAATACGTTGAACATCTCGATCAAACATTACAAAAGTGGTACTTCCTTTCATCTTGAACCCTAATTCGGATCTTAAATCTGTGTAAAAAAAAAAGATTAAAGACTTAATTTTTTGTTAATCAATATTGTTAAAAATGTATACCCGGCCTTTTACAAAGAAACCAATCACCTTGGAATCACATTTTTGACTTTTCGGTCACACTTTGTGCAGTAAAATGAATCGCCATTTTTCTCGACTTTCTTCTTGCAGTGCTTGCACGAGTTGTAATACCAGCCATTATTGTCATCGATATCCTCAATGGTGGAAAATATTAAGACATTTGCATACCTAGTTTCAAAAAAATATAAATTATCTTAGATATTATAATTACGTAATATTAATCAATATATAAATTTTAGAATGTTGACTTAGAAAGTCATGAAGTCTTTATGGTCATTGTAGTGTTACAACCATAAATTGGGATTGACTAAGTTGTGGTGTATCCTCAATTGACTCAATCTTGATAGGGCTACCATCAGTGCTGTCAAGCACTAACCTGTATTTTTTGGAAAACATCATTTACTTAAATTACAAATAAATTAAAGTATATATATATATAGAAAATTTTACATGAGTTAAATGATTTTCAAATTAAATATGACTTACTTTGACTTGAAAGTTCTAATCTCTTCAATACTACAATCATCAATAAAGATCCGTGTACCGCAACAACGTTTGATATATTAAATTGTCCTAATAAAAAACCCAATATATTGATATAATATGTATTTTATATTGTATTTACATACATACATACCTTGAAATGTTTTCAGCTTTCCAAATTGGATGAGGAGACTACAGTGTTGTTAACAATGGTGTTAACATATGAATTGATTTGCGTGGCATATTCGTCCCATAGTGTACCACTTATAATGTTGGATCTACAAAATTGGGAAAAAAAAACCAGTAAGCATCATATAGTCTATATAATACTAAAATATATAAAGTAAACATACACGTTGATTGTAATTCTTCAAAGTAGATAAAGTTTGTAACAATACCCGGACTTTAGACGGATGTCAATTCTGGTATGCTTCACTTTTTGTGGACCCACAGTGCAAGGAGTTATACTTTCAATGCCAATCAATTCGCCGATGATATCTATTTAGAGAGAATATTTATAAAAAATATATCCAATTAGTTTAAATATATAAGATTGTATACTAAATACTGATATTATGAATACCTACCAACCAAGTAGTTGTCATCGAGAGTTCTATTCAAGATAGAATTGAAGTCAACCAAGTCAAAGGTGTTGTGTGGGATAGGAATGAGATCATTGTGAAAGGAAGTCATGATTGTGCGAAACCCAAAGTCGATATTATAAGGACTACTTGTATATCGATAAATGCCTTCAGCATTGTTCAAATCAAATTTCGATATAGTGTAGATTCGAGATACGATTATATTCCGATGGTTCTTGATGACTGATTTCCTAATGAAGGCTTTGAATTTTAGAACCCTGAATAAATAGAAGGAAAAAAAATATTAAATATGAAATAAAAATGTAGTTGAATGAACTCGAATAGCTTAATATTTACCATTTCATCGATTAGAACCATTCCTTTTCCAATAGGAGCACCATTGAGTTGGTTGACATTGAATATGTCCCAGAAATGCAAGACACGGACTCGAATAGTTGGTGATGGATTCGCATTCGGTTTGAGATCGGAGATGTATACGATTTGAGTTGTCATCCTGTGTAACACATAGAAGAAACAAAAGGAGATGTTAAGCATGGATTAAGACATGTTTTGTGAAGTCACAGGATAGAGATGATACCTTCTTGTTAAGATGCTGATGGAGGATGACGGCTAATATGCTACGTGAAGGTCATATATATAAGATATATATTACGGTTTGCCAATCAAAACTGAATTGATCACACTTAACAAAAAAGATATGGTCAAATATGATTTGGTTAACAACTCCTAACAACAATTTTAAACTAAATTCCTAAACTTACAATACAAATAAAACGTAAGATAAACTCAAAATAAAATTTATTGTTTAAAAAAAATACAAATAAAGTACGTAAGATCTGAAACTAAATTCAAAAAAAACTTATTGTTTTTAAAAAAATACAAATAAAGTACGTAAGATCTGAAACTAAATTTTGAATGTAATTTATTTTTAGTTTTACTGATTTCAAAAATACTAATTTAAAATTATTTACTTTTTATATACCTGAATTAAAATTTCTAAAAATTAAATTTTTTTGGCTGAGGTTAAACGGGAGGACATGTGGCCAAAATTGCTTCTCCCTTAATATATATACTAGTGTATTACCCGTGTCCTGCACGGGTGTTTTTTTTTATTATATTACTAATAAAAATAATTCTTATATATTTGTAAATGTGTAATAAGATAGTAGAATAAATATAAAAATTTAAATAACAAAAAAAAAAATTCATTTACATTTTTTAATGATATAATTTTTTGAAAATAATTGGATTAAAAACCACGTTTTAGTTAAACTTGGCGGCGACACGTGACTAAAATTGCTTATGTTTAATAGATATATAAGATAAGATAATTTCTTTTGAAAATAATTGGATTTAAAAACCACTTTTTAAAAAATATTTTGATAATAATTGGATTTAAAACCACATTTTAAATAATTTTTGGGGCTGCGTTAAACCTGGCGGCGACACGTGGCTAAAATTGTTTATGCTTTAATAGATACTAGTTTAGTACCCGTGCCTTGCACGGGATTTGTTTATAATGTTAAACAAATAGAGATCATATACGCAAAAGTAATATATTTAATCCTAATATAAATTAAATATTAGCATAAAAAATCTGCACATAAGTAATGTCTTGAACTTTAAACTCAAATTGTGCCTATTCATCACGGTTTTTCTTTACAAAAAGTTTTCCATCTTGCAGCATCTCAATCAACTAAATGTAAAATAAAGAATGATTAAATATGTGTCATATAATATATTGGTAAGAGTAAAACATGTTAGTATCAATCTTTGCCATTTTTCAAGGATACAATATATCCAATTTAGTAGGCATTTAATGGTAAATTTCCGTTTTTAAGGAAACAATATATCAAATTTTCTTAAAAACTTGTGTCATATAATATATTGGTACGGTAAAATAGGTTAATATCAATCTTTGCCTATATTCGATTTTAGAATATATATATGATTGTCCATAAATAAAATCTATTATAAGAATATTCATATATAGCAATAGTATACCACATACATTAACTTTAAAAATAAAGATAAACTTTTAACATACATATAAGATAGCTATTGAAATAATCGACTAACCTATTTTCTTATATTTTTTTAAAAAATTTATTATATATTAATCACAAAATAATTGTTAAAATGTAAAAAAATTCTATAAGAAAATTGTATAGGATTACCCTATAATAAAAATGTCCTAAATAAGATATATAAGTAATAGTATAATATATTTATTGGTCATAATAGATTTGCTCAATAATTCTATTTTATTATAAAAATATATTTTTAAGAAAATAAAATAAATTGATTATTAAAATAAATGAAGAGATAAATAAAAGTGTTACTTAATAAATATCAAATTATTTTACCTATATTCAAAACATCTGATTATTTTAAATGTAAAAATTAAATGACCATTCATATATATATATATTTGGTTTAAAACTAACTTGACTTAAAAAATCTATTTAGTGTAATTTTCTAAAAACAAATAGTATAATATTTGTTAATATAGAAAGTATTATTTATTTATGTCATAATATTTCTTATATCTCATATCTCATATCATTCTTTTAATTAAGAAACTAAATAAAATAAAATTGGAAACAATTGACTACATATAAATAAGAGATATGCAAAATATTTTACCAAAAAAAAGGAATCCGATGTGGTGGTTGTGACATGTGGCAAAATCCTAGGTGGTTTAATGTGATGACATGTGGCAAAATCCTAGGTGGCTTAATGTGGTGATTACATGTGGCAAAATCTACTTCTACTTTAGTATTATACTAGTGTATTACCCGCACCTTGTGCGGTTGCATTTTAAATATAGTTTTATAATAAATATTAATAATATTAAATATACGGTTCAAAATTTAGCAATAAAATAAAAAAAAATATTGAATATTGTTTGATTTTATCCTAAGTAATATATTGAAATTCAATAAATTTAGATTCGAAGTATTTACAATAAAAAAAATATATTGAATATTGTTTGATTTTCTTTATGGAATTAAATTTATTATTTTCGTTGGGCTGAGGTTAATCTCGATCGACACGTGACAATAGAGGCCTCTACTTTAATATATACTAGTGTATTACCCGTGCCTTGCACGGGATTTTGATGAAAATATTATTCGTTATTATATTTCTTAAATGGATTATATATAAACTATTTTTTTGTCATTAGATAGAGTAATAAGCAATAAAAATTTGTACAATGTACCTATAATATTATATAATACATTAATAAAATATCTAACCATATAATAATTTATATTTTGATTTTTCCCCCTTATTATACTGATTCATATAATAATAGAAATAGTATATTGGTAGCATATGGTGATATGGTGTTAAATTGATTGTTATATATAAATTAATTTAAGAAATAACACAATCTCAGGTAACAAAGAAGGTGATTGGAAGGGATAGATTTAATTAAGATTTGATTTTAATATTTTGTTAAATAATTTTGTAATGAATAAACTTAATTGATATCTTGGTGGGCTGTGGTTAAATGCTAAAATGACACTTGACAGTGAGTATTTTTCTGCGTGACACGTGGCAAGGAGTGCTACTCATATAATATATACTAGTGTAATACCCGCACCTTGTGCGGACTTTCGATTTAAAATCACATACACAAATTACAACTTTTTTCAAAATTATTTAAAAATTTCAATTTGGAAAAAATATAATAGTAGATTATATTAAATATTTTAATTTATAAATTATTTATCTATATCAATAATCTATTTTTTTCATAAATAGATTTTCTAAATTAATTAAAAAATGACTAAATAATTCTTTGTTTTATTTAAAAAAATAAAAAAATATAACAATGGAAATTTATTTTCAAGGTCAAGTGCAATTTATAATTATGATTTTTTAATTTTTTTTGTCAAATCTGATTATTTTTCAAAGTTGGATAAATTGAAAAAAAAATATAATAGTAGATAATATGACATTGTTAAATATATAATTTATATATTTAAATTCAATAATGTAGTTCAAATCATATGTAATAAGAAATAACTAAAGGGAATAATGAATTTTTTGTAACAGTGCAAAAAAAGAAAAAAAAAGTAAAATGGTCAAAAGCCTTATGTTCAAGTCAATTTAAATATGTTAATTTTACAAAATAAACTAAAAAATCTTAAAAAATCTTAAAACAATTTTTTTCTTCTGAAAATTCATATTTATCATAAATTCAATTTAATTTTCCTTAATTTTTACTAAATATGCTCGAATAATAAATAAAATTAACTAATAAATCTATTATTTACTATTAACTGAGACATTAGTAAACTTTTTTTTATAAAATATTATATTTATAAAATTATAAAAGAGCATGATATTTGTAGAAGTTAAAAACAACTATTTGGTATCTTGATTTATTTTTTATTTGTTAAAAAGAAAAAATAGATATACACAATTTATACCTTTAATTTGCAACAAATTGAGATAAAAATTTTTTGGAGAATTTTTGTTATGATATTGCAATTAAAATAAATTGGAGAGAAATTTATTTTTAAGAATTTTTTTTTTACGATATTATAATTAAAATATAAATGATTTTCAATTGAAATTGGAGAGAATTTTTTTGGCGGACGGAAAATTACACGTGTAAGGCGACACGTGGCAATAAGTGCGTCCGCTTTAATATATATAAGATAAGATAAGATAAGAATTTAAACGATTTTCCCTTTTTTTTTTAAGGATTGTAAATAGATAATACATTTCTTGACCTTAAATAATACATTTTTTTTGGAATTCCTACAACGCCATCAAATCTCTATTTTTAAATTATTTTAGCCATCAAATCTCTACTTTAAATTACATCATTTTTGGAACGATTTCAATTAATTTTTGGAACGATTTTTTTAATGATTTTGCTATAATTGTTTTTTAAAATTATTTTTTGGATGATTTTTCCTTTTTTTTTGAAGGATTATAAGTCCAATGTATTTACGTAACAATTATATATTTATAAAAATTTTTAAAATCTTAATTTTTTGAAGAATTATTTTTGGAACGATTTTCCTTAATTTTCATTCTTGGAACGATGAAGTGGTTTGATGCATTAGACGACACATCGTCTAATGGATTTGAAGATCGAACAAATCGGCAGACGGATTAACTGAGGAGCACAAAAAAGTGCTAGGCAAAACGAGGAAGAATCACTGAGAATAGTTTAGAAGCAGGTACAACTCCCAGGGACCGGTGGAACCTCAAATTTAGACTCTCCTTTAGAGCCTTAAGATTTCGATCACCTATCCTCGACTCCTTTTCAAAAACAAATTCAACATTTCTTCCAATCGAAGCACACAAAATCAAGACGTACCTCGTACCGTCGGACCATACATCGTGAAACAAATAAACTCTAACGATGATCAATTTATGCTTGTTTTTTAGAACACAATTTAAATGAACTATAATACTTTTGTTGTAAAATCGGAATTTGATCGACTATAAAAGTTGAATTTCCAAACTTAGTTTTTCTTACCTTCGTTTTTTAGGAATACATTAAAGTCCCTTCTTTTTTTTGGTTAGAAGATATTTTCAATAGGTAAGCGTAAAAAAAAGCTTGTTAAACTTCCTTAAGCAACGAAATAAATTGGACTAATATTGGGAGAGTATCCCAACAATGGGTCACGATTTACTATCCGATCCGGACGTAGAGCGGCTAAGCCGATCAAACCGGGTGATCAACGTACCTTCTTCACAAAAAAAAGGACGGTAAACTTTTTTTTTTCATTTTTTATATTTTTTTGTGAAAAGAATTTATGTTTTAACTAAATTCATAAAATCTAACATTTGAGTCATTTGATATATTGGCCATTTGGCCCAATTGATTAATTCATTTTTGGTCGTAACCAATTGATTGATTTTGGTGAGAGAGAGGCCTATGATAGAGGGCAACGAGAAACCCTACTCAAACCCGCCACCAGATTTTAAAACAAAATAAGACGTGCAGGGGAGAGGAGAAACCAACCGGTGACTGACGCTACTGTTGCAAATTATAACAAAATGTGTATTTGTTATTTTTTTCCTTTCTTTTTTTCAAGGGTTAACAAATCTCCTGTCCAAAAGCCATGAAGGACTTGGAAGATTCGACCAAGTCACCCCAAAAAAGGCAGTCACGAACCGACTTGCGGAAATAGAGGCACTTGCAAATGCTTTATGGAGGATGAAGATGGATCGAGTGGTTAACGATTATGGGCCATAATTTGGAAAGGAGCAAAGAAGGGTCTCCAAATCACAGTCGAGAGATTGGTGATGTAGACTCATTAATAAAGAAGAAGGAAAGGGATGATCTCTCTTCCCATATGGGTTCTTTGGGAATCATCGAAACAGTGTAACGCCTGCAAGGGCTTGGAAAATGGAAATGCCAGAAAAGTTCGATCTAGGTCAGAGGAGTTAAGTGGAGACGGTTTTTTGCTCTCTCCAAAGAGAGTGTATGCTACTTGTCTTCAGATTCAAGAGATGAAAAGTACGATTGTTTGGGGGCCTTTTTCGTCCTTGAATTAGCAGTGTATTCCCGAAATGGTGGCATAGTGGAAGTTGGTATCTGAAGAGTGTTGAAGCTATGGTGGTAGCGAAAAATGGGTATTTTGGGTGTTGTCTCTCTCACACGGAGAGTTTTTCCCATAAGCATAATATTGAACATCTTGATTAGTCGGTTGTTATTTGCCGGTGACTATGAATTGGTTAAGATTTTGCCCTATTTTGACATGGAAGAGAGTTTCCGCTTAATGAATAGTAGAGAGGGTTTGCCTTCCGACCAAACTCTTTAAATTCAAGTATAATTTTTATTATTATCGGATTAATATTTGTTATGTGAATCGTTGACCTATTCTTTTATGGGTCGTTAACTTACGGATTTGTAGGTCATTGACCTACTATTTTGTAGGTTTTATTTTTAAATTATTTTTCTCCATCAAGTCCTTTATTTTTTGAATTACATTATTTTTGTGGAACGATTTAATTATCAAGTATGGAGGACAATTTGATAACTTATATAAGTTTAAGTATATTTATTACCTTTAAGGATTTTAATATTTCACATTGATTTTCAAGTATGGCTTATGACTTATAAATAGAGGGTTTTGTAGATTAAACAAATCATACATTTTTTCATATCGGATTAATATTCGTTTTGTGGATCGTTAAGTATGTGGATTAACGATCCGTGTTTAATATTTGTAGAGTTATAATTTTTTTAAACGAATTGTATTCTTTTTTGGAACGATTATAAGCACAATATATTTACATTAAATATGAATATTTTCATGGATTTTATCATCCACATACATATTTTGGTCTTTTGACTAAGTTAAAGTATAATTTTTATTCATATCATATTAATAATCCCGATGTGGTCGTTGATCTACTATTATGTTGATTGTTTGCCTAATTTTATGCGTGGGCCGTTGATCTATCGTTATTTATGTGGATTAACGATTTAACATTTAAAAATTTGCTAAGTTATAGTTTTTTTTTTTCTGTTATAATTTTTGATTCGGTCATATTCTCATGATTTTTTCATAACCCCGCGTCGTTTATCAGTAAGGCTAACAATTATTATTATTTTATTCATATTGGATTAATATTACAAGGTTCAATAAAGTTGATCTTAACCTACAATAAAGTACTATGAGATGTAATCATAAGTACACGACGAAAATGAAATCAAACAATGATGGTGTTATTTTTTCTACTAAAGTCGCAAACTTTTTAATATAGATATAAATTTATCGTCTACAAAATTTAACTGATAATAAACCCATATAGCAATAAATTCACATATATATATATATATATATATATATATATATATATATATATATATATGATTATTTTATAAATACTAGTATAAGCCACGGACATTAAACTAGTTCATCCTTATGTTATACTTTTTCTTGTTAAGTCAACCCTTATAACCTAATTCCTGAGGTTGTGCAAATGGTCCGGACCATTATCATTCTACAAATTAATTGGCGATGGACCGGATCATAATGGATCGGTCTATCACCGTCCGGTCGAGACCGTATTTGCCCTTCCCTAAAAATATATTCTTAATATGAGTTCGATACGGCCCGATCTTGAATACATACATGTTTTTTTTTTCGGGAAAAATCAGTCTGGACCGGTCAAGAATATTACGGTCCAAGACCGGACTGGAATATTCCGGTCCAAGGACCGGATCAGACAAATACGAACCAGATCGTACCGTATTTTCCGATCCGGTCAGGTCAAATTGTGCAGTCCTAATTACTCTATAGGAGGACGCTTGGTATCATTCACCCAATTAACACTTGTACCCACATGTCAACAAAGACAAGGACGGACGTCTTGGAAGATGAAGAAACAGAACATAACGATGATATACGTGAAGATGTAGGAAGCAATGAGAGATTTAACATCATAGTATTCTTGGTAATTTTTAAGGTCCGATTATTTTTAAGGTTAACGAGTGACAGTTGTATGTACTGTTTTGGGTCATTTTTCCGTTTTGCCTGATCATTACATGAAAATTGAAGGTGCAAAATGTATTGTGAAGGATGGAAATCAGTATACTGTACGCCCAAGAGGCCATGTATCAAGGGATCACTTCCTAATCAATCTATCAGATTAAGTGCACCAGGTTTTGCATTGGCTCTCGGAAATGTTGTTGCTTCTGTGGACATTACAGTTTATACATTTACCTCCAGTCCTATTCTTGCTTACTGCATACTCCCAGCTGTCTGCCTTCACACTGGAAAATTCATAATTCCAACAGTAAGTAATCAGATATATTAGACTTGGTTATTTGGATGTCATTCATTATCACTCAAGTATTATATAATTTTATAAATTATGCAGTATTGGATGTACAATGCACTAATGCAGTATAAATAGATCATCTCTATCCAAACAAGTCTTTTACTGAATAAAAATAGTAACTGAAAATCTCTTTCAACACTACAACTGGTGTATCGGATACCATCAACGGTGGCTACAGCTCACAGGGCTCAGCTCACGCTTCAGAAAACTCATTCTCTATCCATTCTTCTAGCATCAATCTTCGCTATGCTTTGGGTTAGGATTGACCCTTTCTTGCCTAAGCAAACCGGTTCCTCTTTACACTCAATTGTGACAAATGCTTCTTTTCAATTCTTATTAGTTTAATATGCCAGCATAAATGGGTTATTTTGTACAGGCATATTACAATAACTGAAATGAATCAACTTCTTGACGGTTTGAAAAGAAGTAACAATCATGATAAGATTATATATGAATGACAAAAAGGATCAATGCCTCACAACCTCACTTGTTCAATTATTATAAAATATTGCAGCAAACAAGATCTTCTTCCGTAGAACTTTGCAGTTATCCACACCAAAGAATAGAGTAACCTTTTCACACAGAAAGAAACTTCACACAAACATCACTCATAACATTCTTATATAAATAACCTCTACAAAGGAACCCCATAAGCACCTTTTTTCAAAGCTAGTTCAAGGCGCGTTTCAAATGGAGTGGAGTGCCAGTTCACCCTCTTATCCTGCATCACGTAAAACACCAAGAATCAGTAAATCCAGAAGAAATGAGGAAGAAAAAAAAATCCAATAAGTTTTCAATCCCTAATTCATATTTCGGATAATACCTCTCTGTATTTGCTGGTAGTGTTTGGAATGCCCTTAAACGAAGAAGCCGAGCCAGATTTTACAGTTGGAGTCTCTTCACTCCAATGTGAACCAACGCTACCTATAATTGGCCTATCATCTGCATTGTGACTTGGTGATTTTCGTGGGGATGAAGATGCTATCATCTGTTTAAGCTCATCCATAGTTAATGCACCCAAGATAGGTCTATCACTGAAGCTCCTCACTGAATTTGATCCATGTGATGATGCATTTGTTTCAGATAGTGTAGCTGGTTTTTTAGCCGGAGTCTTTCTAGGCGAATCTAACCAGCTAGACAAACTCGCATCAACATCATGTTCTTGTTCATCCTTGGACTTCCCTGTTAGCTGCCTCTCTCCAGAATTCTCAACTGGGCTAAGTACATGGTTGAGCTCTTTGTTCTTTGTATCGGCCACTGGAGTAGCATCATCGAGCATATCATCAAGATTTCTCATAGGCAAACCTAAGGAACTTTTAGTTCTTGATTCCATGGATGAAAAGGAAACGTTTGTCCATTCTCGGGTCATGCTTGGGCTATCCTCCATTTCATATGTATCCTTTTCCTCATCATAATCATATACATCAATTTCTTCTTCATGACCGATCTCATCCTCATTGTAACTCTCTCTACAGTTATGATACCTGTGATTAGGAGGGTATGATCTCACACTAGAGAAGGTTGAACCACCACTCTCAGAAGCTGAAAGTGAATGTTTGTGTTCTTCCATGGAAACCCCATTAACAACAACTTTCTCATCACTGAATTGTTTTGTTTCAGATGGAATCTCGACTGACTTATCCACTGAATCTGAGACAGAGTTGAATGTTTTGACATTTGAATCATCAAAAGTCACTTTCTTTGGTATTATAACGCTCAATTGCTCTTCTTTCTTAACCCTAAAATACCGAGAAATCCAAAATCAAAATTAAAGAACTAGAGATCACATAGCCTTGACCTAATAAATCAAGTTCTGTTACGTCTATGATAATCCGCAAAATCCATAGAAAGGAAAAAAGGGAAACTCACGGGGATTGTGGAACCACGATTATGGATTCATCCAATTTAGCCGGCTGGACGGGCTTGTCGGAACTTTCAACTTTCTGCCATTATAGAAGTTAAAAAAGAAGAAGATAGCTTTCAGATACAGTTCGTTGTTTAGAAACGATTCGAAGCAGTTCCGACACAAATAGTGAAGGTGGAAAGAAGAAAAACTTACTGGAGATTGAGCAGGTGAAGAAGGGGCCGGAGGGGGTTTACGGGACCGTTTTTTGGTCTTGGAAGAACCAAAACAAGCAAGAAAGCAACCCATTTTGATATTCGTTGTTTGAACTTTGATCTCAAAGATTGAGATTAATGGAAAAAGTCGGAGAGAGAAGAAATTGATTGAGAGAGAGGAGTCTGAGGAGCGTTATGGTCTGAAACGGTCGACGACGAGAAGAGCAAATTCAAAAGAAAATGGTGGCGCTGTAATTTACCATTGTCTTAATTATTGGGTCTATACGGGCCCTGGCCTAGGTGTGTTTGGACAATGGGCCCATTGTCGGCCCTAAATTTGGACATCAAGAATTTGAGTAATTTTGTCTGAATTTGAGTATTTGAATTAGTTTTTTTATTTATTTTATTTATAAGTTTTTGGATTAAGATTTACAAATATTATTAAAAGTTATTATTATATCAAGTTAGAAGTTAGGCGGACAACCTTTCTGAATAGCAAAATCAATCATTCTACACACTACATTTGAAAACCTAGGTGACACAAAATTACCAGTATGACCTGTTTTATCCTCTTGAGTATCTCGACAACATATTAATAATTTTTCCTTTCAAAATTGAAAATCTATCCTACAGTCTACACCCGAATTACTAAGTTTGAATTTTTTTCCAAATTATTTATATGGGTTCATCCTTTCCCAAAATCATGAGAAATTGAGAATATCTTCTTTATATACCTAACGAATTATATTTTCCGAATTGGCAAGATCTTTCCTCCAAAAAGGATTTCTCCTTAATGGATATCGGCATTGGGCTTTATTTATATGGGCCGAACATGGCCCGTTCTGAATTGCCTTGGCGCACGGCTGAACAAAGATTGCTTAACCCCATCGATCCTGCAAAAAGGATTTCTCACTCGACCCCAAAAATACTCATTTCCCTCCATCCGCCAAACAACTCCTAATTTTCCTAGCCCAACAACCCATTAGGCCCACCATAAATATTGGGCAATACCCGTTTTCTTGGCCCAACAAACACTAGCCCGCTTACCGTAAAAAATCTTCATCCTGAGTCCTATCCCCGCAATAAACCCTCAATCGCCATTCTCTCTCTCACTCTCAGCACGACAATGGCTTCTTCTCTAGCGAGGTCTGCTCTCCTTCTCCGCAACCAATCGCCTTTCTCTCTCTCCTCCGTCGCTAGACGCCTTTCCTCCTCAATCTCCCATCCGCCTGCAGTCCAAACCTTCGTCCGACCCGCTCGTCCCGGTTCATTCGTATTTCGTGTCGCTCGAGTCATTTCGCCATGTCCTTCTCGGTTTGGCACGATACGTTGCAGAGTAAACCGGTCAGGTCAGTACTCGCCTTTGAACTCCGGTTCGAACTTCAGTGAACGTCCACCGACGGAGATGGCGCCGCTTTTTCCCGGTTGCGACTATGAGCACTGGTTGATTGTCATGGATAAGCCCGGTGGCGAAAATGCTAATAAGCAGCAAATGATCGATTGCTATATTCAGACGCTCGCTAAGGTCGTTGGAAGGTAATTTGATATGGATGAAAATTTTAGGGTTTCGTTTGTTCTTAGCTCTACCATTTTTGTTTATCCCCATTTATATAGAAGTTGTTGATGCTGCTGGTTAGATAGAAATTTCATTATGATTATGTCTCTTTTTCTGTTGAAGAAGTTAATATATTGCTGTAAATGATGAATTTAGCGAGGAAGAAGCAAAGAAGAAAATCTACAATATCTCATGTGAGAGGTACTTTGGGTTCGGGTGTGAAGTTGATGAGGAAACTGCCAATAAGATGGAAGGTTCGCACTTCAATCATATATTCTATGCTATGATTTGATTTATTTTTTTTTGGTAGTGGTTATTGTCAATTCACTCTTGTACATTTTCGTCTTGTAGGTCTACCTGGTGTGTTGTTTGTGCTTCCTGATTCTTATGTTGATCCTGAGTACAAGGATTATGGAGGTAATTGTAATACTGTAACAGTAATAAACCCTATCGCAGTGAATGAGAATCTTTAGTGGAGTGATGAATCATTCTTGAAGAAGATTTTTTAAGATCACAGCTCATCTCAATAGTGTGATTAGATTAAACTTTGATGTCCAGCCAGAGAACCCTAAATCCCAATCAACAATTTTAGCCTACCTAAATTGATCCCATCCACTTTTTAGAAGTGCACTTTGGTCATCAAAGGTAATCAAGTAAGTATGAGCCCAAACAAGATCAGATATCAGTAATAGGTTTATTAGTAAGACTATTATAAAATTAGCAGCATTTCAACCTAAAGTATCCTGAACAGTATGGTAGTTTCACTGAGGAGTATCTAAATGACTAGTTGATTTTTCCTCTTAATCTACGATTGCAGCTGAGCTGTTTGTGAACGGAGAGATAGTCCAAAGGCCCCCAGAAAGGCAGAGGAGAGTCGAACCAGTACCTCCAAGAGAACGCGACAGGCCAAGGTACAATGATAAGACCAGATACGTGAGGCGCAGGGAGAACATGAGGTAGCCTGCATCAGGTGTATACAAGCTATGAATCAATCTGAGCATGGATGAAGGAATTGCTTGCTAGTTTAATGCATTGTATTAAAATTCTGTGATTTCTCTGCTCATGTCATCGTGACTTCTAGAACTAAATCTAGCTTATCACATCCTAAGGTGGGTCTGTTTTTTTGCCCTGTTTCTGACCCTCAGCTACTTCACTGCCTTCTGTTTATGGTGCATTGTCCTTTTAAGTATTATTTTGTACCGAATGAGGTATGCATAGTAATTAGTGAAGTGTTCTTTTACACTAGTGCATCCACGATTAACATTTTTTTTTCCTTACCCTGGTAGAGGAATTATTCAAGCAAATGTCTTTTCAAATGGGTAATTTCGTTACTCATCTATCATAGAACTGGTAATCCTTCTGCTCATCCCGTAGCTTGTGCCTTGTGCTCGTGATTTTGCCTTAAACGAGTCTCTTTTTTTTGTTTGGCTTGTTTTCTCACTGTTCACCGGTTGTTATGGACCGTAGTGCTACTCATGTCCTTGCCCCGAATTAGTCTCTTCTGGTTTGATTGATGGCTTCTCACCGGTATTGTCAAACTCTTTCTGTTTGGTTTATCGTTTATTATCTGGTAGTATGGATCAATATCACCAGTATTGTCAAACTCTTTCTGTTTGGTTTATCGGTTGTCATCTGGTAGTATTAACCATACGGAGATTGATAGTTTTTAAATCAATGTTTGGGCTGTGTAAACGGCCAGACCGGACCGTTAATACTTCTTTATGAAACCGTCCATTGAACGGATTGTATTCACTTTTTTTTTTGTACAAAAATAATATTTATTTTGGGTTAAATATGGTTCAGTCCAAATCCGGTGTATGGATGGGTTTAGACCGTAGCTCAAAATTTTTGCTAAAAGTGTTAAAAATGGTATGGGCTTGATCGAAATATTATAGTCCAGGATCGGACCTCAATATCTTAGACATGACCGAAATTGATAATTATTATTCAGAATTATCCGGTGTGTTTATGCGGTCCTAATCAATATAGTAGTTTTTCTCTTGAAAAGGGTCTCTTTTTTTTTATTTAATATAATTGTATATTTGAAAGTTCAAAATGGCCCATGGTCATCCAAAAATCTTTCCTCTTGACAGATACTACTCAATCCAATGCCAATTCAAACTGAAAACCACCGGGGAACAAAATCAAAGGATCAAATAGGCAAATAGGCAAATAGGCAAATTTCCCTTCAATCTTTCGGTAGACAATTCAGTGGTGTCGTCTACAGAAATTGACAATGCTTCGAATTCGAAGAACCTACAATATAGGTGTCATCTATTGCCTTATACGTATAGGCATATCACACCTTCGATTATTAGCATACCACACCTTCGGTTCATCAACTTCGAGTTATTCTTGTGTTTGATCTGGCCTTCCCTTTATCATTTTATTATGGTAAACCAAACGGACCCTTATTAGTCGAGTTAACGTAATAAGCTAGCAAGTGTTTTAAGTCTGCCTCCTTGTATTCTGGATCATGTGAAATGCCTTGGGATTGAAAATTTGCCCTCAAATCACATAGCAAGTAGGGTTAAAAGGGACCTTCTAGATGGTCAAAACAACAGTTCAATCCAAACAAGTCCGTTTCGTAATCCCATCCTACCCACCAAGCAAGCTAACCTTCTCGACTCGAGAATTATCAAAAAGCTTCATCTGTACCATTGTTTATCGGTCAGGCCATGCGTCAAAGGAACGCATTCGTCTCCATCGATATGGGCAAATGCAGCACTACACCGAATCCACACATGGCCGTCGCTGGGAGACTTTCTCCCACCTTATATATTACTTCGTAACAGACCAAATACTAGTCTTCTCTCTCGCCATCTCTCTTCACATTTTCTGAAGCGAAGGTCTTCTCTTTCTAAATGAGAGGGCTTGGTTTTCGAATCCTGATCATTGCATTGTTGGGTATCATTGGAGTATTATCACGAACTGGGTTTGCAGATGATGGTGGTAGTGGAGATGGAGGATTCACAGGAGATTACTCGAAGCTATCTGGGATTATAATTCCGGGTTTTGCCTCGACTCAGTTGAGGGCATGGTCGATTCTTGATTGCCCTTATTCTCCACTCGATTTCAACCCGCTTGATTTGGTTTGGCTTGATACCACAAAGGTACCTTTCCCCCAAATTTCCTCTTTTGTTTTCCAAACACTTTTGGCTTTATTTGTAGCACCCCCATCCCACAAACCATCTGTTTTAATAAAGGACAATTAAAATATCCGTCAGCTTTGTTGTGGGAATAGAAGTGATAATTACATAGAACTATAGAAGTAATACCTATGAAGAAACTAAATCCAACAAAAATATTTTGGTTCAACAAAGAGCTGAAAAGTTGATTTAAGAAACCTAAAATGAGTATTAGGGATTGGTTTTAATGATTTGGGTTGTTTTCCTGAATTAGGCATTATTGTTTTCCAAGCACTTCAATTTGTTATCAGTGTTTGCCTTACCTTTGAAGTTCTGTGTCTTGGACGGGTTTGGGGAGTTTCCTTATCCTCATTCTAAATACTTGCTACTTCAGTCGTCCTATGTGATTATATTTCACTTGTTGTTCTTCATGTGGTTCTTTTCTGGCCCTTGTCTAAATACTTGGTTTTATTATTTTGGGATTTTTTTTTCTTTGGAGCGAACATGAATTTGTTTAATTTGTTTGAGTGTCATGCATAAATTCTCCTTTTCCCCCGTGATTATAAAACCTCCCCCAAGTTCATGTCTTACGTAGAAAGAGGCCTTTTGGTGTGGAGTTTTCTCTTGGAAACTTCTTAGGACTCCCTAAATTTTACCTCTAAGTTTTTCTTCCACTTGAAGTGGTTTCCCTTACTGTTGTTTTTCTTCAAATTCCAAAAACACTTTTTTTGTCTGAGAACTTTCTTCTAGTGTGCAAAACAAGATTATTTATGATCAAGAATCACTGACTCCTGTGTTTCCCCCCTTACAAGTAGAAGAAATATCAATTGTTTTGTTGAAGCAATGTGTATATATATATATCGTTAAATTTGAATTTTATACATTGTCTACTATGCAGCTTCTTTCTGCTGTAAATTGCTGGCTTAAGTGCATGGTCCTAGACCCGTATAATCAAACAGATCACCCTGAATGCAAATCAAGGCCTGACAGTGGCCTTTCAGCAATCACAGAGCTTGACCCTGGTTACATAACAGGTACCAATTGGCTCTTTCTTCTTCATATTCTTAATGATTCTGCCTCTAAGAAGACCTGATCTCCTGGGGATGTCTGACATGGTGTTCTTACCTGAAGTTGGTACCAGATGCATAGATTTTCGAACTCTTCTGTTAGGGTTACGCTGTATCATGTATGTGATGGTTGAGTTTGGGAACGCCTAAGCTATTCAAATGAACTGTCTAATATGAACATTTTATAAATTTTTCGGATGGACAGAAGGGAAAACCCAATGGCATTCTGGAGATTTTGTACTAAATATACTTGTTCATACTAAAGATCATTTACCGATAGGATGAAAAAATAAATATATTGCTTCTAAATTTTTTGCCTGTTTTATATGCAAGTTTTGCTTGCTTCGTAGATCTGACCAGCAGTTGGTATATTGCTTGTAGGTCCTCTCTCTTCAGTATGGAAAGAATGGGTAAAATGGTGCGTTCAATTTGGTATACAGGCCAATGCAATCATCGCTGTTCCTTACGATTGGAGATTGTCACCGTCAAAGCTTGAGGAGCGCGACCTTTATTTCCACAAACTAAAGTTTGTATACTGCAAATATTTCAGTTGTCTTTGGCCCTTTATAAGCTATCCTTATATAATTGTATCTTCTTCTCTATGTTCCTTCACAAGCAAACTGTCATGATATTGTTATTTGCCTTTGTGTTAAGCATAGAAAACATGTTTCAACAGTAAGCTGGATGCCTAGATTATGTGTAGTAGTTTTTCGGCCTCCACTGGTATATCCAGTTATTACCAGCAAAACTAAGTGATGACTGGTACAAATCTTAGATTTAAAATAAAAAACTAAAAAATTGAGATTAACAATAAGAATGTTATATAACAGTATGACAACAGCTAGGTAGTAATATCTAAGACTTGAATTTATCTATTGCTGCTCCCTTCAAGACTTTTAGAGAGCTAATTCCGCAAAACCCTTATAGACTACTCCCTTGTTGGTTACAGCTTAACTATGTATGACAAAAAACATGCAAGTACTAATATGTCCTTGCTCCTTTTCTGCTAGGTTGACTTTTGAAACCGCTTATATGCTCCGTGGTGGCCCCTCTATTGTGTTTGCTCATTCACTTGGCAATAATATTTTTCGTTACTTTTTGGAATGGTTGAAGCTTGAGATTGCTCCGAAACATTATATACAGTGGCTTGATAAACACATTCATGCCTATTTTGCAGTTGGTATGATTAATAGAAACGAAACCTGGTTTTAGGTTATGCATTATCTGCAATATTTCAAAGATCATTTGCTTTGTTTATTTCAGGAGCGCCTCTTTTGGGTGCAACTGAAACTGTCCGTGCAACACTTTCTGGATCTACCTTTGGCCTTCCAATTTCTGAGGTTTGTCTCTTTTTCTCTTGCACTAAGTATTTTCCTTTAGAATTAAGTGACTATATCTACTAAAGACATCAAAACAATCGTAGATTTATATCCTATGAGACTTGTTTGTTACGGGCTCACTAGAAAGCTGTGACTTTCCAGTGTTTCTCTCATTATGCTTGTCTTGATATCTACTTCTATGCGCACCCTTTGCCTGAGAATATATTGAAT
The DNA here is from genome assembly GCA_002319775.1 of Fagopyrum tataricum. Classification (NCBI taxonomy): domain Eukaryota; kingdom Viridiplantae; phylum Streptophyta; class Magnoliopsida; order Caryophyllales; family Polygonaceae; genus Fagopyrum; species Fagopyrum tataricum. The sequence goes on along the minus strand of CM008281.1, from coordinate 56,882,335 downwards.
TGACCATAGGGAGCATTTTTCCTCATATGCTAACAAGTATAGCTTTCAGGTTTGTAGCTATAGAATCATTTAAGTTGCATGGAATAGAAGGGAAACATAGATGAAATTCTTCTGGTTTCTTCTCTTATCAAATCTTATTTTTACCTTTTATTATTAGTCCTCTAGATGAAATTCTCCTGTTACCTTGGGGCTCAGGGAGAAGAAAATGACATGCTTATAATTTGATATGGAAACCAGGGAACAGCTCGGGCAATGTTCAATTCATTCGGATCATCACTATGGATGATGCCATTTTCAAGGTATTGTAAGGGTGACAACAAACACTGGAAACATTATACTGAGAAGAGTGAACGCCGCTTCGTACATCAGTGTAAGGAGGAAGAGTATAAGTCAAACTTTTCTGGATGGCCTACAAACATAGTTAATATTGAACTTCCATCTATAACTGGTAGGTATTCTTAACACGCTTTTTGTAATTTTCATTTTTTTTATACATCTCGTGTCTTATAAATTATGACCGTATGCCTTTTTTTTTTTTCCAGCAGGTCTTGGAGGTGCCTATCCATCCGTCACTCAGCTTACAGAGACTAACATATCTGCTGTAGAATGCGGAATACCAACCCAGTTGTCGTTTTCTGCTCGTGAGATATCTGATGGGACTTTCTTCAAAGCAATAGAAGATTATGATCCTGATGGACAAAGGCTGTTGCATCATCTAGAAAAGTAAGCATTTATCTGAACAGTTTCTCCATGTCATGTCTTAATATCATTTATATGTACATCCGAGGTAAAAAAAAAGAGTATCTCTTTGGACAAACAATATTAACCTTTTGTTTCCTTTCTGATATGCAACAATTCCATTGCTTATTTCTTTTTAATAAGTGGAAATTGTAGAACAGTAGAAGTATGATTCTGATCCGATTTCACTTTGAAAATGTGCAATCAATCAATGGAAAGTACTGGATATTCATCTTTTACAATTTACACTCAATAAGTTAACATCTCTAGTTCATCTTCAGGTCATATCACGAAGACCCGGTTCTCAATCCTCTGACACCTTGGGAAAGACCCCCGCTGAAGAATGTATTCTGCATATATGGTGTAGATTCCAAAACAGAGGTAGTTTTACAATCTATTTCTCATCTTCTGGCAGTAGTGGTAGTAGTGGTGTTATGGCTGCATGCCAGTTTGAAAGAATACCATTTGTATCTTCTATTACGGACAGTTGTAGTAGTAGTGGTAGTAGTGGTATTATTGCAGTATATGGTAGCATCAGAAGCTGAAATTTGTTTCCAGAATTTTTCTGAAAAGTAGCTCCTGCAAATCTCGTATAACTTTGACCTTATGAGCATATTCTGGTGAATGACAGCTTTGGCATCTTGGCAATTGCAAAACAGGTTGGCTACTATTTTGCCCCAAGTGGAAAGCCTTATCCTGATAACTGGATCATAACTGATGTCATTTATGAGCTTGAAGGATCACTATATTCAAGGTTAGCAACAACTGTTATTTATGTCCAAATATCTTTTTCACCCAGGCTCTCATTCTGAAACTAATACGTGCTGTTGTGTAATAATTATTTGGGCTCTTCCCTTGCTCTACATTGAAACATCGATCTATGTTGCTTCTTTTATATTTATCTTCTACCCATCGATCTATGAACAATAAAACTTGAAATTTAAACATAGTTTATTTTTCATGAAACTTTCGGAAGTCTAGATATAATCCTGTACAGACATGCTAAATTCTTAGCAGTTTCTTTCTTCATTACTTGTTACATATAGTGAAAAAATTACAGATTCTTAACATTCTAACAATATTTCGTATTATAGATCTCTCACTTAATATATCGAGGTCCCACTTTTCAATCACTATATTTGTTACTGTAGGTCAGGTAACCTGATTGAAGGGACTTCTGGAATTGCTAGTGGGGATGAGACGGTGTGTTAGAAGCTGCAAACTTTCCTGTTTTTATGTCCTTAATTCAATTCTAAAAGTTTCACTGAGCATCAGGTCAATTGGAACAGGTACCATACCATTCCCTCTCTTGGTGCAAACAATGGCTTGGATCAAAAGTGAACATAACAAGGACTCCACAGGTACAATGACATGAGTAGAATATAGCAGTAGTCTTCCATGTATTATATTGGTCATAGAAGAATCCTAAGAGCACAATAATACTCTCTTGCCTTTCCATGTCAGTCAGAGCATGATGGATCCGAGGTGCAAGTGGAGCTGAATGTAATACATCACCCTGACACTGACATTGTTCCTAATATGACAAGATCGCCTAAAAGTAAATATATCACGTACTACGAAGATTCTGAAAGTATTCCTGGAAGGCGAACAGCTGTCTGGGAGATTGACAAAGGTATATCCCGGTGACACCGCCTTCTTGACCTGGATAATATATAACAGAGATTGTGTAGTACTATTTTGTGATGATTCTACAATTTATCATGTTGGATCAAATTAGAAAAAGAATAAAAAAAGAATAAAAATCCAGCAGTTAGCAGCTGAGACAAGCAGGTGGAATAGTTAAACAGTGTAATTATTCGCTTAGAGTTTTTGTATCTAACATTCTCCTTGGTGTATTCTGGCTTTGTTATAGTAAATCACAGGAATATTGTAAGAGATCCAGTCCTAATGAGGGAGTTATGGCTTGAGATGTGGCATGACAGTCATCCTGATGCAAAACTTAAATTTGTTACCAAAGGTTGAAATAGACTCCTCTAGGTTCTAAGTTACTTTTTTACTTCTCACGTAAAACTCTTTATGATTCGTTTCTGGTATTGTTACATGACAGATAAGCGCGGACCTCTCAGAGATGATGACTGTTATTGGGATTACGCAAAAGCTAGATGTGCTTTACCTGAATATTGTGAATACAGGTAATTTCATACTCATACTTTGGCATCTTATGTTTGATGTCCAGGTACTTATGTTTTACTTATATGATACTACAGGTACGCTTTTGGGGATGTTCATTTAGGACAGAGCTGTCGGCTAAGAAATTCTTCTACGGATCTTCTGCTGCACTACCTGTAGTTCAAATTTCGGCACATGCTTCGCTTGTGTTCGGTAAAGGCAAAATCTTGTGTTTCAAACACTATATTTTGGAAGTTATTCTCATTAGGGTCTAATACCTCAACCGTTAACGTGGCTGCTTGACACACCAAACACAACGATGATCTACAGGGTTTGTGTGTCTCGTGACCTATTGTATAGCTTAGTGAGTCACTTCAAAAAAAATGGCTTTCTTAAGCATCCTTTTGTTCTTAGTAGACGCAGGTTGCACATCTTCACCTAGGAATGGCTAGGATATATACGTAGCTAAAACCCTAATTTTATTTACAAACTTCAATCCCTTGTTCATTCATATTGCTGATTCATATGTAACTAATTTTTCATCAGATCACTGAATATTAACTGTGTAATTTATTCCTTCTGAAAATTATTATTGGAACCTGGCGTGAAAATAACATTGGTTTTCATGGAGCAAACTATTTCACATTGAACTCTAACGAATGCATTAAACCAGAGCAACTATTCCACATTGAAATCTAACGAATTCATTAAACCAGAGCAAACTATTTCACATTGAACTCTAACGAATGCATCAAACCGAACTTGAACAACAACAAAAATTTAGATTGCTTTTAAATCCATATTTGGAGTCGTTTTTGTCCAAATTAACTGTCATATAACATTAATTCTGCATTTTTAATATAATTCAATCTTTCATTAGTTAAAAACAACACAAAAATAGTCAAGTTTTCAATTTTAAAGATACACTTTTTTCTTAATTTTGAAATTGTAAATTTACAAACCAGTCAGATGAAATTTTTCTAAAATTTTTTAATTTCACCAAAATTGGAGTCCATAATTTCAAGTTGAAGAATGAGAGAAACTTTCAAGGAAAAAAAAGGGAGATGATAAGAGAATTTGAGAAAATTATAGCTGAAATTGGCGAAGTGTATATTGTTATTATGATCAGAGATGGTTTCTTTTGTTTTTTCTTTTGTTCAGCTACATACGTGCATATAAACATACACGATACCAAATCGCTAAAAAACCAAACCGAGAAAAAGCTACATACATGTCGACAGTCGACCAATTTATTGCTCTTTAGACTCGAATAACTACACATTGTGGATCTGCCGTATATAGGGTGCATAAATACATGCATGGGCTGTATATACACTTGATGAGAGTTTGTGTGGAGATATATATATCAACTGCAATAAACAGATGAACCAGCGTTGAAGCTTTGGAGCTTAGCGGCCCATTAGCTGCTGAAGGGTTCAACCGGGGCAGTGTCTTCGAGAACAGTTGCAGCCTCGAAGGACTCAACAGCTTCATTCACAAAGTCATCACCCTGTGCTTTGTACATAAGACCAAGTTCATACCAGATCAAATGATTCAGCCTGTCAAGACTAAGAGCTTGCATCAGAAAACCCCTGATGATTGGATACGATTGTTTGTTGTCTTTAGTAAGATGTCTAAGAGCCACAGCTGAGGAGATCAAACTTGGAACGTGTTCAGGGTCTATACTTAAGGCAACTGTAAACGCCTCCATGGCTTCCGTGAAAAGCCCTTTTGCTTCATGTAGTGATCCTGCAAATAATATCAAAAATAATATATTGAAAGTTGTCCTTATTTGGTGATTAGCATCTACTAAGGGCGTGTTTGGTATCCACATCTAGATATCAGATATGGGTATCGCCGTAAAAAATTTGATATACTCATATTACTTCTATTACACTTTTTCACCCTTTTTGATATACTCCAAAAACTAGAGGTATCTAATATCTTATATTTTGATACCTCTTCTATTGATATCAATCTCATATCTTGATAACCAGATACCTGATATATTGATATCTAGTTATGGAAACCAAACGTGCCCTAAGATCATAAGAAGGTAAACCGGAAAAGAACATAAGACTTGTAAAGTAACAACGACATACCAAGGGCATGCCATCTAGAGGCAGAGTAGGGATTGATGGATCGCAATTTGGAGAGACAAGCATCAACATCATTCCACGACGATAAGCTTATGTATATGTAAACAAGATCATACCATGTTACCAGTTCCAATTGCCGGTCAAAATTCTTAGTAACCTGTTCAAAAGTAAAAACAACGAATTTTTCAACTGTAGTAATTTTTTTCTACCATGTCAAACTCAACAAGACAAGCATACCTTATTCTGCTGCTTTGCAGATTCAAAACTACTACTTTGGATATGAAAAACCGCTAGAAGCTGAGTGTACGTCATAATGGCATCTTTTAAACGACCTTGCGCCACTTGGAGTTTTGCTTTAGTTCTGAATAGTTGTCCTTGATCTCGTTTCACACTCTGTTCAAGAGCAGCATCAATGATTGTTTCCGCATCTACAAACTGCTTCTGTGCAGATAATATACGGGCCATTAGCACCCACCCTTTCAAATTTGATCCGCCATCTAGCTTAAGGAGCTGCTTTGCGTAATGCAATGCAGATGCCAACTTTCTCCGTTCTGCAAACCGTAGACTAAGTTGATAAACAATTGTGGCATCTCTCAACTCAGTCAAACTCCCAGCTATTTCAAGAGCATCAATAGCTTCTGTTTGCCTTTCAATCCTCTCTGCGTTAGAAACAGCTGATCTGGCATGTTCTGTCAGAGACATGCCCAATACAAAATTTGCTGCACCAACTATCTGACTGCATTTTCCACCCATGTTTTTTAGGGCTCTCCGAGCATATCCAACACCTTCTTCGGCAAATTCAGGACTTTGCCCGCATATTTTTGAGGCTACCAATAAACCATAATCAAATGTTGTCACCTCTTCTCTAACAGCCAGCATTTCTCTAATAAGATTTAAAGCAGCAAAATTATCACCATCCCCATGATAACAAAGAGCTAGAGTGTGATACATCTGTTTCCGTTCAATAACCCGAGGAAGCAGTTCTTCCACAACACGGGCTAAAGCAGTAGGTAATCCCGAAACAGAAAGAGCAAATGACAAATGATCCAAGATCGCCGGCTCCCACACAATCATGTGATTCTTAGCTTTTCTCAAGAGTAACATAAGGAGTAGAATTGCCTCTTCTAGATTGTTCTTGGGAATAAAGGAGTGCATTTCTGAAGTCAAGTAAGGAGGACCAGCTTCATTGCCGCTGTACAAAAGATAAACTGCAAACTCTTTCTGAATCCGTGCAGTAGTTTCAATATCAAGGTTCCAATGATAGAGCAAAGCCCTTCTGTATGATGGTATAGCTTCCTCGGGGCATATAGCCAGTTTCCATAGTTCTGGAAGCAACTCTACGGCCTTGATTAAAGTCTCCTGCAATTTAGAGTCAGTACCAAAGTTTTCAGGCAAGCCATCTGGTAATGAAGATTCAACTATGTCCAGAATAACTTTGCATGATTGAGCAGCTTCTGCACGAAAATGATTCGCAAAAGATAATTAGGCCTCCACTGGAAGGTTGATTTGCAGATTGCACAGTCCAATTATAGTTAACTTAACCCTTTTCCATCTATATAACACAGACATAATAGGATATCAATAGTAAAAGTCAAAGAAAACCACAGGTAGACTAACAGGAAACTAAAATGAATTTTAGGCAGAGAAATGAATGATAAAAAACCACAAAATTACTTCTTTAAATCATACTAAAACAATAGAAAAGTTTTTTTTTTTCAATTAACTTCATTATAACATTGGAGATTAGTACAGAAAAATGCTTAACCAAAAAAAGAATCTAAGTCATCACAATTAAACTATGAATCATCCTGGTTCACAAATCACAACCATCACAGCTTGATAGAACAGTAACTAAAGGATAAAATTTTGGCTGGAAAGAGCAAAAAAAATATTCATAGAATGCACTAATTAAGCTAACTGCAAAAAGAACAGCCCTGTTCAAAATGTTTCACAATATAAAATTAAAATAATAAAATATCACCTGTAAATTTGCCTACAGCCTGCAAAGACTTTGCTTTTAAGAAGATTGCTTCCAAGAGTAAGCTAGCAGCATGTGTAGACATGGGAAGATCATCATCATTCTGGGAATAACGTCTTTTAGGCTGTAATCTTCTCAAAAGAGTGGCTTTGATTTTAGGAATAATTGCATTCATTTCTATCCCTTCAAAGACATGCAAAGCGGCTTCTACATTTCCTTTCTGATATTCATACCGACCCAACATAGCTCTAGCTTCCTGTGATATGCAAATGCATTAACATACAAGACAATTAAGTCAACAAGAAAACGTATCCTTATGACACATTCATCATCATATGATAGTGCTAACAGTACACTACTAACCATATCTAAAGACAATGCTCATGAATAAAGCTTTCAGAGTCTAAGACATGAAGAAATCAAAACCTCGTAGTTCAAGATACCGCTTTCACGAAGGGATGATTCAGCTTCTTCAATATCTCCAGAATCTAGTTTCAGGCCAGCTCCTCCAATTGATCCGGGTGCAAAAATCGTATCATTTGCTCTGACCTGGTCTCCAACGGAGATGCACGGCATCATACTACGAAATTTGTGTTTGACCCTATCCCTTTTCCTAGTCCTCATATTAGCCTAAAGTACTCGGAAATCTTCAAAATGCACCACAATCCTATTTATCATCAATATCATCAGCTTATATCAGCAACTCCTCACAAGATAGAGAATGCAAAATTCTATCAATAGGAATTCGTTATGTACTTACAGAATTGGGGTCATATGATAATGGGTTTATTTTTCTACATAATAATACTTCAACATAATAAAACCATCCAAATGCCATCTAATTTGACAACTGAGATCAATCATAGAAAGTATCACCATACCGATACTTTAAAGGAATTGAAGCACAAAACCCTTAAAATTCAGCAGCAAAATTGTCTCCAGATACCAATCAAAATTGGCACAACTAAAAAAAATTCAAAGACAGAGTATCCCCAAACTTGAATCTAACAGGTTAGATGAACACGAATCATACAACCCACCAGACGAAGTGATGAAACAAAATTGAATAGATCAAGAACTTGCCCATATCCATAAGCAAACAGTACATATATAAAACAGTAAAATACTTTACCTTCTGTCGGCAAAACCAAAGCAAAGAACCAATCTGAATAACTAATAAAGGCGACTAAAATAACCACCACCGAAAACAGCGATGCCCGTGTATCAGCCCCTTATGGTTCTTCCCACAAATGGTAAATTTTGTTCGTCTTGAAGTCAAAAGATTCAGTATTTGTTCTTCGCTCAAGAATTGAAGTTGTGTACCAAGTCCACCCTCTCTTCCTAGGCCCCTTGTGTTTGATCACAAGGCTCTCCTGTAACTTCCTTTTCTGGGCTTTTACTATTCTCAAGAGAATATCTCCAGTTCTTTTCTAATTAAATACAGTGTCATTTCAAAACATCTTTAATTAAAGTAATTTATATTATTTATAATTGGAACATAAAAGCAGCGCTACAGGAAATTCGAGCATAAGTTTACCAAAATAAATAAAAGATGTATAAATCTATATTTAATATATTTTTATTAAATATATATCTTTATTTAATAAAATGACGTTGATGTGACAGTCTCACGACGTAATAAGTTTTTTTTTTCTAAATCACTAATTAAACAAATAAATACATTCGTCGTGATGGTTGCACAACACGCAATGCATTATAACGAGAATTTTTTGTTTGTCAAGATTATCTTTTCTTGCAATCCGTTTATGGCTAGTTTTCATAAAAAAATATATATTCTAATAAATAACTAGAATTGTATGCATTGCTATGAGCCGACGGTGATGGTGCATGCATCACATCGGCTAGGATGTTTAGATAATCCGGATGAGATTAATTTCCATCTTTCTAACGTCTTTAGTTGAATTTTTAAATAAATTAATATACTTTCTCAAAGACATATCAAGTTTTACTCTATTTTAATATTTATATGTCGGTGGATCATATTAGTCTTTTGATACATTATCACATAGATGATCGATTAAGAATTTGTTAAAGTATAAGAGATTAAAGAAATAAAAAGCAGAACAATATAACCTTCAATTTCTACAAGACCAAAATATGTTGCAAATATCAAAACTATACTCATAAATGTAGAAAGGAAACATAATTTAAGTAAAAGAAATTTTAAAATCTTTAATCATCCATGTATACCGACTTAGACAAACATATTGATATGTACAAAGAAAATTAATTGAACACGCTACTAAGAAAGAATTTCATGTAAATAACCATCAAATTGAATCAAACTAAAGAGCTTGCATTCTTCCAATAACCTGTTGACTAAATAACCTTCAAGTTTCTGTAAAAGCTTGTAATGTGGTGTATGTACTCAACTACCGGTAGCAACTAAGTGATTTATCTACAAAGTTTATGGATTTAGACCAAATAATCCATAACTACATATTTCAACTTTAGTTAAACAAAAGATGTAAACGGTTCAATCAGACTAAGTGAAGAATAAAGCCATTAACCTTTTTAGAAAAAAAATATGTCTCATTTACCTTTTTCATCAACTCAACCCTATAAGAAAAAAATGTCAGAAGTGAAATGCAATGTATACTAATCAAATATTCAAAATTGAATGTAATATTCTTAAAAAATATACTCACTTGTTTCCCCTCCACAATACTCGTGACAAAGCAGATAATGAAACCCTATGGGTTTATAAGATCTAGCTAAAAATCAGTTGATCTAATTCTAAATAGGAAATGAGCGTATTGAGTTGGAAAATGATGCTAAACCGGGAATGATTGTGCACCTTTTTATACTACTACACGTATGACGAGGTGAAGCAAGATTAATCGACATTTTATATTTGATGGTTAGGGGTTTATTTTTGTATTTAGCTGTCATTGATTGATTGTATAAATGAGTTATTGAAGTATAGAAAACTGTTTAAATTTATAGGTATGGGTAAATGTATAAACATTTGATATAAGCTAATTAAATGATGGAATAAAAATGGTTAATCTTTAAAATATGATGGTTAGGGGTTTTTATTTTGTTACATGTTTAAGAATGAATCCAAAATAGATCAATGAGGTCAATAGAATAGAGTAAATAATTTGATTGTTGAAAGTGTATAAGCGGACAAACATATTAAGGTTGTTGTGTAAAAAGTTAAATTGTGCATTAATGCTGGCCGACTTTATTGAAAAAAAAAAAAACAAAACTTGATCTTACGATGATTAGGGGTTTATTTTTGTATTTAGCTATCATTGATTGATTGTATAAATGGGTTATTGAAGTATAGAAAACTGTTTAAAGTTGTAGGTATGAAACGTTTGATATATGCTAATTAAATGATATAATAAAAAAAGGTTTTTGGGTTTAGAATGTTAAACGTCTTTTGATTTTATTTTGTGAACAATATCATTTAAAATGATAAATTAGTAGTTTGTCTTGATTTTATTTGTTTGGTATTAAAAAATGGTTAATTCTTTAAATATGATCTTGTTTGTTTGAATTTTTATTTTACGGGACATAATCAATTTAGAATTTCTTTTATCGCAGGTGATTAGGTAAATATATTGGACTCAATTAGGCAAAAACAATGTGCTAGCTAGTTTTTATTTTGTTACATGTTTAAGAATGAATCCAAAATATATAAATGAGACAAATAGAATAGAGTAAATAATTTGATTGTTAAAAGTGTCTAAGCGGACAAACATATTAAGGTTGTTGTGTAAAATTTAAAATTGTGCATTAATGGTGGCCGAATATATTGAAAAAAAAACTTGATCTTACTTGTAGGTTGGATTGTGTTGGTTCCTTGTAATGTAACGTAAAATTTGATCAAGATCAAGCTCGATGAGAAAGCTCTATTTTAACCTACACACAAATTTAATTGAAAAAGATATTAAAACTTGTGGGATAATCACAAAAATAAAACTTCTTATATAAGTTATTTCTTCACGTAAAACTTGCGGAGAAGCTATATTGTAACCGTGTTTTACTTTCCGTTATATATATGGACCCCTATCTATGGTAAATTCATCAATATCTCACGTTCTTATAAGCATGAATCTTGTTCGTTATTCCAAATGAAACATTCAATCAGGATGGGAAACTATAAAACAAAATCTAGAACATCCTCGGAAACATAAAGATCTCATCAGCATACATAAATTTCAAAAATATTTTCTTAAAAAATACAACACAAGCACGTTTTACTCAACAGTTATTTGTCCTCACCCTACCACTGGAAAAGAAGAATTCTTGTTGACATGGGTAGCAACCCATCCTTATAGTCAATCACAAATCCCCATTAGAATGATGCGGGATGAAAATTTCCCATCCTAGATTATAAGCAATCACAAATCTCCATTCCAATGATGCGGGGTGACAATTTTACGGGATGTTACAATCTCCCCACTTAAACTCCGCCTACTAGAGCAATCATATTCGTGACTCAGGGTTAGATCCCACTTAAAACTCCTGACGCCCAAGTCAGACCAATGACCGTTCACCGAGCCGAGTGACCGCCTACTAGAGCAAGCACACTCGTAACTTAGGGTTAGATCCCACTTAAAACTACTGCCGCCCATGTCAGGCCAATGACCGTCCACCGAGCCGAGTGACCGCCTAATAGGGAAAGCTAAGCACACTCATAACTCAAGGTTATCTCTGTACAATCTATAATATCCGAGGTCTTAGGAACGCTATCGTTCCAGAAGGTCATCTATCCTGAAATTGCTCCTATACAAGCACGCTTAACTCCATGGTTATGTGTCTCACTCTACTACTAGAATTCTTGTTGACATGGGTAGCAATACATCCTTATAAGTTAATCACAAATCTCCATTCAAATGATGTGGGGTGACAATTTTACGGGATGTTACAAAAATAAGGTATTTGGTGATGTCAACAACCCCAAACACCTTGTTTTGAAATTTAAACGTTGTCATTACACAATGCCAAAATAAGATGTTTAGGTGTTGTCAACAACACTAAATTAATTTGTTTTGATGTTGTCAACAAAACCACAAACACCATATTAAGGTATTTTCGCGATGTCAACAACATAAAACACATTCAACAATGGAGAATTATTCAAATACTATAAACGACATAAAACACACTAAATAGTGGAGAATAACTAAAAACTCGATAAAAACATTACAAACATCAATGATTCAACTACCATCAATAATATAAAACACATTCAACACATATTTAATCCTAATTACGAATCAATTATGAACAAAAGCTTACATATTGTGTTCGAAACCCTAAATTAAAAGTTTATATAGTATCAAACCTGATTCGATCTTTATTTTTGATGATTCTTTTGATTGAAAAAGATGAAATACGTGTTTATCTCGTTGAATCGATTTCAATGTTCATGAATAAGCTAGGACAAAGGCGAAATCTCTTGATTTTTTAAGAATTTTATCTTACAGAGTGATTGAAGTTGATTTATTTTTGCAGTTTCGAAAAAAGAGTGTTTGAGAAGTAGATAGTTATTTTTCCAATTTCATATTAGTTGAGTTTTTACCCCTAATATTAATGGGCCAATCTAATTTATACATTCATTTCTTTTTCTTAAATGAAATATATTTTTATATAAATCACAATTTTCTAATTTTAAATAGACGATGTTTAATTATAAGATTGTTTAAATTGGACGCTTGTTAATTGGGACATGTGGACTAAATTTGGAGAAAAGACATATTGAAGTTTTATTGTTAACATATATTCCGTTATAATTTTCGACTTCATCTCTTCCTCCATTTTCCAAAATTTGGCCTCCTCTCTTTCTCAAATTTTCTTCTCACCTTGATCAACGTAAAACACTCTTTGTGTTTTGATTGATCAAGGGAGAGATTTTCGATTACCGATATAAATTTTATCCTTTAATTGGTCTTCTGACTTTTATTTTCGCTGGTTTCAACCTCCTCTTCTTCATTAATCACTTTTTATTCTATTTTATTTAAGGAAAAAGAACAAGGTAAAAAAATCACTAAATTATTCTTCTTTCTTTGTGGTTTTCTTCACATTAGTTCTCATCCACAACTAAATATACATAAAATCGGTACAAAAAGATTACATATTTTATTTTCTTGTAATTTTATTTTTAATGAATTTAATCCCCGTTCTTAACATTATTTGGTACATTTTGATTCAGATATCAAGTATGCACAAAAACAAGGGCAACCACCATAAAAGACATTCCGTTTCCGAGGATATGAACATAAAGATGAAGGGATTGCTAAAAGGGTTGAGATATATTTCTCACGTTTTCGGTACATATATTTTTCTTTCATGATATATATAACTCGTATTAAAATTCGACAGATTATACACCGGATATCGTGCGACACATATGAAAAGATTGATAGCACATTTTAGCTATTTCTTTTTATTACTATGAATTGAAATTTATTCAAGATAAATGTTATTAAATCTATATTATGTACAATAATATATTGTTTAGCATTTCAACAAACCTAAGATACGTACAGGTGAAGAAGAGGAGAAGAAAGAAATGATGCGAATCGGTTTTCCTACGGACGTGAAGCATGTGGCTCACATTGGACCTGATAGTTCAGCTGCAAGTACTCCCAGCTGGGTAAATATTTTAATATTGCATACGTTTACATACATTCAGTTCTTCAGTTATAACATAAAACTCAATTAATCAAAATGTTTTTGGCATATTATGACAGATGAAGGAGTTCCAGGATGCAAATGGGGGTACTGATCAAAGTGAAACTTTGATGGCATTTGCTTGTAAGCCTCTAGGTGAGGACCTATGTTCAACGTTTGAAACCATAGGCAAAATCTTGAGCTAATAATACTCTTACATGGATTATAAAGTGATTAGAAATTTAGGCTTGTCATAAATAGTTTTAGTTTGTTGGGTAACCTTTCATTTTATTTTATTTTATTTTTATTTTTTTAAAGAGTTTTGGTTAGATTCGTAAAATATAAAAACTTAACAAAAAAAACTATCGGTAAAAATAGATTTTGAGGTAGATTAGTTTGAGGTGAAACTGTTTTATGTATTTAAATCCGTTAGAGGTAAACAGGGATTTTTTCTTACATATTTTTTATATAATCTGTAATCTTATTAATTAACTTTGCAAATGTGATAAAAAAAAATATCGGGAAAAACTCCTCAAAGAGCTAAAACTGCTCCATACTCCATACTCCAATTTAGGGTGTCTTGTATGCGAGGGTACATGGCGTTAGGTTCAAACCCAACCTTTCAACGTGATAACTGTTTCGGACTTTTAATGCTTTGACTTATAAATTTTCAGCCTTGAGCTCAAACGAGGAATCAATTGGAAGCTCATCCCAACAAACGATGAAAACTAAGAGCAAAGAAAGCAAGCAACCTAGACGCCGTAAAAACGGGAAGCCCGTCAGGCCAAGGAACGACGCGACAAGCACGCGGGCCCACAATGAAGAGCCCAACAGACCGAAGAAGACTCGTAGGAGGAGGGTGAAGAAGAAGGATGATGGGCCCTTGAGATCGGCAGATAAGCCGTCATCGAATCCACCTTCTGCTCCGTCAACCGATGAATCGGGTTGCAACTTCGATCAGTCGTTATACTTGTCTGCTCATGAGGCATCCAGTGATGAAGGGTCGGTTGCGTCTTATGGTACCGTTGCTTCACGTTGGAGAGAGGTGTAGAAGAAGAATAGCGAGAAGAGAGAGAGAGATCCGTTACTTTTTTGGTATGTGAAGAGAGGGCTATTCATTTTTGTTTGCTTAGGTTTTGTAACTTGTAAGCCTGTGTTTGGCTTTGATTGTTAATGTAATGAATATCACCAAAACAAGAGCAATGGATTTGTTTGTTTTTTTTTTTTTTTCCTCCCCTTTGTTGTTGTTGGTTTTATGATAAGAATAAAGATTGTTTTGTATTTGTGAGGTAAATGGGATGGGAAATTCCCATGATTTGATACATTTCTTTAGGAGAACGGAGTTGGGTTTAAGATAGGGTCTCGTTTGTATCCCTCCCATCAGTTTTTATTTGGTGTGGGATTGAGGTAATCTCAAGTTCCGTACTGATTATTATACATGAGATATGATTTGGAAAAACCTTGAAGTTTAGATCGATTCTTATCGGATTTTATTTAGGTTGCGATCAAAATGGCCGGTATGAGACGGGACCAATCCGACCGATACAATTATGATCGATGAAGTGGATATTGTAAAATCGCTATAACATTGTTTCAGAAGTCGGGAAAATTGAGGGTAGTCGATGAAAGCATAATCGAGATCACGGTGAAAACCGATAGAGTCATCGAACTTGCAATTTAAGCAAGAAAAATCAAATAAGCACAATTATACGAGTGAAAAATGTTAAAGTCGTTGAAACCCTATTTTCAAAATTCGAACGGAAATACAAAGCAACAAAAGTTGATGATTTGATTTCTAAAGTTACTCATAGGGGTAATAAATTAAATGCTGACATTATTGATTGATGGTTATGATTAATTAATTAATTTTTTAATTATATGTAGAACGGGCTTAGTGAGACGAAATAGTGAAGGTTCGTATCCCGTCCCGTGAGATGGAATTATAACTTTTGGATGAAATCTCGCCGAGTTCAAAACGTGATCAAAGTGAGACCGGAAGGGAATTGTAATTTGAGAGATTTGTGCCCAGTTCTAATTTCATATTTATCGGAAAGTTTACGATGATTCATATGTCATTTAAAATCTTTTATGGCCATTTCAAGATAAATACGGTTTCAAATAGATTAAACCATCTCTACACAAAAAATTGCTATTAAGTAATATGGACTAGTCAGTGCGTGGATTGTCTGACTGTGGAGCATGCACATCTTGAGGCACACGTGCAACATGCATGTGTATCTAGCCTCTTTTTGTCAAAATGATGCGTTATTAGGGCAAAGTTCAGACACATGTGCATTGCGAGTGCACCCATAATTATTTTGTCCGTCTTTAACTCTTTTGTTATTTTATGTATTATCGAATAAAATCACTTTTAAATAATAAGGTCCGCAATTCTCAGACTTTTGATCTAAGATGATTTATCAAGATAGAATATGAACCTTTTATCTTTAAGGAGGGGGGCTATTTTCAACAACTTTAGAAAAACAGGCTATATTCCGTAAACAATCTCAATCAGATCGAAGGTAGAGAGAGAAAAGAAACGGGTCTCTGAGCAGTTTGAATCTGTTAAACCCTAGCGCGGCATAGACATAGTAGCAAGCAAGCACAATGGCAATGGCGGGGCTTTACAGGCGGGTTCTTCCTTCACCTCCTGCTATCGAATTCGCTTCCCCTCATGGAAAGGTTCGCTTTTTTTTTTTTTTTTTTTTTTTACCTATCCTCCCTCCCTCCCTTGTTTCTGCTTTGTAATTTTTTTTGTTCATCCCTCAACTACGTTGACCTGATTTTTGTGTCGTTATTGTGGTACAGTTGATGTTTGGCGTTTTTTTCTTTGCAATTGCAGAATTTTTATAATCCTTTTCTTATTAATTGCTATCATTCCTATCATTCATCAGCTTGAAACATGTTCAGTTGCTCATTAGTAATTGCTTGATACAAAGTATATATTTTCTTAAAATTCCTGTATGCCTTTGATCTGCAGCAAATCTTCATTGAAGCTCTCCAAACTGGAACCATGGAAGGTTTTTATCAATTAATTTCTCACTTCCAGACACAATCTGAGCCTGCCTATTGTGGACTTGCCAGCCTCTCCATGGTTTTGAATGCCCTGGCTATTGATCCTGGAAGAAAATGGAAAGGTACTTAACAATTTGTATGGTATGTGTGTACATGCTCTTGTATATGTCAATATGTATAAACTTACCCTTAATTTTGAAAATATTCATTTGACGTATAACCAATCATGGTTACAAGCCGTTTTAGTTGTTTTTTTTCCACAAAATAATCATTATTTTCTTCAAATCATTATCACAACCAATTATGCTTTTGTGGTGTGATAAGGGAAGTAACAATTTGTTTACGGCTTCATGATTGGGGTGGTGAATTGTGAGGGAAATATCAACCATCAGTGATTATGTATTTGTGAAAATCAAAAAAATGAGGGTGCTAAGTTTACCCTGAGGAAATTATGTATTTTTCTTTTTGTATAATACACCTACTACTAACCCCTATAATTCTTTTGCTGGAATGAGGAACACCTGTTGTTTTGGGGAGTTTCTTGAAATTCCTAACGGTAGCTTTGCTACATGATCAGTTTGTTTCCCATGTATTAACTGATAGAAAGATTATATTGTAACTTGTAGTGGAGGTCGAGTAATCATAATGTGCATTAGTTAATTTAATTATCATTGCGTTAGCTGCATCCTAATTTTCAGGAATCAACTCTGGATATTTAGGGAACCTTACCTTATCTCTACCTCCATCTCTTAAAACTTCAAAGTCTGGGAAGCAGATTAGAAATCGCTACCATCAGTTAATTGCTCTATTAACTGGCCTCGGAAGCCTGAAACCCTTGCAAAAATCTGCTATCTTTGCCTTATATTCTTATTTATGTTTGTTTTTCTAGTGTCAGCACTTTCTTTATTCAACACTTGACAGGTTTTGATTTCTTGTATTACTGCATTTTTTTTTATCACAGGACCCTGGAGATGGTACGATGAATCAATGCTTGATTGCTGTGAGCCTTTAGAGAAAGTTAAATATGAAGGTATATCATTTGGGAAGCTTGCATCTCTAGCACGTTGTGCAGGAGCAAAAGTTTATGCTTTTCATACTACGGAAAGTTCTATCGATGAATTCCGTCATTATCTCAAGGAATGCTCGAGGTCAGATGACCGTCATGTCATCTCCTCTTACCATAGAGGGGTTTTCAAGCAGGTATTTTCAAATCAAAGTCCATAGAAAGAGGCGTTGTCTGATTCCAGTTTAAGGCATTATATGATTCTTCAGGGCTTTGGCGAATTTGTTTATCTTGCAATTGTATTTGCAATTTTCCTTGGGATGATTCTCTTGGTTTGACTGTTCTCTCATATCAAACAACCTTAACAGTATGCTACCTCATTCTGGTGCCTGTACTTGGTATTGTTTATAGCAGACTGCAGAGAGGTGCTCTGGATTAAGCTGTCATGGGCTATTGCTATTCCTATTCTGTCATCTAGTTATTCATGTTGATTTGAAAATGCAGAATCCTTGTTGTTGCCCCATATGTAAAGAAAGGCTTTTAATACTTTTCCTCCAGACTCTAGCAATGGCAGTTATTATCTATGATAGCCTACGGAAATTACTTAATTTTTCATTCATCATGTTGACAAAGATTTGATACTCTTCTATATTGAACTTTTAGACAGGAAGTGGTCATTTCTCCCCTATCGGTGGTTATCACCCTGGAAAGGACATGGCTCTAATTCTTGATGTTGCACGCTTTAAATATCCTCCTCATTGGGTTCCTCTTCCTCTTCTTTGGGAAGCCATGGATACTGATCCTAATGGAGAGACCAGAGGGTAGGTACCTGTTTAATTGATTGCCATGAATTTGTCAAGTCTTCATCAGCATTAATATTTTCTGTATGGTGGATCCTTGCAATATTGTGGAATCATTTGAAACTTTTTTTATTTATTAATCATTTAGTTAGTGACATATCTAAATTTTCAGAAATACATATTTTAAATTAGTGCAGTTATTCCTTATTTTTAAAAACTTGATATGTTGCATTATATTGGAATATTTCGGTATCAATATTTGATGGAGTTTCAACAGACTATATGGCATTTGGCTAAAGGAACACAGTTCTCTACACCACAATAAGAAAATTTCTATTTAACGTTTTTTTTGTCTTGTAAAAATGTACCCTATACAACGTGTGTGTTTTCACAATTTCCCCTATTTTATGTGAAACTATCTTTATAGGTTCATGCTCATCTCAAGAAATCAGCGAAAGCCAGCACTTCTATACACCCTGGTATGCAAGCTATATACCTTTGTCTTGTCTGTACGTAATGAAAAACCAGAGGTACAATTGTATAAATATAAATCTGCTTGACCCTGCAAAAGAGTAACATATATCACTAGGGAGACAGATCCTTATGATTTAGTCTTTAGATGTATTCAATGCCTTTCTTGGTAATCTCAATTTTAGAGGAAGCTGGTTTTAAAAACAGAAGGTACTGTAAGAGTGAAGAGAATAACATGTATTCTGTTCCTTTCTTGGTGATTTCACTTCTATTGGGAGGTGGTTGGAAGCAAATTCATATGGGAAATTGGAAGTTATGACACCCTAAAATGCAGTACAACATGTGCAAGATCAACTATGTAGAATATGACTATTTTATGACACCCAAACTCATTGTTATTAAGTATAGATATTTATAATTTTTCCTAGTGGCTAGACTTAAATCATTTTTATGTCAAGTGGGGTCTTACAAATTTGAAGGGGCGTCTTAGTCTGTTTGGATTTTACATCAACACTGTTGTGTTTTCGCTGCAATCTCTTGTTATAACAAAATTTACGATACTCTAAACTCTTACTATATCTGAGCTAAAAGCTGCCTTTTGATTTTGTTCTTAGAGTTGCAAGCATGAGAGTTGGGTCAGTATGGCAAAATACTTGATGGATGATCTTCCACTTCTTTTGAAGTCAAATGATGTAAAAGATGTTGAAGGTGTCCTTCAAGTTGTATGCACATCCTTGCCTTCAAATTTCCGCGAATTTATCAAGTGGGTGGCCGAAGTCAGGAGGTTTGAGGATGTAGGCCAAAGTCTAAGCCAAGAGGAGAAAGAAAGGCTTGCAATAAAGGTTTAACTACTGAATTATCCAGCACTGATTTTGTCCTCATCATTTGCACGGGCTGATTCATTCATTATGTGATCCCTTATTCAGGAGGAGATACTGAAACAAGTACGGGAGACCCATCTGTATAAACATGTAGCCAAGTATCTATACACAGTTGCTAAATGTTGCAGAGAAAAGCCTGCTTTGGGTATAGAACACAATTTAACAGATATTGCAGTCTCCATCTGTTGCCAAGGGGCTGAGCTTTATTCGGGCAAGTCTGGTTGTCTGGGAAAGTTTTGTTGCTTGGAGACTTGTGTGAAATCATTTAAGGATAATGGTGGTAAACCAATTACAATGGTTTCTGGAATGGTAGTGAATGGTCATAGTAAGCGGGGGCTGCAAGCGTTGATCCCATCATCTCCTAGTAGGCCAGCTTGCTGCTCTGCTCTAGGAGATACTCATAATATGCATCCTGGAGGATACGATGTACTCACTGTACTCTTACTTGCACTTCCTGCACAAACATGGTCGAGAATCAAGGACAAAAAGCTTGTGCAGGAGATGTTGGGGCTCGTTTCAACCGAAAATCTCCCTACTTTTCTGCAGGAGGAGGTAAATCATATCTTATGGATTTCAAAACATGTTCAATATATGACACTGATTTCTTACTTTCTACGCATATTAGGTTCTACACTTGCATCGGCAGCTTGTTCTTCTCAAGAAATGTGATTCAGATGACATAGTTGACAATGGCATTGTTCCTAATTTATGACACGCCTCCACGGTCGTCCGTAAAATAAAGGGAATACTTCTGCTAGGTTCCCTCCCACATACTGTAGAGATTGCAACAATAAAGAAACATCCTTCCCAAAGACTACACCACATATTGAAGATCAAATTCAATGTGTGACTAACTTAAGAAGGAGCAAGTCCGTTTGCTCTGCGTATGGTTACGCTTTATATATGGTTTCATTGCCATTTTGCAGACATTGGAGGAAGATGACAGGCAAAGGCTCTTCGTTTGGCTGGTGCTTTAGCTTGATCTGTACTTGCTGTATATTTGTGGACTTGATTATTGATTCAAGGGTGGATGTCATGGGAATTTAGGTGTATAGATTTGTTAGATACAAGAACATACATTTTTTATACTGATATTGCAGCTATTCAACAGAAAAAAATAAGGAATTTGCATACATAACTCTCTCTGAACTTGATCTTGTTACTGATTTAGCAATTTTGTCTATGTATGAATTTAAACAACACAGGATTAAACCATGTACAAAAATGTTGAAGGGAAAGGAGTTGTAAACTGTAACAAATTCAGATTGAATCAAAATACATTTCCCAATGGGATCCAAACAAAAGGTGCACACCAAATAGCATAATAGGCCCTTAGGCCATCATCAATTCCTATATTCACAAGAGCCGGTAATCCTGAGATTCATGCAGTAAACTACTAGAGACCAAGTAAAATGTAAAATGTTGTTCCTCAGTCCACTTCAAGCGCCAGAACCGCTCCTGAGAGCTGCCAACCTGTCCTCGAGGTCAGACATGTTTGACCTGGAGGTGTAGAACACATCCATATACACAACAGTTAGCACTAGCAGCAGCATTTTAAAACCAGGAGGAAAATAGGCATGAAAAGTATGAGGGGAGGAGATATAGGGGAATTCATATTATCAAGCTATTGAGATGATAGGTCTTGCAATAATCAACACCAACCAAGTTACGGTAATCGTGTCAAATGAAGAGAAGAGTCAATTCCTATCCCGAATCAATGCTTCATATTATCATGGGAACGGGGGTGTGGTTAGACTAAAGCAGGAGAGATGATAGCTCGGGGCAAAACTAATGGTGGGTAATAAAGGAACTATGCTCACCTTCCTCTACATTTGTTTCATACACGTTTTCTTAAGTCAAACAAGTTTATTAAAGCATGTATTAATGCTGATCACAAAGCACGTACTAAAAAGAACAAATCAGATAAGTTTCAAATGAAGAAAGATTTTGGACAGCAAAACTTACGTGCCAACATCTTCGGTCTTCTTTCCTGCTATTCTTCCCTTAGGAGCTGCTGAAAGCTGAAAAAGTTCAAGAAAAATAAATATCATCATGGATAAAGTAAATCAACAGAAGGAGATTCTGGCAACATCCAATACTGCCTACCTGAGATGCAACGTCAACTCCAATTTCATCAAGAACCTGTTCTCACGGACAAACCATTATTACTAATCAGGGAAAATGATTGAGCATAAAAAACAAGAACAATATAAAATCCAAAGGAAACGTAAAATAGCATCTGCACTCAAATGTGTGTTTTATTCATAGAACGATATGTATGCACCCTGATGCCAGTTTTACTTCAATATGCATTAGCTAGAAACTTATCAATAGATGTACAGTTATTTTTGCAATATAGCATGTGATATATGAATCGTTGAATGTATTCTAGAACCAATAGAAGTGGAAAAGATTTCATTAGTCAACAACACATACCTGGTTCGTCAATTCCTCTGTTTCTTCTTCTGCCTCATCATTATCCACGACATCATCAATAGCATCAGACATCATTTCCATCTGCACGAAAACAAGATGTCTAAGTCCAATGAAGCAAAACAAGAACCAAAGTTGAGCATTGCTACATGAAAGTCACAAACGGGCAATGGCTGCATATAGAAAAGAGAAACAAGAACAACAACGTACAGTCATGTCCATTTGAGCCGACTGCTTCTGGAAATCTTTAATCAGCTTCATTTGTTTAGCTGGCTCCATTTGCTGCAACACAGCGATAAAAATACACATCTAAAAATAGACAAAAAGAGGATATAAGATGTAATTGTAAGAAGAAAGGATCCCCATGCAGACATATAGAACTAGTAATTGCTCAAAAGATGCATCATCTTATTGCATATACAGTAGTAAGAAGTTATAGATCTTAGCTGAAAGTGTGTCTTATAGTCTAACCTTATTCATTGCAGTCATAGCTTTTGTAGCACCTTTCATACCAGCCGCAACAGATGTATGAGCATGCAAGGCCTGTGTATGGGTTGCTATACCTCTCATTTGAGCACGACTACCTTGCAAATTAGCAATTTGTTGCCTAAGTCTGACAAGTTGTCGTGCAAGTATCTTTGTTGCTGCCTGAATAATTGAGAATATTAAAAAAAGACGATCAAATCATACAGGAATTAGCGAGGCAATATTATGGGCATGACAGATAAGTGAAACATCTCTTTTCCAAATTCCTTGAGAAAAAAGACAGAGCTTACTGATTTTTACATAAAAAGAGAGTACAAAAATATAGAGAGGTGGTTGGGGAGAGTGAAAGGGAAGGAGGAGGCACCTCATTTCCTGTTTTAGCAGTTTTCTTAATTTCAGCAACCAGCTTCTTTTCCTGTCATCATCATATATAACAGTTAGACATGCATATTTGAGCCCAGGGTATAAAGACCAACTAGTTGGAAAAATGTTACTTACTTCAGATTGCAATGCTGATATTTCTTTTTCTATTCCTGAATCAAGGTAAACAAGAGCATTAGCACTCAAAAAGGACAAATTAACTTTCCTTACCACATCAAAAGCTGCAATGAAGTTCATGGTATAACAAAATGCACATAGGCAACTCTTTCAATCTACTTCTACCTGCCTTGCATATACATTCTTATCAAAAGAATTTCAGAAGAAAATTCAGAAACTGTAACATAGGGATACTGGCAATGCACCTATGAAAGCTCTACCTCCACAAGAAGTGTGGTAGAAGCTCAAACAAAACACTTTGCCTTACAAAATTAAATAAAAAAACTCTTTCTGGCATTGAAGTGATTTTCACATATCAGATGATCATGAGTGAAGAAGGGATCTATGAACCGCCCCCAAAAGACCAATGCTCATCATCTCTGTCGCACATTCAACAATGAAAAAGGATTTACATCTGATAAACTTTCTAATTTGTTTCAACCATTCTTCAAATCAAGTACTGAGATTTACAGGATTCGAATTTTAAAACGAGTTAACAAAGTCTGAAAATCAAAGTTGCGAGACTTACCTCTGGTAGCATTCGTCATCTCTCTCTTGCTCTCACGAAGGACCTCTGTACAAATTGGACAAAATATCCATCAAAGTCCAGGAAACAAATTGCAAAATCCCAAAACAGTAGCAATCACTATCAATTCCCGAATTAGAACTCAAATTTGCAAATTCCATGTAATGAAGAGAAATTCAGAGGAGAAAATCTAGGCACGAACCTTTGGCGGTGGGTTTCTTCTTAAAGATATTCAAGTTCATGATTAACCCTAACGAAGAATTAAACCCAGATGCCAAAAAACTGAAGATAGTAAGAACAGGAAGAGGGAGCAAGCAGGAGATGATTTGGGTTAGTCTTGGTTACCCTTTTGGGTCCTGCCCTAGAGATGATGGAAACTTTGTATGGAAGATGATGTATTCGACCTACTAAACAGCTTACACGCTCCTTTACTTCCTCAGTCAATTGACTTTGATTCAAAAATTCAGCTACATTAATCAAGTAATCAACCCCAGTTTTTTTTAATACTATGATTTTGTTTTTGAATAATTATTGACATAGATGTCTTTATCTTTCTAATATATGAGATGTTGGAATAACTATATAGTACCTTTATTCAAGAATGTTAACTCTAACCAGTAAAAAAGAAAAAAAAAAGAATAATAACATTTTAAAAACACTTGAAAAATACAACGAAGTAAAGGTTACAAATTACTATATTAAATTAAAAATAAAATGAAGTAAAGGTTATATAAATAAATTTACTTTATGAAATGATAATTTTAAAAAATTCGCATAACATAAGTTAAACTAGTTTGATATCAAATTATTATTAAATAACAAACTACAAAAAAAAAAATACAACCAAATTTTTTTTAAAAATTTAAATAATAAAATCTCATTTTATCAGGCATATATTATGCGTTTGGTAGAAATGAAAATGATATTTTCAATTTTGATAAACTTATAAATTTAGTAAAATAAAAATACTAAATTTTAATTTTTTTTTGTACGTTGGTTCTGAATCTTTTGATCTTCAAATTATCATTGACAATGATGTTTCGTAATAAACTACTAAATTAAATTATAAACACGTATGAATTACTAATTAAAAAAATACTGTCTTACCTTTGAAAAAATAATTAAAAAATACAAGCTTGAAATCGCGCAGTCGGTGGACATCGGACGCTCCAAAACGCAAAGCAACGGTAACAATGCATCTACACTTCCTGAAGTCTACCAATCTTTGAATTTGAAACCTAGTGGGGCAATTTGTAATTATACAAAACTTGAAGCCCATTTACTAATTAAACTACTTTCATTCTGCTCCACTTATGGGCCTCCTCTGGCCACTCATAAAGCCCTTCGAAACGCGCAATATAAACTCGCCTTTTCTACTGTTTCCCCCTCTTCTCTCTTC
The DNA here is from genome assembly GCA_002319775.1 of Fagopyrum tataricum. Taxonomy (NCBI): domain Eukaryota; kingdom Viridiplantae; phylum Streptophyta; class Magnoliopsida; order Caryophyllales; family Polygonaceae; genus Fagopyrum; species Fagopyrum tataricum. The sequence goes on along the minus strand of CM008281.1, from coordinate 56,857,191 downwards.
GCTTTCCTGCCCCAAACCCCCCCAAACCCTTCTCTCTCTTCTTCGCCAATCAATCAATCAAATCAATTTTTCGTCCTTCTTCTTCTCGATCCCTCTCTTAGGGTTTGCCGGCCTATTTGCTTGAAAATTTGAGCTTCTACCATGTCGCTGAGGCCAAATGCTAGGACAGAGAGTCGCCGGAACCGCTACAAGGTCGCCGTCGATGCCGATGAGGGCCGGAGAAGGAGAGAGGATAACATGGTTGAGATTCGCAAGAATAAGAGAGAGGAGAGCTTGCAGAAGAAGCGTCGTGAGGGTCTTCAGTCTACACAGCAGTTTGCCGCTTCTGTTCCTCCTGCATCCGGCTCCGATAAGAAAGTACGATCTCTTTCTCTTTCTATTTGCCTCAGTTTGTACAATTGATTAGATCGGCTCTTTGTAGATATGCTTGCTGTTTAGTTGATTGATTTTGGGACTGTAACTTACTTAATCTAGGGTTTTTGGTAGTTGAATTTGTTGTTCCGACTGATCTGATTCTTATATTGCGTTACAGATAGAGAGCATACCGGCGTTGGTGGCAGGTGTCTTTTCGGATGATCCTACTGCTCAACTCGACTCCACTACTCAATTCCGGAAGCTGCTGTCAATAGGTTATCAGTTGCTCTCTGTTTTTTGCCAACAAGTGAAACAGATTCTGCTTCATTTTTTTATTTTACTGATGCTAAGCTGGAAGAGAATTGTGATATTTGTGCTACTGATGTCCAACGTGGAGTGAATATATTCAATTTGTTTGCTAAGGAGAAGCGGAATTTATTTGATTACATTTTCTGCTTCGTTTTCTAGTTTATCTAGTATTATAACTAGAAGAAAATAGTAAAATTCGTGCAACTCATGGTCCATGGGGGGCAAACGAAATTGAATTAGTGAACATATTTAATTGATTGGCTAAGGGAAATACGTAAGATTTTTTTTGGTTCCATTGTATGCTCCTTTTCCACATTTTATATATCATTATAACTTGAAGAGAGTGAAATCCATGCTACTGATGTTCCATTTGAGCAAAGGGAATTGACCTAGTGAATAGATTCAGTTAGTTTATCAAGGAAATACATACAATTTATGTGGTTTCATTGTGTGCTTTGTTTTTCGTGCTACCAGGGTTCCATGTTGTTCAAGCAAAGTTGAACTAGTGAATTGATTCAACTGTTTTGCTAAGTAGATCTGTGCAATTGATCATTTACCTTTATTTGTAATTAACGGTTGATGGAGCTAACCATTACATGGTGTGTTTGTAACCATACTTGGCAGAGAGGAATCCTCCTATTGATGAAGTGGTGCAATCTGGTGTAGTTCCTCGTCTTGTTGAGTTTCTTGCACGAGATGATTTTCCGCAACTTCAGGTATGCCATTTTAATATAGCTTCATCTTAAATTGTTTCAATCTGCATCTGTTTTTTGATATCATTCTCGTATTTATCTTAGTTTGAGGCAGCTTGGGCTCTCACAAACATTGCTTCTGGAACATCAGATAACACTAGGGTGGTGATAGATCATGGAGCTGTTCCCATTTTTGTGAAGCTCCTTGCTTCTCCAAGTGATGATGTTCGTGAGCAGGTATTATTCATGTTTTACATTATTGTCAGGAAGTTATTTCCTTATGGGTAAATAATATAAAACTTGATCTGTTAACTTCTCATTATTTATGGTAGGCGGTTTGGGCATTAGGAAATATTGCCGGTGACTCACCAAAGTATCGTGATCTTGTCCTACAAAATGGAGCCTTGATGCCACTGTTGGCTCAATTCAATGACCATGCAAAACTCTCAATGCTGAGAAATGCAACGTGGACCTTATCCAACTTTTGTAGAGGGAAACCACAACCATCATTTGAACAGGTTTACTTGTGATTTCCTTTTTGTCTGATTTGCTTGGCATTTTAGTCGATTTTCTTTATGCTAAATCATTTTAACCATAATTTATCATGTTGGACAGACAAAGCCAGCTCTTCCAACTCTCCAGCGCCTCATTCATTCAACTGATGATGAAATCTTGACAGATGCTTGCTGGGCATTGTCATATCTATCTGATGGTACTAATGATAAGATTGATGCTGTTATTGAAGCTTCAGTCTGTCCTAGGCTTATCGAACTGTTGCTGTGAGTATACATCCATCATATTATGCTGTTATGCTGATTGTGAATTTATATGTTATAACTGAACTTTTTTGACAGTCATCCATCTCCCTCGGTGCTCATTCCGGCTCTTCGTGCAGTTGGAAACATTGTGACTGGAGATGATGTTCAAACTCAGGTAGTTTTGGTGAACTACTGTATTTGGTATGCTTCTTTGTATCTGTCATCATTTGAGCTTGGTTTTTATTTTTGTAAACAGTGATTAGAATTCAAGTTTCCATTTTAACATGTTGTACATCTTTATTAGACAAGCAGTTATCTTTTAAAATTTCCGAATTCCAATGTGGTGCATTTGTTGGTTCATTGATTTTGTTATGGCTATATGGAAGTGCTTTTTTTTACCTCATTCATGCTTCTGAATTTTTAGACCTGGGACAATGTGGAAAAGGTTGATTGACTACTTGTCTACTTGTATGTGTGTAGCTAATTTTTTCATGTCAAGTAGTGCCAAGTTTTAATCTTTGAAATTGAATTATAGGCTCTTTAAAGTGAGAGTCTGCCTTAAAATAGGGATTTGGAGTCCTAATGCTTTTCACTTCTTTCTAATAGATGTCCTTTTACATTTTTAGACTATCATAGACCATCAAGCATTGCCTTGCCTGCTGAACTTGTTGACAAATACTCACAAGAAGAGTATCAAAAAGGAAGCTTGTTGGACCATTTCAAACATAACTGCAGGAACCAACAACCAGATACAGGTAATGAATATTTCCTGTTGCACCTTTTTGTTAGATTAAGAGTGTGCTCTACTGGATGGTTAATTATATCTTTGTAAGTAGTAATAAAATCTTTTTATGTCTATGATGAATACAGCATGTGATTAATGCGGGAATAATTGTCCCCTTGATCGAGCTCCTTCAAACTGCCGAGTTCGATATCAAGAAAGAAGCTGCCTGGGCAATTTCGAATGCTACTTCTGGTGGTTCCCATGAACAGATCAAGTATGTGTGTGTGTTTTATCTGAACTTTGTGTCGGGCAACAATTTTCTTCCGTTAAAATGCTCATGTTATTACAACTTTCGTGATTAGGTATTTGGTCAGCCAAGGATGCATTAAGCCCATGTGTGATCTATTGGTCTGCCCCGACCCAAGGATCATTACCGTATGCTTGGAAGGGCTTGAAAACATCTTAAAGGTTGGTGAGTCAGAGAAGACCATGGGTAACACGGGAGATGTGAATCCCTATGCACAGATGATTGATGATGCTGAAGGTTTAGAGAAGATAGAGAACTTGCAAAGTCACGATAACAATGAAATATATGAGAAAGCTGTTAAGATTCTCGAGACCTACTGGATTGATGATGATGATGAAGAATTGGCTGCTGGTGATGCTCCCCAGAATGGATTTGCATTTGGAGGCAGCGAGGTTCCAGCTGGAGGGTTCAAGTTCACTTAAGGCCTTATAAGGGTACGTGCTACTTCATCTCTACTCTCTAGCCCGTTGTGCAAACTTAAATTTCAAACGGTGTTTACAAGATTTACAATTATAAAATATATGTTAAGAAATAATATTTGAAGTAGGGAAGCACGAGGTCATGACAATTTAGTTGGCTTTTGTCAATCTTGCAGGGGCTTGTTATGCATCTAATCCATGCATGAAGTTTGGGGGGCTTCAAGGGACAGTTTGATGCGTTCACTTGTATTGGTTCAGTGTCGTCAAGTCCTTTCCAACACAAGTCAGCAATACTGAGGTGCTCTCTCTCAAAGCACATCATTGACTGTTGCCTGTGTTGGTAAAACAAGAGTCGAGTCGAGTCATCTGTGTACCCTTCTGGGTTAATTTCTAGTCATTTATATTTTTATTGAAAGTTTATGTAGTCATTGCAAAGTTGATACATGGTCAGGCAAAGTTGCCATGTACTACGGTTATATTTTCTCAGTCTAAAAGCGTCAAGGTTTTATACTAAAAGGGAATCACAATTCACCCTTCCTATACAGATCCTGCATCCATTTTATCATTTATTTTGCTCAAATTTTGTTGTCCAATTGTGGTATCTTAGTTGCTTGATATGGATGAATGCTTTAAGCACGATATATATTTTTCTAAGATTTGCGTCTTATACATATGACATTTGAAAGAAAAATTCTTAAACTTTGATCCGTTTTGTTACACGTACTGGTCGTTTTCATTATGATCTGGCCCTTTCCATATCCTGATAAGACAAAAATACGAAAATACCAATCCTAGTGTAACCTTTCACGGGTCATTCCTGTAATTTGGGTACAAGCACAAGTGCACAACAAATCCCCAATCACAATGCTAACCAACCAGTATTCGTGTAGTTTCCAGGAAGTTGCGTTTTTGTCTTCTCCGGTGCCAATTGTACCTTTAGCTCAATTTGCCTTCTTACTTAAATGTAGCCGTTAAACAGAGCATTCCAATTTTAGAGTTTCCTGTCCAACGTTAGAGAAATGGGGAACAAGGGAATTTGCTATGACGATGACTACTTAAATTCAGTATATCGATGGTGGACATCGGCACTGAAGAATGAAGAGATGGCGAGCTTGAAGATGGACATGTCCAACGCCTCTGTCGCTCTGACTCCAAGGATTCGTGTTGCAAGGGAGTTGGAGAGACTAGCAGCATTGTCTTGTGCTGGGCTGGACGATCTTCGTCACAAGCTCATAACTTATAAAGCCGGTGACTTGTGGGTTCCGTTGGGCGGAATCAACAAGGAAGAAATGGACATTCCTCCTGTAATCACCATTCTCTTGGTGGGTTTCTCTGGTTCAGGGAAAAGCTCTCTTGTTAACCTTATGTACACTGTTCTTGGTAGGGCTGGCATCATACCATTTGCTCACACATCCTCAGGTACAGATTCAGTTCTTACACTTTATCTTTTATAAAAATTTCATTTGAAGATTTCATGTTTGAGCTGAACAAATGGCATGTTTTGCAGGGAGTTCTCCAGGTTGTGCGACGACAATGTTCATGGAAGAACACAATGTGTTGAGGTCAATGAGGAGCGGGTTTTGTGTATACGATTCGAGAGGGCTGGATTATGAACACCTGACCGAAGGTCTTGATGATGTGGCGCGCTGGATGGATGACGGAGTCCACCACAACCAGCCATGCTGGAGACTAGGCGATAATCATGATGATGATGCATTGTCAAGGATTAATTCCATGGATGCTCGAGCTTGGAGATCATCTTCCAAGTTCTTAAAAAGAAAGGTGAATTGTGCTATGGTGGTGGCTAACATTGCCGAGATTTGTAAGGCTTTGAGGGCTGGTGATTCACAGCCATTGGAGGCCATAAGAGAACTTTTCTGCTCTCCAGCTCTAAGAAAATGCAGTGAGTTTCTTCAATTACCATACTTTTACAGATTTGTCAAATTTACGATTGTTAATCAAGCCAATTCCAAATTTTAATCGACTTTACAAATGTGATTATGTTAAGATTGTTTATTTTTCTTATTTTTTGGGTTTATATGTAGATGAGAGTCCAATCTTGATTCTGACTCACGGGGACAAGCTATCTGCTGAGGAGAGGTTTGATGGCAGGCTTAAAATCTGCCGGTTCTTGGGGATTTCCGAGGCCACGGGAGCATATGACGTGGTGTGTCTAACTGAGCACGGTGTAGTTGCAGAGGATTCGGACCCAGTAACTGCTTATGCTTTGGCTGGAGCTGTTTATCGAGCTTTGTTAACCTCGGATAGAGGTCACCTTCCCAAGGAGAACTTTCAGGACAAGGCGTTATTGGTTTTGTCATGGCTCGTTTGGTTACTTGGTGCCTTATTTGCTTGTCTTGCTCAGATTTTCAATAATCTTGCCCGTTTCATGAGAAGTTAGAAAATATTATATGGACTTATATTGATGTGAATAAAGGTAACTTCGTAGGAAGTTAGGGATTGAGTTTGGATTTGAGTTTGTTTGACGCAATGGGATAATTCTCGATCGGAACTTATTTGTGTAAATAAGGCACTTATTATAATGAATGTCTGGTTTTCTAATTTGAGACCTTTTGGTAAGAATCGAGTCGAAAATTAAGTTTTAATCAAACTTAAAAATATGCATATGTGAATGAGCTTGAGTGGTTGACTGATTTTTTCCCCAAGCTGAATCTGAACTAAGTTAGCTCGAATAATAACCCTACTCTATTGACCTTAATTAGTATAATAGGTTTTATATATGAGTAAATGATCAAAAGTACATTACATAACCGAGAACCAAACTTGCTATAATCATTGTCCTAGGTACATGGCCTTAAATAATCTTTATTACACATGCCCATAATACATCTTGGAAGAAAGACGAGGGGTGACCACAACTTCAATTGAGGTAAGCCTTATGCAAGCTAGCCTCAAATCCCTCGGTCATGTCCACCGGCTCACTCAAAGTGTCGACAACTCGAATCCTTGGATCAACCGAGCCATGGTCATTTGGATAAAACCCACTCCACAAGATGTTTCACCTGACAAATTCGACTCCCACTAAACGGAATATACATAAAGTCTTTTTCTTCGTTATTTTTTTTTCCTAAAAACTTTCTGATTTAAACTCTTCACGATCCTCAAACACTTTCGGATCTATATCCAACTTCCAAAAGTTGAGCAACATTATGATATACTTCTTTACCTTGTAACCTCGTATAAGACAATCTCGTGTCGCATAATGGGGTACTCCCATTCTCGAAAAAGGGTAGATTCTCAAAGACTCATTGATAAAGGCATTTAAGTAGTCGAGATTCACATTGTCCTAGGTACGCGGAAGGATATGCTTCCGTGTCAGTGAAATGACTTGATGATAATATGAGAATTTGGAATGGACGTCTAGGTCCGTAAACCTAGGTCATGAAAAACGTCAGGATATCGATGCGAGATATCATACCCTAATTGATTATAATGATAAGTCGAGCAGAGTTAAGGGTTGATGTATATTGATAAGGGAAATCGGATCTCTGACTGACAAGATCGCGAGAAACTTTGAGACCAGTACGGATAAGGTGAGTTCATAGGACTCACTTAGTTACCTTTGAATAATGAGTGTGCACGGATAAGGTGAGTTCATAGGACTCACTTAGTTACCTTTGAACAATGAGTGTGCACGGGTAGTGTGTGTTATGATTGTGAAATAAAATGAATGAACTAGATCATTGTTTTTAAATTTATAAAGAGAGGTACAACTGCATTATAACATGTTGTAGCTTTCTGACCAAGCCGAGGGCGCCGGAAGATTTCCCCGCGACCAGTCCAGTAGTGTATACGGGAAAAATGCATCAAAGTCAGTCCTATAGGTTAACGGGGACGGGGGCGTGAGTCGGGAGACTCTCGCTCTACCATGAAAAGTTGGAAAATAGATGACAAATTTCACCAAAGAAAAGTTAATAACCGAGACCTTGTTTCCTACATGCTGATTGATTTACAATATTCCTTGAATGTGTTTGAGTCCTAGTGACCTTAGTATTCGAATAGTAGCTAACGGTTTTACCGTGTTGTTAGACTTTGCACGTTAGATCTCTATCGAGAAATCGGGAGTGGAGTGGCCAGCCGGGATTTCTGTACTAGGAGTTGTGGGCGTTGAGTTTATTTAGTTATGATTCATTTATTTATCATACAGTAGAGTTTATTTCTTTCTCAGTTGGTTGTCATACGAGTCTGGAGTCTGTCGAGCATAAATATGTTAATTTTGAAAGAATTTCTATTTAATAATATTTTTGTCTTGTTGCAAAATGCGACGTTATTGACGTCAACTTAATGTCATGACCTACTGTAATATTTTATTTTTCATAAAAAATAATAAATTTCTAAGAATAGTAGCTATTTTGTTAAGAGATGTACCTATCCGACAAATGTATGTAAGAGACGTTAGAAATATGAAAATGGTTAAGGGGTTAAGGGAATGAAATGAAATTGTTTATTTTAATTTTATGTGTTAAAACATTTTTAGTATTCTATTTTAGTTGTTAAATAAATATGGATTTTTATTAATTCGGTAATATTTTATTTTTCATAAATAATTTGTACCAATCCAAACAGGTCTTAAATGATTTCTTAATCAACCCTTGAATACTATCATCAAAGGGTGTCAATTTATTGTACATAAAACATATTGGTTTATAACTTAGCTAATTTTCCACTTTAAATCATTTTATTTTGATAAAACAAAAAAAAATATTTGTGAATTATTTTCTCTACGTATAAATACCAATATTATATTTATTTAGAACAAATATAGACTTTATGAAAACATACGTGAGAAAAATAAGTTGTTATTTTACACATAATTTTAATATTAATTATAATTAAATTATGATATATATAAAGATAATGAACTTGAAATATAAAAATTGATCTATTATAACACATTGTATATACAGTTAATATTTTATAATGTAATATACACAAATTTAATATTTTACCATATATTATACGTGAGATTTAATCTTATATAACTTATATATATATTAAAGCAGAGGCCTCTATTGCCACGTGTCGCCTCCAGGATTTTTCTCAGCCCAACGAAAATTTTATAAGCCTCTGTTGCCACGTGTTGCCTCCAGATTTAATGTCAGTCTAAACATATTTTTTAAATACGTAATTTAAATAAAGAATTTATAATAGGATTTTGATTTTTAAACTAATTTTAATTCCAGAAAAATATCTCTTAATTAAATAAAATTAAAAAATTTTAAAAATTATTTCAAATCAATTTCTAAAAAGATGGTAAAAAAAAATCTCCTCAACAAGTTAAAGTAAAGTTTTAAAATAAAAAAAGTTATTAAAAAATCAAATTTAAATAAGAAATACTTGAACTAACATCAAATTTCAACAAAAAAGTTTTTGAATACAAGTTTATATCATCATTATATCGAATTATTTTGTTATAATTATTTCTAATTAAAATTTTGAATTTCAAGTTATTTTATAAAAAATGATAACTACAATTCTTCTTGGAAAATTCTGAATTTATGAATAATAGGTAAAGGTCAAATTTTGAATCATAATATTGATATCTTTTTCATAAATAATTTGTTAAAATACGTGAACTAATTCCAAGTATTAAAAAAAACCTATAATTAACATTCATAACAAATCTATGAATTATAGATAACGTCGAATTTTTTTTTACAGAGGATATATATTTTCTTTTGGAATTTTTAGTTTTAACTTTGAATCAAAAATTTAAAAATAATAACAATCCAATTTCAACCAAAAATAAAAATGGTTAAGAAAAATAATTTATTTTGTTTTTACGAAAGTGATTTTAGAATGACCCATTTTAATACCCGCACCTTAATATTAATATAAAATATCATTTTTTATAATATTCCGTATTTTTGTAAGGATTTAAAATGTGTCAAACTAATGTTACGCATATTAAAAGAGGCATTTATTATCACATCTTTTAAAACTCAACCCGCACAAGGTGCGGGTAATACACTAGTATATATTAAAGTAGAGACCTCTATTGCCACATGTTGCCACCAGGAATTTTCTCAGCCCAACAGAAATTTTACAGGCCTCTACTGCCACGTGTCGCTCCCAGATTTAACGTCAAAAAAATTATAATTACGTAATTCAAATCATTATTTTTAAAATCGGTGCAAAAAAATAAAAAAAATAATAATAACGATTTATAATAATAATAAATATTATAATTATTAAAAAATAGTCGGTTTTAAACAACCGAAAAAACTTTTTATTCAAAAATAATCCAAAGCAAAAATTGTTTATGATAAAATCATGTCATTTTTTTTTTTAAAAAAAGTTAAAGGATTTTTGAATACCTAATTTTAATCTTACGTTTGTTTTTATTTGTAGGTTTTGATTAGAGATGTTCAAATAATTAGATATGTTTCAAATAATGATAAAAAAAATTAAAACCACTTTGTTTAGAATCCCAAACTTATCTAAGCAAATCTTCTTAAAATCAACAAATATCGATGATTTTTTAAAATCTTTTTTTCCTACGGAGATTGTTACGCATCATCAAAAAACGTAATCTTTTATCACTTAATTTTTTATTTCAACTATTACTTTCGTCTAATTTTACTATAAATGCAACTATTATAGGGAGTGGAAAAGTCACAATTTGGGGTGCCCGTCTCCCAATTTTGATCTTGAGAGGAAGGTATTGTTGACCCTGTGTGACTTTCCTCTGCCAAATTCCTCCCTTTATATGTTCTTCCAACTATTTCGCTGTGAAAGGAAGTACCACAAACAAGAATTTTGTAAGCTTTTCACCTCCTCTAAGTTCATGATTGTGTTTTAGCTCAAAGGGGAGTTAATTTGTTTTGCATTCAATTTTTTTTTTTTAAAAAAATTTGCGAACAATTGATGCTGAATTTGAGTGCGATCTGATGGAAACTATTTTGTCGAATTTTCGGATTAGGTGAAATTTTGAGAATGAGAACTAGGTTTAGGGCCTTAGGGGTATTGTTATATTGCTTAGGGTTTTTAGTGTCCGAAGTTGAAGGTAAAGAATATGAAGATCAGGTTGCACCGTCTTCATGCTTACGACCCATCTGATGACTGAGTGGATGGTTCTTGGACAATTTGATTAAGTTTGTGGTGTCAACTTTGATGATGGGAGGACATGGTAACTGCGACATGTATCTTGCGTCGGTTCTCTGAGCGAGGTATGCCCAATCGAACTCAATCACACCGGTCACCCTTCGTAGAGAATTGTTTCGACGAGTGAGTTACCATCACCAATTATTTGTGGTGTTCCCTTCGCCAATCAACAGTAAGCCTCCTCTTCACCTTTCTTCCGTGAACACAAACTTAGGCACGTCTCCTTACTATTTTCTTTCCATTCTATTATGTCATGTTTCATGTTTATTATTCTAACTAATTCTTTAATTATTGGGTTGTTTGATTGGTTAGATTTTTATTTTAGAATTAGTGTTACTTTCTTTCTTTGCTGATTTTATATCTTTAAAAGTTGGGCACAAACTAATTTTTCTTCTGGTTTTTTCGTTAATTGTTTTGTACGACAGTAAAATTACTCTACACATTTTTTTCCCCCTACAATAACGTTTGTAGGTTTGTTTTGATTTAGTAATTTCTTAATTAATGTCATTGAACAAGAAGTCATGATCTGATTTTTAAGGGAATATGTGATTATAAGATATGTGTGACTATAGTGTTTGACAATGATCTTTGTCCGAGATGCCTGAATTTTTCGGAAATGGTTTCTCATGCTGTTATATTGTGTCCTAGTGTGCGAGATATTGGGCGGACTCTGGTGCTTTTCTACAGGTGATGGACTTTATCCCATGTCAGACGGATTTCCTATTTGAAAGGGTTCATGCAAAATATGGCTTGGATGCCCTGTCTAATGTAGTGGCAAGAGCTTGGATTTCGTGGACCTGTCGCAATTTGATGATCTTTGGTGATTTAGACCCTAATCAACAACTGATCAAGTCGGGTTTCCTTAACTTAATGTCGGCATATTCTGATTGGAGGTTGAGCGCTTCCGTGATGCTTGATGTGGAGAGAAGGAGGTGGGAGAAGCTGATCTTGGGAACGTATAAGGTGAATGTGGATGCTGCTAAAGTGGGGGATGGTATTTGGGGGTTATTTGTAGGGATTGGAATGGAGAGTTGGTGGGGGCGAGGGTGAGGAGGATCGAGGGTAGGTGGCCGGTTTGGTGGGTTGAGGCGGCAGTTGTTTATCTTGGGCTTTCTGAGGCAAAGTCGAGGGGTTTTGCTCGGATTTGGATTGAAACGGACTGCCAGATGGTTGCTCAATGTTTGAATCAGGAGAGGACTGTTCGAACCCATGGAGGAATTTGGCTTCAGGATTGTGTCATGTTTGCAAATGATTTTCAGGATTGTAAGTTTAGATTTGTGCGTAGGGAATGTAATGCTTTGGCTGATGCTTTAGCCAAGATAGTGCCTAATGGTGGTGTGGAGGAGGTTTTTCATAATAACCTTCCACTGTTTTCTGAACTTATTGTTTCTGATCAATACTAAGTTTAAGGATTTTGCTGTCAAAAATTAAGACTATAATCATAGTGTTTGTTTGTGTTACTAATCAACCAAATTTAAGGGTGGCGTAAATATGATATTTCAACGTCGAGTTACCCATTGTTTTTTACAGGGCTTATGAAGAAGCAACCCATTATAAAGGGATCGAAGTACCTCTCAAGTACTTCGATCTCTACGCAAGTCTTTTTCTAATTGATGATCATCCTCGACTTGAAATTGTGCATGAATAGGAGAGCATAACACGGTGTTGGTATTAACAATAACGTGAAAGATGAACGCTACATATCACGCAATTTTAGAGGTTTCAGTCCATGGGCATATCATCTGATAAAAATTTTAAATTCCGAATTATTTGTGAAAAATTCAAACAAACCAGTCTTTATTTCGTTAATCAAATTTTTTGATTAAAATTTTTAAATAAAGTAACTTAAATAAATGATTTTTAATTAGAATTTTTTAAAAAAATAATGCATATCACCTGATAGAATTTTAAAATTTAATCTTAACAAAAAAAGGGAACAAATTTTTATTTTAAAATTGGAATATTCTAAAATTTGATTTTTTTTAGTTTGTTTGTACAATTTATTAAAACTCAACCCGCACAAGGTGCGGGTAATACACTAGTATATATATATTATAGGAGTAGCAATTCTTGCCACGTGTCGTACCAGAAAATCACTACTAACTGCCACGTGTCACAACAATATTTAACCTCAGTTTTTTTTAAAATTACGTAATTTATAAAAGGAATTTACAATTAAAATTATTACCAAAAAAATCCGTACCATCTAACTAAATACATATATTTTTTATAAATAATTAAATTTGGTAAATTTATTTAACTAAACATTTTTATTATTTTGGGTTTAAATATTTTATCCTAAAATATTTACAATTCGGTTATCAATCCTCATATTCAGCCCAAATATTTTTAAATTTGGAATACATTTATTCTAAAATCCCAATAATTTATAATTTATTCTGAAAACCAAATAATTAAAAAAGTATTATTTAATTACGTAATTAAAAATCAAGATTTATATTCAGGAATTATTATAATCGAAATGAATGTCAGAATAATATTGCACAATTAACTATAGTACTATATTAACCATATATATATATATATATATATATATGAAAAGTATACTTTTTTCAATTATTTACAAAATAAAGAAAGAATTTAAAATCAAATTATATTATTGTTTAAATTTTTTTCTTCACACAAAAATAAAATATGTTTATGAAAATTAAAAATACTATACAATATAATTTTTTATTTATAATTGTAATTGTTGTATCGAACTCTTTATGGAAAATCCCGTGCAAGGCACGGGTATTACACTATTATATTAGTTAAAATCTATAAACCTATACTAAAAGAGTCGTCGCTCAAGTTGACGTGGCGGCCTCTCAATTGTTACTGGAATAAATATTTTTTTAAAAATATTTAATTAAGCCAATAAATCTTATTTACTAACAAAAAAATCTAAATCTATTTTTCATAACGGTTCATTTGTTTGTTTCAAAACAAACGAATAATTGGATGCAAACTAAGATATTTTTTAAAAGATCAGATTTTGCTATTTTTTTAATTTGAACTTGACTTTGTAAAAAAATTCGTTAGATTTTATATCAGGCTCGAGTATATCTTAATTTAACAGTTTTTTTTACTCATGTATTTATCCTAATTCTTAAAGTTTCTCTCGTACGTCTTCTACTTCTCCTTATATATACGTCTTCTAATTTCACCAAAAAATTGTACGTCTTCTATTTCTCCTTTCATTATTTTTTTTGGCAATGCTATTGTATTTGTTACCTTTAGGTATGTTGCTTGCAAACTTTAGATATATGTCTCCACTACTAAGTATCTTAATACATCTTCTCAGGTTGAAAAGTGGACTTCCGTCCAACGCACGCATCTGCTTAAGCATGATGGTAAATTCAACCTTTTCTCTCGAATCAATTGATAATGGGAGTTAAGAGTTTTGTGGAGGGAGGAATTGCCTCCATTGTTGGCGGTTGCTCTAATCATCCTCTTCACCTAATCAAGGTCTGTACGTATGCATCTTCAAGGCGAAATCAATGTGCCGCCCCTACCGTCGTCACTCATCAAATCCGTCCCACCGTCGCAGTGTGTTGGACTTCTCTCCGTCGGTTCTAAAATCCTCCAACAAGAAGGCGTTGCTGCATTCTTCTCCGGCGTCTCCGCTAGTGTCCTTCGTCAAACGCTATACTCCACCACCCGTATGGGCCTCTATGATATCATGAAACAAAAGTTGTCCTATCCAAACACTTGAACTCTCCCACTCGAAAAGACAATCGGTGCCGGACTTATTGCCACTTCATTGTTTGTTCCGGTGGGTTTGTGTGCGCAAGAGACTCAATCCCACTTCCTCTTTGGCTTATGGTACATGGGTAATAAAGCCCTTTCTGAGTCCGGCCCAAGCTCCTCTTTGGCTAGGTACAACAATCACTATAGACATGCCAGCCGTACTTGGCCCGGATAAACGGGCCTTTTTTAAATATATTTTTTTTAAAATAAAGTCCTTTATGAGTCTTGCCCAAGCTCGAATATGAATAGGTCTAATGACGATGGATCGGTGGTACTCATAGTAGGTGGATGAATCAAACTGCCACTCGATCTGTCAGCCGTAACAATCCACATGATTCCTCCCGTCTAGGTTGTCACACGCAGTGGGCGGAGCCGGAAAAATTTCGGACGGGGGAACACAATTTATTTTTTTATAAGACATCTCACATATTAAATTAGAAATTAAGCACTAAAATCTATAAATTAAATTATAAAAAAAAAAGTTTTCATAAGTTTCGTACTATAAAATCAAGTTTTTGATGTATATTTCTTTTTTGTTATTTAGATAATATTTAAATTTATGTTATATATTTAGTTTGTTTTATAAATATATTGTCAAATAAATTAGATAGTGGTTAATGAATTATTATGTATGAAATTATGTTGTACTGTTATGATTATGTTATGATTAAGTAAGATTGAATTTAATAATAAATTTCACTTAATCTCTATCTAAATATATGTGTATTTTTTGAAATAAAAATACACAATAAAAAGATTTATTTTATATATTAATTTTAAAGTTGTGTTTTATATATAAAATGTCAAAAATAATTAATTAATGGTTGATAAATTAGTGTAATAAAAATTATATTAATTTAATTATCTTAATTAAAAGTTAATGAAATATAAACTTCAGTTTTATTTTTTCTTTTCTTCGTAAGGGAAAAAAAGGACACAATACCGTTATTCCCTGTATCCGCCCTTGATCACTCCATACAATCCACCCGTATTAAATGGGTAGTTTGACGAAGTTTCAATATTTACGGACTTAAAAGATTCGGGAAGAATGAAAGATTATGGAAGTACACGTTTAACAATTTGGATGGCCAAACTAGTAGTGGATCTGAAGAATAAAAAGAAATAGGAAAGAAGGTGGTTGTAGAGCAACACTCTTGTACCAGTGATACATGTATTTTTATCATGTGATTGGTTGAGACTAAATTAATAAAGATTAAAGTTTTACTAATTTATGAAAAAATTTAATAAATAATATAAATTTTATCAAATCATGTGATAGCAAAGATACGTATTAGGAGGAATACATAAGATCATGATCGGCCGTAAAGAGGAGAGCAGCAGCCGAGCTGTATACAGGTGACTAGAGTGGTTGAAATCTCAAGTTCCTCCGAGAATTGAAGGTGAATGGATCAGAAAAAGTCCAGATTTTAGCTAATATAATTTATATACTCGGAGAGAAGGGTATAATTTTTTAAAATATAACAAAAGCAAAAAGTATAATATATTAAAAAAACAATATATATAATTTTTTTGCAGGTGGATATATATCGGATGGTGGACGAAATAGTTACCCAGATCCAACCGAACAACCACCCGCCTTTTTTACGGTCATCATCGATCGGCCGTCGGGCGTCCCCTCAAATACGGATGAAATGGGCTACTTACATATCACATTTATGAGTGTAGAAGTTATTGTACGTACCCAAAAGCTGTAGCAGGTGGGCGGGCATTCAAGGCATTATCATTGACAGTGAAGCATTCTTTAGCAGCTTCCCAGCTATTGACGAAGACGACAGATTTGACACCAAGCCGAAGCATAAATATATCGCCATATTTATCTGCCAACTTACCCACAAGTCTATAGCGTGGCAGTTTCCGGTTGTTGAGCAACGGAATGTGCCCTAAGACTGGCCATGCCCCTGGTGGTTGCGGAACAGGGCCAGGACCGGGTTTCGGGCCATCGTCGTTCTTTCTTACTCTGGAGATGGAAATAAATATCACAAGAAGGGTTAGAAGGCCAGAAAGAATCACAAATAGCCACTCCATGTTGTGGAAATTAATGTTTTTGGTTACTGTATATATAACCAGGTTTTTGAATGAGAATAATGCGTTAATAAAGCCTTTTTTATTATTATACCAATCAGAACCTTATTCATTTTACATTTATTTTTAACTTTAAAATTAAGGGTATAAAATAAATTTTAGAGAGAAGTTAAAATAAAACCCTATAAATAGGATTTATCTAGGTTCGGGTTCAGGTTCGGGTTCGGGATTTTGGTTCCGGTTCAGGTTCGAGGTTCCGGTTCGGGGTTCCGGTTTGGAGTTCCGGTTCGGGATTCCGGTTCGGTTCAGGGTCGGCTCGGGTTCCGGTTCGGTTCAGGGTTTGGGTTTGGTTGGGTTTAGGGTTTTCTTTTGGGTTGGATTTACCTTGCAATCACCAATTTGCCCTTTTATTTTATCTTTATAGATAAATAAAAGGGGCCTAGTTTGTCATTTGATAATAGAAAGGGCTCTCCTAATGCTCTTCTTTACAAAAAAAGCCCACTTTCTCATTTAACCCGTTTTGAATTGATTAGTACACAGACTGTGATAATGAAAAGAAACCAGAGAAATATAATATAACTAGTGTATTGTCCATACTTTTACGAATTTGTTTCATTTTTTTTGTGAAATTATACATATAAACAATATTAAAAAGTAAAAATAAAATAAAAAACAATTAAATTTTGAAAAATTTCAAATTATGTCCTTACATTTTGTAACCTTTTCGGATTATATTTAAGTTTTTACAGTTTTCGAATGATGTCTTGAATTTTATAATATTCCGGAATATGCCCTTCAAATATCTATAAGATAACATTTTGAGGTAAAAAAAATTTATTATTATTTTATAGTTATTGTTAATAGTCATTCTAAAAGTATAAATAATTGAATGAATAACTTTTTTTTTTATTCTCTTAAAATGTTAACAAATAATAATTTATAAATGATAAAAAAACATATTTCGAAAAATTATAAAAATCAACATTAACAACCATAAACTTAAATTTTTTGGCATAATCCAAAAAAATAAAAATATAGGGACACTATTCAAAATTTTCTAAAATTTTATAAGTATTGAAATTTGAGGCGAAAAAAAAAGGTGTACAATTCATTAAACTTTAATCATACATACGACCTTAAAAAAGAGTATTAACTTATAATGCCATTAATGATAAATAATTTGATAAAAAAAAGATGAAAGAGAATAGTGTGAAGAGAAATATTTAAAGAAAAACACATATACAAAGCAGATTTTAAAACAGGTAAGAATCAAAGAAAATTAATAATAATTATTTACAAAAAATGTGAATTGTTCAGAAGAGGTGGTAGATATTTGATTTTAATTATGTGAACTATTTAAATAAGGTTATGTAATTTTTTTTAGTTGTAAATGATTAATGGATGAATTAAGCAAATGTGTAGGTTTTTTATCAAGGAAACAAAGCGTGTATGTAAAATTTTACATAAATACTATGCACTTTCTATTCGTGAAGAACCCATCCTTCAAATAGTAATACCCAACGTTCTACATTCAAATTCACTTATTTTACACAACTTCGTTGTTACCCGATTTTAATACCCAAAGTTCTACATCCAAATTCACTTATGTTACCCAACTTCGTTGTTATCCGATTTTAATACTTCGTTGTTACCCGATTTTAATACCCAACGTTCGACATCCAAATTCACTTATGTTACCCAACTTCGTTGTTACCCGATTTTAATACCTAACGTTATACATCCAAATTCACTTATGTTACCAACTTCGTTATTATCCGATTTTAATACCCTACGTTCTATATCCAACTTCACCCGAATTTAATACCCAAAGTTACCGAATATTATTATCCAATATTAATTACCCGAATCACTCTTTTCAATATACTCATTTGTTATTTTACTTTATTGACTGCTCCATAACAAAAGAAATTGAAAATAGCCTTCTCAGTTCTCAATGAAATGTTTACATCACATGGTAATCAAATTATTCCTGAGAATGACCAAAAAGGAATAGTGACCAAGCCATTACAAATATCATCATTGTAGAAGTTGGGTTTTGCTTTTGTTTGTTGAAATAACCAAGTTGTGTTCTGCTTGTTGTCACCAATCCTTTTTTTCCCCTAAGCAAACCAAACATGTATTGCTTCATTGCCCCTTTGCCTAGGAAAGCTTCATGAGTTATAAACCATGTACCGCTTCATAAACCAAACAGGTACCGCTTTAATACCCAAGCTCAAAAATATTGGCATGCAATTCTAACCTTAATCTTAGCAGAGCTATTGTTATTGCCTAGTGAAAATAGCCTAAAACTTGACCACCCACATTCTGCTTGATAGCGTCTTCATGATCCAGAAGTCCATTTGGTGTTGTGACTACTACGTAGCCCCACTACATTCAAACAGAACCAAGTTTAATAGCTATTTTAACAAATGTAATGTGAATACCTGTGTGTTGAAACCTGCCAAAAGCTTGCACTTCAAAAACTGTATTAACCATATATGCACACACATATATGTATGAAAGTATTTTTTTCAATTATTTACAAAAGCAAAAATTAAAATTAAAATCAAATTTATATTATTGTATAAATTTTATACTTCACACAAAAATAAAATATGTTTATGAAAATTAAAATACCTAATACAATATATTTGTTTTTAATTTTTTATATTCATAATTTTTAATTCGAACTCTTTAACAGTTGCGATTAATTCTATACCTAAAAATAATATTTATAGAAAATCCCGTACAAGGCACGGATATTACACTAGTTTGTGAATAAGTGAAGAAGGACAACTTTTTTTTAATTGATATAAAATAAAGAGAAATTGTGTGGACGTGAGTGAGGTATATCCATCCTTAGACTTTGCAAGGCACATAAAATGCACGAGCTTTGAATATAACAGTGGCTCATGGATGTTGATAAGCTGGCAATCCCACAGTTTTATTATTTTTTGGAATTTTTTTTCGTTGGCTTTTCCTCTGAGTTATGTACGTTGTGAAAGATAAATTCCATGATGAATAAACTTATGTTTTTTCATAAAAAAAAAAAAACACAGTGGTTCATAGCTGTTGATATATGAGTTGAAAATTCCCTATAGATTAGATAAAAACAAATGAAATGTACTTATCATTACCTTATATTTCAACTCGAACGTTAAATCATGGGCCACAAATAGTAGAAATCTGTACGTACTTCTTGAAGTTTAGTACAGTTTCGACAAACATAAGTTGGAATGAAGCAATAACCACGGAATTGAAATAATGAATAATCCCAAAATGGAACTAGTGTAGTTAAATCTCAATCATTATTCTATAAACCGAGCTATATGGACCGTTAAAAATTCGATAATAAAAGGTTAGATTTTGACCGATCCAGTATTCACCCATCCGTCATCCGACACTTCAATTTAAAAAAAATTCCGAAATTACCACTCTCCTTCTAAACTAAACCCACATTTCCTAAACTGAAGTATTCCTTCAATTTCTATAGATCACAAGGTTGATCATTTTTTCAAGTCCGGGTGATTGATGAAAGCCGAACGCGGATCAAGTTGAGATCTATATAAATGTTGTTTTGGATTTTAAGGACACGTACGTGTAATTTTGAAACGTCATTTTTTTACTTGGGTAATCAAGTTATTGAATTATCGTATTATTTTGTATTTGGTTGGATGTTTTAAAAGTCGCTTTATTTTTACGGTGAATCCGGACCGTTATGATTTAGGATGAAGAGATATTCAGGTGGTTGATATTCTAAAAGTGAACGATTTCTTGAGATGAATCGAATAATAAAAGTAATTCAACCGTCCGGCACCTTCTCCATTGTTATCGCTACGCGACTGGCCCTCGTTCACTAGAAAAATATCTTTAATTTTTTTTTTCTTCACAACCTCGTGTCAATATATCATGCAATAATGTCTTAGCCAATGCCTTTGTGTGGAAATAAGTTAGTCACTCCCCACCAATGTCCATTTAACACCATTTTCCACACCAATGTCGTATGATTAATTAAAATCTAATGGTCCGCAGTCAACACTTCAAACAAGCCCTACACCAAGGTATGGAGGATTATGGTTCCCACATCGATAATTATGAAAGATTATAGTTCCCACATCGATAATATTGGGACAACAAGTCTAGTATATAAGGTTGGTGGGCTACTCCTCCTATTGCCAATTGGTTTTAGGATGGAATCCTGCTGGGCTTGTGTGCTGGACTTGGGCCCAACGCGCATATGCGCTCGGACGTGCAATGGACCCCCACGTCCATTCTGACCCAACGAAATCTATCATGGTATCAGAGCAGGTTCTGACTTATTGGGCTTGTCGGCCTTAAGACTCAAATTGCGGACATGGACAATGATAGTTCGTCCGGTTGGACTAGCCGGCCTTAAGGCATTTCGTCAAGTATCAACCGAGCCAGACGGTTGCACTTGAGGGGGCGTGTCGAGGATTATGGTTCTCACATCGACAATATTGGGATACCAAGTCTAGTATATAAGGTTGGTGGGCTACTCCTCCTACTGTCAATTGGTTTTAGGATGGAACTCTGTTGGGCTTGTGTGCTGGACTTGGGTCCAACGCGCATATGCGCTCGGACGTGCGATGGACCCCCGACCCACGTCCATTTTGACCCAACGAAATATATCATGGTATCAGAGCACATTTTGGCTTATTGGGCTTGTCGGCCTTAAGACTTAAATTGCGGACATGGACAATGATAGTCCGTCCGGTTGGGCTAGCCGGCCTTAAGGCATTTCGTCAAGTGTCAACCGAGCCAGACGGTTGCACTTGAGGAGGCGTGTGGAGGATTATGGTTCCCACATCGACAATATTGAAACAACAAGTCTAGTATATAAGGTTGGTGGGCTACTCCTCCTATTTCCAATTGGTTTTAGGATGGAACTCTACAGGACTTGTGTGCCGGACTTGGGCCCAACGCGCATATGCGCTTGGACGTGCGATGTACCCCCACGTCCATTCTGACCCAACGAAATCTATCACAAGGTCTTTTAGCACTATTTTTTATCTGCAAGCCAAACTCATGTATCAAAATGTTACTGATTCAAAGGTTGATACTCTCCACCCTAATGCAACCAAATTAAATCATAATATAAAACCATGAATAATAATATCTCAGTTTAAAATTAAATTTTTATGTGAAATTAATCATTAAAATACATTTATTGAAAGAATTGTATTAAGTGGGATTTTCCTAAATCCTTAGAAAATAATTTTATTAGACAATATTATAATATTATCAAAAAATTTTAAAAGAAATTATTTAATTTTAAATTGGATAATGATCTAATAAAAAATCCGATCAATTACTAGAGTCCAGTTCTATTTATAAATTAAACCAGAAAACATGAGCCCAACAATTGAACCCATAATTTTCCAAGTGAAACCGGCCCAAAACTAAGAAAATAGGGCCGGTTTCATAAACCCTTGTCGATCTCACTTTCGGTAGCCCAATAGCTCAGTTGGACCAAAAATATATAATTCTCTCTCTCTCTCTATATATATTGCTTATTTCGTATTATTGCTATTTTTTGTTTTTGAAATATGAATGTGTGCTACATGTACCAAAGTATTTTAGAAATACAATATAAATTAATAAGACTCAATGTGGTTAATGGTGGATATATTGTCTATCTACCCATCGGAATCTCTTATATGACACAAGGTCCATCGCACGTCCGAACGTATATATTCATTGGGCCGAAGTACAGTATATAAGTTCAATGAGATTTCATCTTAAAATCAAATTCGCAACGGGAGTAGTTCAACAACATTATACATTAGACTCTTTATCCCTTAAATTATCATCGTGAGAACATTAAAAACAATCATTTAAGTTATTCATATTTTTACTGAAGAGATCGACGAATGGAAACAAGTAGATAAAATTATTCATAGTTTAAGTTCAACATAGACTACTCTCGTTAACAGTCTTTCCGCAAAATATAGTGGAACTATTGACTTCAAAGTTAAAGAGGTAAGCTGGAAACATGCATGTATTAAGTGTTGTAGAGAAGAAAATAAATCTATCAAGAAATCGACTAAGGCAGGTTTAGTATTGCATTTGTTGTTGTTTTATATATTTAATTTTAATCTCTTACAAAGAGTGTGTTTAGTGTGAGATTGTATTTGTTATTTTGGGAATTGTAGTTGTTGTTTTGGAGAACCTCGATCCTCTCACAAAGTAGGAATTTATTTTATGACTCCTTTCATTCAAACCTATAATGACCGGAAAATATTGTTACTTTTATTTTTATTTTAAAAAGTATAGAGTCCGATAACCCGACTCGAGTGACCAAAGAAATGAACCGAACCAAGATCGAGACGGGTTTGCGGTTTTAATCGATCCAATAGTTCCTTCTTAATCCGGGCCAAAGAAAGTATCAATCCGTTAGTTCTTTCTCAGCCCAATCGGCCGGTTGCACTTCTCTATTGGGCCAAGAGAATTGGCCCAATAACTTCTCTTCTAACTCGCTCGTCGGCCGGCTCACCTCTTCATCTCCTTCCCTATCATCTTCCTCCTCGTCAACGACATTACACAACATTGAAGGCAACTTAAAGACGGATGAAACCAACGCCAATAATTCGCGGCCTAACTCCCTCCCTCTCGGCCTAACTTCCTCCGTTCCACTCTAACGCTCGTTCCTCCTTCTCCGTCACAACATCACCGGCGGTGAACCCGAGAGCAAGGGCTAGCCCTTCCATCTCTAGGAACCTGAGAGAAGACGACCTTCTTCTTCTCCGCTCGTCGCCGGGACTGGTGAGCACAACTCTCTCTCCCTTCATCGTTAGAGGCCGGTGAGTCCTCTTCCCTTCCTCTCACCCTCTTTGTTGACCTCCCGGAAAAAATGTCCCCTCTCCTCCTTCTTGTGAACTCAGGTACCGCGAACCTTGACCCGAAATTTGCACCTTCCTCGGCGATGACTCTGGTTGCACCTCCCTTGGCAACGACTCCATTTCTTCACACTCGTCTCGATTACATTCTGTTTCAACTCACTCCTACCAGAACCAGGTAAGAATTTTGAGCAATTTTGATTCTTAATGGTTAGTCACTTCAGTCTATGACAAAGAGAGAAGGTGCAAGCAACGTTCTCCCCTCCAACGGCTTCTATTTATCCACTTCAGTCCATGACGAAGAGAGAAGAGGCTCGGTTGACATGATGTGGATCTGAGATCTGGCTTGTGCAAATAAATCTACAAGGCTTGTGTAAATAAACCTATATGCTTGTGTAAATAAATCGAGAGACTTGTGTAAATAAATCGAGATGCTTGAATAAATCGAGAGGATTGTCTAAATTGAGATGCTTGGGTAAATAAATCGTGATGCATGTGTAAATAAATCGAGATGCTTATGTAAATCGAGATACTTTTCTAAATCGAGAGTCTTGTGTAAATTGATAGCCTGGTGTAGCCGGAAAATCCTAAATTATTTTGGACGTATGCATTAATATTGTGTATTACCATTCGGTTTTGCGTATAACTTTACAAAAAACAATAATATAATATATAAGTTCGATTAGTTTGGTATAAGGATAGGGAGAGTGTTTATCATCATGTGTATTATAAACTTGAACCTAAGTAAATTGAAATTACCAAATAACTCTCTCAATTAATCTTAATATATAAATAATAGGAGTCTAATTTATCATCTAATAAACAAAAAAAAGTCTTAATGATACGCAACTTTACAAGGCCATTTACCTTTTTTTTTTATACGTATACGTGCATCGATGTTGATAAATGAGCTGATAAGCCACGTACGTAGATTCAACCAAATGAAATGTATTGGAGATATTTATGATCACCTTAATTATCACCTCGTACGTTAAATTATTTCACCCAAAGAATGTAAGAGCCGTAATCTTTCGGACCGAGATTGGTATTTGACCGAGACGAACTTTGGCCGAGATTAGCTTTGCCGCCCCTGCGGCCAATCTCGCCGCCCCTGCGGCGCACCGCACCCGCGGGCACTCCTACCGCCCCTGCGGATTACGGCGGCTGCAGCCGTTTTCCTTGACCTCTTGACTCGTGTTTTACGCTTAACCTTATTTCTTTCTTCTACTTGATGAGCAAGGGTTTCATTCACTTTGTTCTCATCCCATTCCAGGCTTCCTACGTCCACCTTGCTTATCCTTCTTCCTTGTGAGTTTGATCTTGTTTCCCTTGTGAGTTTGATCTTGTTTCCCTTAGAGTTTGACTTTGAAAGTGTACCTTGTGGTTGATGATGATGCTAGTGTTTGTTGTTGCTGAGCTTGAGGCAAGCTTGTGTTGTGTGTGACCTTTTCCTGCAGCCTTAGATTCCAAGTGTGGTAAGGATCTTCTTGCTTCTCTTCTTCCTTTCTTGTTCTTCCTTCCTAGCTTAGGATTAGATGCTTGCATAGATGTGTATTGATGGTTGTATGTGTATACTTATGTATGTGTACGAATCTGGAAGAGAGTAGACGTGATTGATCACGTGAAAGAGCCGAGGAGGAGATTGCAGAATCGTTTCTGCGTTTTCACCGCCCCTGCGGCCAGGAGTCACCGCCCCCGCGGCGACAGTGTCCAGCGCCAGCGGCTGCCCGCGTCCCGTGTCACCGCCCCTGCGGCCAGGAGTCACCGCCCCCGCGGCGACAGTGTCCAGCGCCAGCGGCTGCCCGCGTCCCGTGTCACCGCCCCCGCGGCCACGTTCCGCCGCTCCCGCGGCCATCTGTTTTCGCCCCTGCGCCTTTGTGTTCCGCAGGTGCGTTTTGATCCTGGCTCTACCTAAAGCTAGGTAGATCCTTTCCTTTCTAGTATGAGAAACTTAGTACCATGCTAGGATTCGGATATTGATGATTACGGTATGGAATTGCCGGTTAGGGCTTTGAGGTTTACGAGTTGGAATTGATCCCTTATGGATCCCTTGGGTCTAGGTGTGACCCTTTGTGTGATAGGATTGTGATATATGTACGTGTGCCTTGTATAGGTTGTGCTGTCCTCCAGTTTGGAGTAGACGTTTTGAGAGTGGATCATACTTGAGTTACTTCTGAGATCGAGGTAAGTCCATAGGACTTACTTAGCTACTATCCTTATATTGGATGTATGCTTGAGTGGTGTTTGCTATATGCTTTATAGCATGATTAGGAATAGGATTACGAGTATGATTATGTTATGATGGTCACAGACCTATCTTTATTATACTGACCGCCCATCGTAGTGGCTGTGATAACCTTTCCCTTTCATCCCGCCGTGGAGTCTGGGAGGTTCTCTGTAGTCAGGCCAGTACTGGTATAAAGGAAGGCCCTCACCATTCCCACAGGGTACACGGGAGGTGTGCTGATACTACCCCAGCTGGTTAGAGTACTCAGAGGCGGGGATCATATTCCTCGTGTCACCTATCTTCATATATATACATATTTTATACGATTGATTGATTCACTTATTAAAGATAATAAACCGGGTGAATGTGTGATACCATGATGAGTTGTTATCGTTTATATGATGTGTGATTGTGCTCTTGCTTCTCTTATATATGTGTATAGTTAGCTAACGGTTTCATACCGTGTTGTAGTTCCTTCGCAGGTTAGGAGGACTGAGGAGTGATCCAGTGGGGTGATCAGCTGAGGGTTCCGTACACTGGGCATATTTGTGGGATTTTGGGGTTGTTATCGGTTGTACGGCTTTAGGTTTAACTTTTGTACTCAGCAGTACCATGTATACTCTTTTGACATGTACATATTTATATCAGTTTCATGTTTTGTTTTAATCTGTTAGTGCCTTGTTGTAAGGTTCAGTGAAGTTGTTGTCAGGCTAGGGTCAGGATCCATTGTGAGATCCTAGCCCAGTAGCGCCTCGAGTCCTACGGATTCGGGGTGTTACAAAGAAACTTACTTGATCGATTCGATTGAACCTATTAGTCGAGCCGTTGTTTTTCAAATTCGATAAAAAAAATTAAAATTATTTAAAGAATTTTGTTTGGTATAGTTATAAATTACCTATTACGTGGAGCTGGGAAAATCTTACTTAAATGAATTTATCTATAATTACATTATTTGATTTTATCAACTTAATCAAGTATTAGTTATGATAGTTCTTATTATTATTTAAGTAAGATATGAGAGTTACGTTTAGATTACTTATAAGTTCTAAGTGATTAAATCTTGATGTTTGCAAGATGAGAGTTGTATGAAATAGAGGTCAATCTTGAGAGTTTTGTGGGTATGTCTTTAGATAAGATTCATAAGAATGACCAACATAATTATTGGTTTGATTAATTTAATATAATGAGATTTGTAATTCTGCATGATGGTGATGCCCCGATTCTCTAGAATATTCTTCACTGACTATTTTTCTACCGGAATTTACTTTAATTGTTTGTAACATAATAAAAATCCTATTGTTGGTGGTTGCATGTAACTGGGTTAATTATTGGTTACAACTCTACTCTAATAGACTGAGGGTCCGTTTGGTTTAAACTTCGAAAATAGAAACAGAATGGAACGAAT
Organism: Fagopyrum tataricum; assembly: GCA_002319775.1. NCBI lineage: Eukaryota > Viridiplantae > Streptophyta > Magnoliopsida > Caryophyllales > Polygonaceae > Fagopyrum > Fagopyrum tataricum. The sequence goes on along the minus strand of CM008281.1, from coordinate 56,830,218 downwards.
CTAGTCTATTCGTACACCCTTGTTCATGAAGTTGTTGAGAATCATTCCTTGTGATACGTTTGAACTAATTGGAGTAGAATTTAATTAGTTTTAATACCTTATAGGGTAACAAAGTAGGGAGAAACAAGTGCATTTTGCATTAAATCAACCAGAATGATTTCATGAACAAAGTACATATGTTGAATATGTTGAATAGATTCGTTTTCATTCCGTTTTCGTTTTCGGAGTTACGACCAAACGGGAGTGAATGGATACGATATGGATTTGTGAATAGGTGAAGAATGGTAACTTTTTAATTGACAAAAATAAAGAGAAATTGTGTGGACGAGAGTCAAGTATACCCATATTTAGACTTTGGAATCACATAAAATGCACGAGCTTTGAATATAATAGTGGCTGGAAAGCACATAAAATGCACGAGCTTTGAATATAATAGACTAATAGTGGCTCATGGAAGTTGATAAATGAGTTGACAATTCCACGTACATACAAACAAATGAAATGTACTTAACATTAACTTATATATCAACTAGTACGCTAATATATGGCTACAATTTTAGTACGAGGTTTTTTTTCTTTCTAATTATAGATAAAAATAGGTTATTTTTTAAGGGCAAGTGTTTTTTTTTTCAATAAAAATAAATAAATATTAATGTAATAAAATTGAACTAGTATATTAAAATCTCAACCACAATCGATATTTATCCGATAAATCGAACCATACGAACGGTTAAAAATCCGATATAATGAGGTTGGATTTCGACCGATCTAGTGTTCACTGATGGTCACCAAACACTTTAATTATAAAAAAAAACCCTGAAATTATCACTCTCCTTCTAAAATAAGCCTATCCACAATCCCTAAACCGAAGTATTCCTTCAATTTCTAATGATCAAAGGCTTGAATATTTTTTCAAATCCGAGGAACTGATGGAAGCCGACGCCGATGAAGTTGAGATCTGTATAAAACAATTTAATGCATAATTTACAAACTTAATTTCAATCTAATGTTGATTTGAATTTTAAGGACACATATAACTTTAAATTGTCAATTTTCAACTTGTGTAATCAAGTTATTGAGTTATCGTATTAATTTATATTTGGTTGTTTATTTTAAAAGTCGATTAATTTTTACGATGAGGACGGAAAAAAATCACCAAGTCACCGAGTGAATAGATCCTAATGTGGGTAATGATTCAAGTGAAAGATTTCTTGATATAAATCGTTGACACAAGTGATATAACTGTTCATCACCCGACACATTATTATCCCTGCTGGCTCAATCTTATTCACTAGTAAGTTATCTTTTACTATTTATTTCTACACAACTCATGTCAATATATCTAATAGTGATATGACATTGTGTGGAAATATATTTGATAGCGTGGTGTCGAAATTTAGCCAATGCATGTCTGAATTTTATCCACTAATAAGTTATCTTTTACTATTTATTCACTAATAAGTTATCTTTTTTTTATATATATAAATATAGGTTGTTTTAGATGTCAACCTACATAGTCAATAAGATTACTTATCAATTGTTTATTAATATTAAGTAAACGACTATAGACATATGTGTTATGAATAATTTTTTTTGTATTTAATAAAAATTCTCACTCATATTCCACGCAACAAAAAATATATACAATACAATTTTTGGGATGATATAATATTTAAAGTATGATTCATAACACCTAAGATCTAATATTCAATTTGTTTAATCAATCGGACAACCGTAACCCACTAGTTTAATCTAATTTTAAAACATATTCTAATAGATTCAATGATTGAGTTGCATCTTTATAAAAATGTAATAAATCATATATAAGAAAAAATAAAAATAAAAAATAATTGAAGTTTCGACCAAGCAAATGAAATTTAGACCAATATAAATACATGAGTAGGATGGTGGTCTTTTCATTGCAATTCCAACATCTATCCACAAAAGTCGTTTTTATTTGCGATACAATTCAATATCATTTGATGGCTTCTAGTAAAGAGACATTAAGGCCCCTTGCTCATTTTCCTCAAGGCATTTCTGATTGCTTCTCAGAATCCGATGTTAACTCTTTGGTAAATTGCCTTCCATCCGTAGCTTTAGTCTAAGAACTTTAATACTAAACTTATGATTCATGTGACAATTATCCTTAATATTGTTTGTAAATCAAAGTACTACAAAGAGAATTTCCTCTAATTAAAAACCCTTGATGTATTGTCTTTTATTCTTTATGAGTTTTGAATATTGCACCGCTCAAAATTTTAAAACAATTCTCTACTTATGCATTTTTTAAAATTATATTCTAGTTAATTTATACAAATTTTGTAAAGATTAAAAAAAAAATCTAAAGATTAACCTTTTTATATAAAGTAAACAGCAAACAGAGTTTTTATATAAAGTAAACGAAGAACAAAAATATGTTTTTTTTATTTAAATTTTATACTTTATAAGAAAATAAGTTAATGATTTTGTTTAATTTATAAGTTTTTAAAAACTAACCTAAGTGTGTATTTCAAGTTAAAATATATGAAATTTGTGTTTTTTTTTACAAAAAGACAAAAAGAATTTTAACCTATTTTTTTTGTTTACTTTATAAAAATTTAAAAAAAGGTACGAAGAGGAATGTTTTAAAAGTTTAGGTCACCTAAGAGTAGTTTTAAAAAACATGTAAATACCAAGAGGGTATCAAGTCGCCATCGGGTTGTTATTCGGTTCTTCACGGAATCGTTGAAATTGAACCTTTTTGTGATTGGTCCGGTTCCTCTAACTAATTTACTGAATTGTTTTCAAACCGAACAACTATACAACGGTTTGATTCGGTTCCGTTCCTTGGAACGAAAAAAAGGTAGGATCCTTTTTTTCCCCCTACTTTTATGTAAATTAGTTAAAGTAAAATATAAAATAAAAAAAAGTTTGAAAAAGGCCGGCTCTCGTCTATTACTTTACTTTGGAGTAGTGACTCTAATATTGTCTTACGTTCCTCATATTCATTCATTTTGTCCCCCAGTAAATTGAATTTTTCAGTTCTTCAACTTCTTCCTAAACCAGGTTTGTCTTCAATATGATATTTTTTTCCTCTACAACTCTTTTCTTGTTAAATTTTGTAATTTAAACTTTAAAATTGAAAATTCTCCCGCTTATAGGATTGTGGGTACATTTGGTTGTTTTGCTTTCAAGATAGGCTTGATATTTTAATTTTATCTTACACTATAGAACTATTTAATTAGTTATTTTATGACATGTTTGAGTTGTAGTAGAGAAGTTTATCACAAACCATGTAAATATTAAAAATATCTACGTACTTAACAAAATTAAAGCATTTGGACTTGAATACACGCAATTCAAATGCAAATGAAAGTTATTAAGATGTAATTATCAATTTAAACGACCTTGATATTGATCTGGTTCGATATAAATGATAATTCCGAACGGTTTCAATTTATTTTAAACAGTTCTAGTTCGGTTGCGAATGGTTCATTCGCGATTTGGTTTCAAATAGTTTCACTCCTTAAAATAAAAGAACCGAACCGCATACCTAAACGTTTTTATTATTTGTTATTAGATTTTCATTGGTTCAGCTCAATAAACATATAGGAATCGAACAACATACCTTAAACGTTTCAGTTATTGTTTCCCCAAACAATAATAGTTTAGGAATTGTTTAACAACCCTAGTACCAAGAGGAAATTCTCTACTGCAAAACCTAATAGTTGTATATGTACATGCAGCAAATGGAAACATATATGACAGAACTTGTATCCCTCAAGGAACAAGCGAGGACCATGTTGGTTGATATCTCTGTTAACCAAAAAAGCAAGCTCAACTTGATCAACATTCTCGACCGTCTCGGAGTTTCGTACTACTTTGAGAAGGAGATTGAGGATCAACTGGATTGTATCTTTCCGGATTACAACTATGACAACAACTATGATCTCAACACTGGTAGTGTCCATTTCCGTGTTTTTCGACAACACGGATACAAAATCTCATGTGGTAATTCATTATGTTTTCTTTACTATTAATGCATGATTCATTTACGTAACTAATCCAATATTTTTAGATGTTTTCAACAAGTTCAAAGACACTAGTGGCAAGCTCCAAGAAACCCTTAAATCAGATGTGGAGGGCATACTAAGCTTGTATTAGGCAGCTCATCTCGGAATGCATGATGAAGTGTTTATGGATGAGGCACTGGATTTAACCATTGATGTTCTTCGTTCTATTGTCTCTGAATCCAACTTGGAGAACCAGTCTCTATACAACCAAGTTGTTCATGCAACAAAACAAGCGTTTCACACGGGCAACAAAAGAGTCGAAACTAGACATTTTATAAGTTTTTACGGAGAAGATGAATCTCGAAATGAAACCTTGCTCAGACTTGCAAAGATCGACTTCAACATGCTACAACTTCTCCATCGTCAAGAACTGAACCAAATTGTCAAGTAAGTGTACCATTTCTTAACCCAAAACATACAAAATACATTAAGATCTTTATGTGTTTAATATCCATTAATTAATAATAGGTGGTGGAACGAATTGGATGTGAAAAATCAACTCCCGTACGTTAGAAATCGAAGTTTAGAGTGTCATTTTTGGACAACAGCGTTGTTCTACGAGGCTTGCTATTCTCGAGCTCGCCTTTTTGCGGCAAAAGTTATCAACATATTGACAATTGTAGATGACACGTATGATGCCTATGGAACCATTGATGAGCTTGCCCTGCTTACACAAACCTTTGAAAGGTACTTATCGTTTATGTTAATCTCTTCACCTAATCAGCTTAATAATTACCAAGTTCGGAGACTAATGATTGTGGGTATTATGCGTACGAGTTTACATGTGTTGAAAGATCAATGATCGATACTTCTTTGATGCCCCGTTAAAGTTTGCAATTAGTATATACATGTACATTCTCGTACGTAAGATCTCATGGTGGATTCATTTATTTGATAATGGTATCAAATATTATTGAAACATGAAACCCCCTAATTCCGTTCACGTCATATTCTACCCTTCTTGTACGACAACGATAAATCTTATGTATTTTAATTTAAATTTGAGGCACTACTTATATTTCATAACTGATTTGTAGGTGGGACAAAGATGCAATTGATAAGTTGCCGGTTAAAATGAAGTTGGTGTTTAATTATGTATTAAACTTATATGATGAATGGGAGATGGAGATGGTGAATGAAGAAAGAGATTATGCTTCAAGATATGCAAAAGCAAGTGTGAGTATAGAAAAATATTTCACTGAGTATTTTTTATTTGACATATATTGATATAAGTGTGCTTTATCTCAATATATACCACATTGTATCAGCTTATTGATATGATTGGAAGCTACTATACCGAGGCAAAGTGGGCAAATAAAAGATATATACCAAGCTACGAGGAATATATGTCAAAAGCTGCCAGAACTTCATCAGGTGTCCAAACCATCACTATGGCATTCATGTTGGGAATGGGAAATACAAGTGAAAAAGATTTTGATTGGGTTATCCATCCGGTTCCTCGAGTTATAAGAAGCGCTGAAGCTATTGGACGTCTAATGAATGACATTACGTCTCATGAGGTGGGTACTTATATATATAGCGTCCGTTGATGAATAAGCTTGTTTTAGTGTTTTGGGTTTTATAATTCAATTTGATAACTATAGGAGGAGCAAAAGCGCGGTCTTCATGTTGCATCTGCAGTTGAATGTTGCATGCACGAGCATGGATCAAGCAAAGATGAAGCAATTAGGTTTCTTCAGCAGGTGGTAAAAGATGCTTGGAAAGACATTAATGAGGAGTTGGTTAAGCCAGTCCACATATCACCCCATGTCTTTGAGATACCAATCAATCTAGGGAGGTTGTGTCATGCAAGCTACAAGGAAACCGATGGATACACTTATTCTATGAAAATCATAAAAGATGATGCTGTATTGATCTATGAAAAAGCTTTTAATGTGTGACATTTCTGCACCATTGCTAAGGAGGGGATCTCTATATTTTAATAAGTGTGTTTGTGTGAACTTAAGCTTTAGTTTTTCCCTAGATTTAAGTATCAAGACTTCTTTACATGTGGGTCAAGTTGGGTAAGTCCTCCCCTAGCTTGATTGTACGTATGTGGCAACAATATATGTTGTCATGATCGTCCTCCACCTATCTCTATTTTCATTGTAATCACTATTAATGAAATAAAAAGTTGTGAGTGTTGAATAACTCTTTCTGTACGAAGGTGTACAAATGAACTATTGAGTTGATGGTCCTTTTATTTCCTAGCACTGCAAGAAACAAAAGGACCTTCCTCCATCAAATTAGAAATTCGACTTTCTTCTCCTTTGTCTTTCAAACCTGGATCTCTAGAAATGAAGCAATATATAGCAATACAAGATTTCTTGATCAATAATGTGCTCAGATGATCATCTCATCGATGAAGTATACCTTCTTTGTGAATTGGCATTGCAAGAGACCTTCTTACAAGAACAAAGACAATGACTGGGCTACTTAGCTAAGAATCTCTCTTGTTTTTTAAATTCCGTCAATAATATTTGTTTCTCTGGATACTAGCATGTAAATCCACTTGTTATTCTATATATAAAATGTAACTTTTTTTATAAAAAAAAAGTATTGAGTTGTAAGATATAAATTTTACTTTAGTCATTATAATGGATCAACAACGATTATTCTCAAACGATATAGCAACGGTATTGGGACTTACTTGACTACTCATGCCTTGACACTATCCCGATCTAGATAGATCCCTCTCCCGGAACTGGACTACCGTTTCTGGTCCAATTTGTATGCTTAGCCGAATTGGATCTGCTATAGACATCCCCATCCTAACAGACTCTCACTCAGCCCATCAAAGCAGACTTGACTACGCCAGAATTCTGGTCAAAATTTCCGCTACCAAGCCCCTCATCCGAAAAGTTAACTTTTGTGGGCCGGAAGGAGATCGCATCCGAGAAGTGGCTCCCAACACAATGCCCTACCTGAAGCACCTTCGGTCGCAAATGCAGACTAAATCTGTACCGCACCTCTGATGGCTCCTCCCAACCCTAAATCCCTCTCTCCTATTAGACCCTTCAATAACCCTTAATACCTCATAGCTACCACACATCTCTCAACCCATCCTACCCAATCCCACGTCAAAGCTTGACTTTACAAAACCCCCTACTCTGAAACAACTACCCATTGCCAAATGGGTTTTGCTTAAAAACAATCCCTCCAACCAGCACCACTAAACCCTTTAACCTAGTTCTTCCACCTTCCATAACCCCCCTTCAACCCTTTGATCTTGCCGCTTTGCTCCCTCCCACTCTTATTAACCAAAACACTTCCCTTCTAATCCCACCAACATCTCCGTTTCTTGTTAACTCTTATTTGGAAATTCAGCGAGAGAAGTGGAAAGAGAGAAGAAATTTTGCACAACAACTGCACTATTCGTGCTTTTTTACTTCATATTCTTGATCAGCAAATACAAGTATTTAAAGGAATAAACCACTACTTTAGCCACTAACAAACTTCCTAAACAAAAGACTAGATCAGAAACTGCTCCCTAAAAACTAACTTATTAACTACCAATTAAAAAAATTACTTAATTAAAACAAAACCTGAAGTGTTGAATCACATTTTAACACCTTCCCTTGATTCAAACTTGCACATCCCGATCTTCTCCATGAAGAACATGTGCTTCACCTGATTCAGTGCTTTTGTAAACACATCTGCATCTTGTTCATTTGTGCCACAGAATTTGAGCACAACTTTCTCTTCAAGAACAAGCCTCCTTATGTAGTGATGTTGAACTTCAATATGCTTGGTCCTTGCATGAAATGCAGGATTCTTTGTCATAGAAATTGCTGATTGGTTGTCACACCACAGCTCTGTTGCAGCTACTTGAGCACAACACAAATCAGACAACATCTTCCTCAACCATACAGCTTGCCTAGACGCTGATCCTGCTGCAACATACTCAGCTTCAGATGATGATAGAGTCACTGTGTCTTGTTTCTTTGAGCTCCAAGTGATTGCTCCAGATCCCAGACTAAACACTAAACCTGAAGTGCTCTTTATGTCATCTAAGCAGCTTGCCCAATCACTATTTGTATGCCCAACGAGTTTGAAACTCTCTCTGCGCTCATACCAGATTCCATATCCTACAGGTTCAGCCACATATATATCTGAGAATCCTCTTTGCAGCTCCCAAATGTTGCCTTGATGGTGAGTGCATGTATCTTGATACAACACTCACACAATAAGTTATGTCTGGCCTTGTGTGTGTGAGATAGTTTAGCCCTTCAACAAGACTCCTAAACAGCTTCTCATCACTTCTTTCAGTGTCATCCTCTCTCTTCAGTTTCTCATTTGTGTTCATGGGAGTTACTGCACTTTCACAATTCTGCATTTGGAATTTCTTCAGCATATCTTTGGCATACTTTTCTTGACACACGAATATATCTTGCTCCCTTTGCTTCACTTCAAGACCAAGAAAGTACTGTAGTAATCCCAGATCAGTCATTTCAAATTTCTTTTTCATCACAGTTTTGAAATTTGACAGCAATTTCTCAGAATTGCTAAAATAGATAATGTCATCGACATAGAGGCACACTACCATGAACCTCTTTTCATCCTCCCTTCTCACATACAGTGTAGGCTCATTCTCAATCATGTAAAAGCCATTGTTGATGAAAAAATCATCAATTCTACTATAACATCCTCTTGGGGCCTGCTTTAGTCCATAGAGAGATTTGTGTAACTTGAGCACCTTGCCTGCTTCTCCTTGTTTGATGAAGTCTTCTGGTTGATCAACAAATACTTCTTCTTGAAGTTCTCCATTCAGAAAGGCTGATTTCACATCAAACTGATATACTGAAAGTTGTTTCTGAGCAGCTATCGCAAGCACAAGTCTCACAGTCTCAAACCTTACCACTGGTGAGAATGTCTCTTCATAATCGATCCCTTCTTTCTGTGCATATCCCTTTGCCACCAACCTTGCTTTGTGCTTTTGAATGCTTTCATCAGTGTTGAACTTAATCCTGAAGATCCATTTTAAACCAATTACATTCTTACCTTCAGGTAGATCAACTAGCTCCCATGTTTTATTTCTTTGAATTGAACCCATCTCCTCCTTCATTGCCTGCTCCCATTCTTGCACTTTTGCAGCTTCCTCATAGTTACTTGGCTCAGTAACATTTAAGGAAAAATCACAAGTTTCATACAATTCGGTCATTGATCTGAACCTTCTTGGTGAAGAATCATCTGATGACCCTGAACTATTGGATCGATTAGTGGATGATGAGCTTGGTGATCTTACCCCTCTTGGTGATGAGCTTGCAGTTCCATTTCCAAGATCTTCAAACTCTTCCGTTGCCGCATCCACAGAGTTGTCGACGTTGATCTCAGTTTGCTACTGAATTACCTCATTTTGCTTCTCCTTCCAGTCCCATTTTGAGCCTTCATCAAACACCACATTTCTGCTTATAATTATTTTCTTTGACAATGGATCATATATTTGTATGCCTTGGATTGTGTTGTGTAGCCAATGAAGATGCCCTTTACACTTTTGTCGTCCAGTTTTGCTCTTAAATTCACCATAGCATAGGCAGTGCAACCAAATATTTTCAAATGACTTACACTTGGCTTCTTGCCAGTCCATACTTCATATGGCGTCTGATTCGTGACAGCCTTGGTGGGAGATATGTTGAGTATGTACACAGTTGTTGCAACTGCTTCACACCAGAAATCATTTGACACTTCTCTTGCCTTCAACATATTTCTTGTCATCTCCACCACAGTTCTGTTCTTTCTTTCTGCCACCCCATTCTGCTCTGGCGTATAGGGTGCAGTGAGCTCTCTTCTTATTCCATGCTCCTCACAAAATTCTGTAAACTGTGCAGACAAAAATTCGCCTCCTCGATCTGTTCTTAAAGCCTTCACCTTCATGCTACTTTGATTTTCCACCAAAGCTTTAAATTTCTTTAAATTCTCAAAGGCTTCTGACTTAGCCTTTAAGAAGAACACCCAACTCATCCGGCTGTAGTCATCTGTGATCAGGAGAAAATACTTGCTACCTCCTAGTGAATCTGTTTGCATAGGGCCACACAAATCTGCATGAAGAAGCTCCAACACACTACTTTCTCTCCATGTCTTCCCACTTGGAAATGATCCCTTTGACTGCTTCTCATATACACAACCTTCACATAATTCCAACTCACCAATCTTTGACAAGCCAGTAACCATTTTCTTTGTCTGTAGCAGCCTCATTCCTTGCATGTTGAGGTGTCCATATCTGAGATGTCACAATCTTGTGTCATCATTTCCTCTTGTTGATAGTGCCTTCCCTGCACTTGAAGACAATTCAAGAGGAAATACTTTGTTTTTTTCCCATTGCAACCCTGGCAATCACTTCATCCGACTTCTTTTCTTTTATGAGGCAACACTGATCATCAAAGAGAACACAAAATCCAGAGCATAGCAACTGACCAACACTAAGCAAATTATGAGCCAACTTTGGTACATATTGTACATCATAAATAAGTTTGACGGTACCTTTCTCTGTTGTTATTGCCACAGTGCCTCTTCCCTCAACATCAAGTTGCTTGTCATCACCAAGTCTTACTTGGCTTTTCTTGGACTCATCCAGATCCTTAAACAATGCTCTTACTCCAGTCATATGGTTTGAACAACCACTATCAACATACCACATACTACCTGTGCACTTGATAGATGAATTATGTGTAAGTAGCATCTTCTTTTCTTGCTCCACAAGTTGTGCTAAAAACAACTTGTCCTCTTGCTCTGCAAAGTTTGATCTCTGATCATTTCTTTGCTCTCCTTGGTCCTACTCCTTTTGCTTCTTCCAGCATTGAGCTTCCTTGTGGCCTGGTTTCTTGCAGTAATAACACTTGAAGAGTTTTCTTTCCTGAGTTTGTTCTCTTTCTTCACTGCCTTGACCAAATTTGCCTTTGCCTCTTCCTCTGTAGCCTCCTCTTCCTCTTCCTCTTCTGGATTGCTGCCCTGATCTGTCATTGCTTTCATATTCATATTTTCCCATGAAAGCCTTCTCTTATTTTTGATCACCAGACCTATTTAGCCTTTCCTCATGAGCTTGGAGTGAGCCCATCAACTCATCAAAGGAGTAAGTTTCCATGTCCTTTGATTCCTCAATAGCAGCAACAATATGATCATATTTCGTTGTAAGACTTCTCAAGACCTTACCAACAATATGCTCATTTGACACCTCCTCTCCATAAGATCTCATCCGTTGCACAATACTTGAGATTCTTGACAAGTACTCTTGCACTGGCTCCTTGCCTTTCATGAGAGACGTCTCAAACTCTCTCCTTAGTGATTGTAGTCTCACTGTGATCACCTTCTTATCTCCTAGGTATTCTTGCTTCAACGTATCCCAAGCCTCCTTTGATGTTGTTGCTGATGCAATCCTTGGAAAGATATCATCGTCCGGAGATTGTTGAATTGTGAATAAGGCCTTTGCATCCTTCTTCCTCTTCTCTCTTAAAGCCTGATCTGGCTCTTCTGTGTCATCATCCTCGAACCCCTCATTAACAAATTTTCATAGTTCTTGAGACATGAAGAATGTCTTCATTCTCAAACTCCAGAACTGATATTTAACTCCTTTGAAGATGGGCAACTGAGAGTTCCCATTTTGGCTTCCTCCAGAGTTCTGCATCTCTCCTTGTTTCCCGTAGAACCACAACCTGGGATGCTCTGATACCAATCTGTTAACTCTGATTTGAAAATTCAGCGAGAGAAGTGGAAAGAGAGAAGAAATTTTGCACAACAACTGCACTGTTCGTGCTTTTTTACTTCATATTCTTGATCAGCAAATACAAGTATTTAAAGGAATAAACCACTACTTTAGCCACTAACAAACTTCCTAAACAAAAGACTAGATCAGAAACTGCTCCCTAAAAACTAGCTTATTAACTACCAATCAGAAAATTTACTTAATTAAAATAAAACATGAAGTGTTGAATCACATTTTAACATTTCTTCACCCTCTGCCATCACCATTAATCTTGCAAACAAGAGTTGTCAAGATAAAACACACTTTTTTTTAATGAATCTTAACCTCTTCTCTTGGAGTATACATGATCTCAACAACCGCAACAAACAGAAAGTTATCAAAGATATCATCAAGAAAAGAAGTCTAGATGTCATATCCATCCTAGAAACTTGACTCGTACAAGATAAGGAGAAAAGACATGCCCCAAACCTTATTCCCCACTAGAATTGAAGCATATCCATCCTAGCAATTAATCATTTCTCACGTGGTGTTTTCTATTGGAATTATTCCTCACGTGGTGTTTTCCCCACTAGAAGCATATTCATCCTAGCATTAAATAGTGTAATTTAGACTTATGAGTCTCATTCATACTAGCCGGCCCATTATCAACACATAAGATCATGTTTAAGAATCAAACAAAGTGCATGAAAGAACAATCTAAGCTAGTCTTACCATCCGACTTTTATATTAGCTTAAACATGGATCCTAGTGTTCTAATCGGTTTTGTATCTCCTATATGCTTAGTATCATGCTTTGATACTCACATAATTCTAGGCACTATAACATATATAAACATTACATACCTTTGGATTGGGATTTTCACCCCAATCCGATCCCTAGTATGAAACTACTCACTCATGATGGCTATGTTTGGCACCAACCTATAAAACACTAGTGATAAGTGTTATAAAGGGTTTGTGAGAGTTGAGTTGTAAAACACTTGTGTTTAGTGTTATAAAAGACTAACGAGTGTTACGTTTGGCGGACAAGTGTATAAACACTAGTGTAAATCAAACCCTCACGTGACTATCACGTGTCCAAGTAAAATGCAGGGTTTGGCAGTTTTCGACTGAGATCGAGAGAAGGTGAAGGACGAAGGTTAAAGGGCGACATAGAAGGTGAAGGGAGAAGGGCTTTGGGCGAAGGGCGAGCAAACACAGGCGAAGGGCGACCGAAACCGAACCGATTCCACGCTGAACGGCAAAGGGCGACATAGAAGGTGAAGGTGAAGAGTAGAAAATTCTGTTGTTAGCTTGCTGTCGGGGAAGCACGACAACTTATCAGTAGCATAAATAAGGAAAAGTAGAAAATTAGTAAGGAATGGGCACTAATCTCGTCTTGTGAGTCATCCATCTTCTTTCCCAATCTCTTCACTTGTTGAAAGATTTCTTTAATCTTCTATATACATATGGACTGTTAGCTTGCTGGCAAATTCCACTAAAGTATGCAATTCAGCAAAGCTACACATCCAGCCAGCAAGAGATGCAGAAGCCGAGAGTGGCATCAAGAGAGAGAGATGCAACTACTACATACATATGGACTGTTAGCTTGATGTTAATCTTCTATATACATATGGATGTCTCAAGAAAGAGATTATGAAGCGAAGCTTAGAGGTGTCGATGAAGAGATAGAAGCCGAGAGAGTGGCATCAAGAGAGAGAGAGAGATGCAGCTACTACACGCGAGCTAGAGGAGCTTAGAGCTGAGATGAGAGAGATGCTTCGTATTCAAAATGAAGGAAGAGCCGCTCCACAGCCCGTGGTGAACGTACAGCCGGATGTCCTGGGCGATGCACCTCACGTCGTCCCGCCTCCTGCTCCACGTGTTCCACCACCACCACCTGCTGCAACTCTCAGGCCTGTCCGATTCGAGCCTATTGTGGATTATCCACAAACACTTGGACAACGCATGGATCTTGCCCAAATGATTAACTGTCCTGGAGTTAACTTTGGAGATCCCACAACCCATGAACATGAGTTACAACCGCAGGTACTCCAAATGATTCGCCATAATCAGTTTGGAGGGATGGATTCGGAGTCTCCTCATCAATATTTGATGAACTATGAGATTCTTATGGATACGGTAAGACCGCCCGTATGGAAGGAAATAGTCATAAGCTAAGAGGTTTTTCTTTTTCTCTCAGGGATAAGGCTCTAGCTTGGTATCAATCTATACTATATGGACGGATTGACACTTAGGAAGAGATGACCACGGAGTTTCTCACAAAGTTCTTCCCACCTTCCTAGACTACGGAGCTTAGAGGAAAGATAAATGTCTTCATCATGAAGGATAAGGAGAGCTTATTCAAGTCTTGGGAGAGGTTCAAGGACATATTGCTTGATTGTCCACATCATGGAATCCCTAAGATTGAGTTGCTGGAGATTTACTTTAATGGACTTGATGAGGACACTCAATTCATGTTGCAGTCACTTTCTGGTGGTACTTTCATGGATAAAGAAGAATATGAGGCTTGGTACTTTGTTGAGAAACAAGCCTTAGTTATGGAGAAGTACTCTCACATGAAGGCTGAAGAGAAGAAAACTAGACCCGGAGTCTATGAGGTAAGTGAAAACACACGGACATATGCAAGGTTTGATTCCTTATATAATGAAATTAAATCTTTAAAGGAATTATTTGCATCTAATTTGAAAAATAAACAAGTTGAAGCGCATGTAGCACCCAAGGAAGAGGATGCAAATTATGTGAATAGAGGTAATTTCCAAGAAGGATATCAAAGAGGTTATAGCAACAATAACTCCAATAGGAATTACCAAGGAAGTAATTCCAGGCCTAACCATAACCATCCAGGCTTATCTTATGCTAATCTTGAGGGTGCTTTGAAACCTCAACCATCTTCTAGTGGTGTAGGTCCATCATCTAAACCAGCTGAGCAAGTTCAACCGAAAGATCGAGTTGAGGCAATGTTTGAGCAACTTATGGAAAGGATGGGCAATCTTGAGAGTTTTGTCACTAGTGTTACCAAAGCTCAAAAGCTTTTGGAAAATCAAGTGTTCAAGAAGGCTGAAGAAGAACCTAGAGATCTAGGAAGTTAAGACTTCCTGGAAAGACTGAGGAGAACCCGAAAGGATAGATTCTAGTTGTCACCGCCGAAGATGAGCTAAAGAAGGACGAGATGCACGCAAAAGGAGAGATCTCGGCCACTTGTGGGAATATCTCGGCCCGAGATCCTTATGTAGCCGACCGAGATTTTACAACAGAAGGGTCCATCTCGGCCCGAGATCAAGAACCTCGGCCGAGATCCCCTACGCGTACAGAAAAGTTGGAAATCGAGGAGAAAAAGCATGCCGAGAAGGAAGAAAAGTACATTCCACCGCCCTCATACAAGCCTCCACTTCCATTTCTGCAAGGCCATGCAAGAGCATTGCTTGACGAGGCTTTTGGTAAGTTCATTGAGCATATTAAAAAGTCTGATATTGACATCACTTCTCTTGATTGTGTTACGAGAATGCCGGAATATGGAAGACTCTTGAAGGAGACACTCTCTGACAAGAAGACCATTAGAGAGGAGGAAGAAGTGATGACGACTAAGAAATCATTCAAGGTCATCAAAACTTCAATGAAGAAGATGCCACAAAAGTTTAAGGATCCTGGATCGTTTTGCGTCCTAGTAGGACTTGGAGATAGATCCTATACGGCTTTGTGTGATCTTGGTGCGAGTGTGAGCATGATTCCTCTTGCACTTTGCAAGGAGAGTGGCCTTGAGGAACCAAAGCCAACAAAGATGACACTGCACATAGCGGATGGATCAACTATTGAAGTAGTTGGAATACTGGAAGATGTTCCACTGCTACGAGGGAAGTATCATGTTCCCATTGATTTTTATGTGCTTGACATTCCTACTGATTCCCCTGTACCTCTAATTCTAGGAAGACCATTCCTAGCTACTTCTAGATGTCATGTTAATTGCAGGGACTCTTCCCTCACATTCAAAATAGTTAGGAAACGTGATGAAGACGAGAAATACTGGCTCCCAAAGGTCGAGGAAGAAGCCAATTTAGCAGACGGATCGCTCCACAACGAAAACAAACCGTCTTAAGAAATCTCGGTCGAGATATCGGCCGAGTTCACCATTGAGCCGACCGAAGTTTAGCAACAGAAAGTTGCATCTCGGCCCGAGATCTTGTCATCTCGGCCGAGATCCCAAGTTGAAGGAGAATCGAGCTCGGGAACGCTTCCCGAAGCTCCGAAATCTCAAAATACACCTCTCCCGTCCATCAAAGGGAAAGAAAAAACGGATGAATGGACAGAACCAAAACTTGTGAAGAAAAAGAGCAATCCTGTAGGAGGAGTCGGTTTCTACCGACAATTCATTAAAGGAATTTCAAGACCTCCTACATCACTCGCCTCCATTCTAGCAAAAGGAGGAAAGTTGGATGCATATGAGAGCTCAAAGATCTATAGAGAGAGCTCAAAAATCAATAGTAAGTTCAAGAAAGGTGATATGGTCATGTTAGCTAACTCTAGATATCACCTTGTGTAGGGAGAGTTCGAGAAGAAATGGACAAGTCCTTATATTGTGAAGAAGATTCACCCCTATGGTTCAGTTGAAATATGGGGTAAAGATGTCGGATCAATAAGAGTTAATGAGAGTAGGTTGAAGAAGTGTAAGTCCGAACCTCCGGTGCAGCAACCTTCACCTATATCTCCGGATTAAACATTGACGGAGTCAGGTCTGGCAAGAGACCTTAAACCAATGCGCTTCTCGGGAGGCAACCCGAGGTAAGAGTCTTCATGTATTAGTCTTTTTGTTTTTGCTTTTGCTTTTTGCTTTTGCGTTTTTGCGCGTTTGTTTTTTGTTTGTCTTTGTAGGATCTAGGTGTCAATGGAGAAAGAAAAGGAGATTATGCTCGGAAAAAATCTAGAAATGAGACCCACGGAAAGAAGAACGAAAGAAAACGGGACGAAAATCAAAAATCTCGGCCGACCCGACCGAGATTTATATTATGCAAGGTTGTAAATATGACATAGGCATTAGGAAAAAGAGCTTGATGATAGATCACATTTTGCGGGACAAGACTGAGCTCTTGAAGGGCCAATTTGTATACTCATCTATGGAGACTGAGCTCTTGAAGGGCCAATTCCAATGTCCCAAGATTTGACCTATCCGACTCGGTGTGGAGGCCTTGGATTATACTCATCTATGGAGACTTCTTCTTTTGCTTTTGTGGCTTCTAGAGCTCAGTCTTGGGCCCTTCAAGACCACATTTTGCGGGACAGTGGAATTGTTGATATAGGTTGTGAGTTTTTTGGAGCTTTGGGCAATCTTCAAGCTTCTATTCCTAGTTTTGATCTTTCTGGTTTTACTGTAAAGAGAACCGTCCCCCCTAAAACCCAACATGCTTTGGCGAGTGCTCTTTTTGGTAAGACAATATAGACGATGGAAGCAACTTTTGATTTGACCGCTAGACAAAAAGCGATTTTTCAGTGTCTACAGACAGCGCATAGCCAAGATTTCCTTCTTGTCATACCTATTGATGGACTTGGACAGCGTATGTCTCCAGTTGAGTATCGCACGATTCTCAAGTATCGCCTTTTGATTCCTTTGTTCCCGCCTGGTGTGTTTTGTCCTATGCCTAATTGTGGGAGGCCTTTATATGTTTTTTGGGAGCATGCGGTTCATTGTAAAGAGTTACCCGGCTTCAAATATAGGCACTATTTGGTTCATGATGTTTTATGTGACGTGTTTAAGAAAGCAGGGATTTTGGCCAAGAAAGAGGCGCCTGTTTCCTTCTTGACTGATCCGCGTGAAAAAAGGTCTACTTTGAGGCCCGCATATGTGTTTGTTTTTGGATGGGTGGGTGGAAAACACGCTTGTATTGATTTGACATGAGTCTCTCCTTTGGTTGGTTTCGATAACGGGCCTTTTGTGGTAGGTAAGGTGGCCCTCAACGCGGCCTCTCTGAAGGTGGCTAAGCATGAAAAGGCTTGTCTCGAAAACCAGCACGTGTTTCTTCCATTCGCTTTCGATACTTTTGGTTTTCTTGCGCTTGATGCCGTCAAGATTCTCAAGAGGGTGCAATGGGTTTTGCATGGTAATATTGTGTCACCTAGATCTTCTGATGTAGTGTTTAGGAGGATCGAATTTGCTATTCAGAAAGGGTTGGCGGCACACCTTGTTGCCCGCCTAACTTATAACTTGACGTAAGACTCAATTTTAATTATAAATAATTTACATTATGATTTTAATACTAATTTAATACACTAATAATAATTTATCTTTTCTATGTTTCAATTTCAAATTATTGTAATTTTATATAAAATATAGGGTGGTTTGTTGCAGACATTTTAAATTAAGGGTGGTTTTATGTCAAAAAATTAATAAGTGGTGGCTTATTGCAAATATATGAAGATTAAGGGTGGTTTTATATTAAAAATTTTATAAAGAGTAGTTTATTATAAGAGTGATAATTAAGGGTAATTTTGCTTAGTTTTCTCTTTATATTAATTAAAATCAGTACAATGTTGAGGCCCGATGATCATGTGAACGACAAATGAAAGTGGCTCTCACTAGCCAAGCAAGAGATGTCAGCTTTTTATGCGCCAACTAAGGCTGATTGTTCCACATATGATTAATTATATTTAGTAACATGTGCGTAATCTAACAGAGTTTATCGCACGCGAGGATTAAATTATTACTAGTTTAATATCGGTGGTGCTTGTACGGGATTTGAAGAAGAATTATAGGGTATTATATATAATTATTATAAATTAATTTGGGTAGTATCGTATTGTTAAAATATATTGGTATTATATATTCATTTAATGTGGTTCATGTGTTTAGGTTTAATAATAAAGACTAAGTCTATTATACTATATAGTTCTAATATAAAGACGAAATCGTTATGAGTCGGTACCGATAAAGTACATTAGATTTACGGGAGTAATTATTCCCTCTTCTTCTACCTATAAATCATTCTTTTATCCATTAAGATAAATAGTATATATATATATATAAAAGAAAATTAAAATAAATAAAATTTGCTATAAAAGAAGAGGAGAGAGAAAAGAGTAATTGTTTTTCTCTAACGTATTCTACGTACAAAGGAAGAAGAAGATTACATGAATTTCTCCATTAAAAGTCCAACCATAAGAGCAAAAGGTAATGACGAGAAAATCAATTCATACTCGTTCAATTTGCACGCGTTCAATTCAAAACGAAGACTTCAACGGATAAAGATTAGTTTCTTGTTCATATACACATATTTTGATTGAATGATGTTTAAAGTCGAGACCCATTAAAAGATTTGATTTCGTAATGATATCGTAAAAATTCTAACAATTAGTATCAATTAAAGAATTTGATGGGTGGATAAGGGTGAAGGTTTTGTGTGTCACACGAATGGTTATTACCTACCCCGCCTATCCCATTCCACAAAACTAAATATTAAAGAAAAAACTAAATAGATAGGTTTATAATGTAAATTTCTTTATAAAAAAAATCGGTCAAGAAATTTCTAAAAACCTGATTATATAAACAGTAACCAATAAACATTAACTCCAAACATGGAGGGGCTATTTGTGATTCTTTCTGGCCTTCTAACCCTCCTTCTGATCTTTCTTTACATCTCGAAAGTAAGAAAGAACGAAGATGGCCCGAAACCCGGCCCCGGCCCGGTTCCTCAGCCACCGGGGGCATGGCCGATCTTAGGGCACGTTTCGTTGCTCAACAATCGGAAACTGCCACGCTATAGACTTGTGGGCAAGTTGGCAGATCAATATGGCGATATATTTATGCTTCGCCTTGGTGTCAAATCGGTGGTTTTCGTCAATAGCTGGGAAGCTGCTAAAGAATGCTTCACTGTCAACGATAAGGCCTTGAATGCACGCCCACCTGCTACAGCTTTTGGGTACGTACACTAACTTCTAACCCTCGTAGGTTATCATATTTTATTTTCGATGGGTCTAAGATGTGAAATGAATAAACCTATATAATATACACAAATTTTTGGGTTCTTTTCTAAAATTAATTGACAATATGAGTAGTAGACTTTTAGGATCACATGATATAATCGATAATGGAACAATTACATAAATCTCAAAATAAATCAATCTAGTATGTAAGTATCCGATGACTAAAAATATTGTGTGTTTAAAAAAAATTAGGGGCACAAATTTCGATCCCGTCCCATCCCGACTTGGATGGGATTTTACGCAAAAATATTAATTCCGTTTTGTAAAAGATAGATACGGTCTTTATTTCTTTATCCAAAAAGGTTGTATATTTAACATATAAATAAAAACGTATCCCTATGCCCAAATCATTAGTCATATAGTTAAAAAAAATTATATAGCCAAACACATTTGTTAATTGTAACTGTTGGTGTTTGTTGGTTATTGAAGTGTTGTCGGTTGTCCTACTCTTAATTGATCACTTGTTTCTGAGAAATTAATCAGGTTTCTAGGGAGATTATGTAACACATTATTGTGAGTTATTGTAAAATTTAATGTCTTTTTTGTAAATATGATATACATGAATATTTTTGTGTTTTAAATCGTAAATGTTAAACACCATAAATAAATAATAGATAAGGAAAAATTTAGTCCGTCCAATCCCGATCTTAATCGGAATAGGTTCCGGCGGAATTAAATCTAAAAACACAATATCCATCCCGATAATTTCTCATGTAAAATAGCCGGAACGGGATGTGGATAACCTCCCTCTCTTTTCATGTGCATCCCTTAAAAGAATTAGTTAATTGATTTATATAAATGAAAAGTTGTAAAGGATTTTGTTGTACTAGTAAAAAAAGGACACGGTGTGTCCATTATTATATTTTTAACTATTGGTTACTTTATTTATATAAATAAAAAGTTGTAAATAAAAATAGGTCAAAAAAATAATCCCAAAATTTGATTCATTTTAAATAAAAACTAAACTATCCAAGAAAATTACTTAACAAAAGCTAGATTCTTGTTTTCGTGGCCTAATTGACCCTGTTTAAAGGTACCTTAAAGCAATAGCCAGTAACAAATTGTTGTGTATTTGTAGGAAATATATTTTTCATAACGACGCTTCCTTTGGAATGGCTTCGGGTGCATATTGGAAAGAGATCCGAAAGATAATAATGCAAGAGCTTCTTTCTCCTACTAAACTCTCACAACTCAAGCAATTCCAGTTACGTGAAGTCGAGCATTTCATTGCAGAATTGTACCAATATTGCACCAAAACCACCAATAAGATCGAGTTGAGTGAGTGGTTTGCACGCCAAACCTTGAATGTGATCACAATGTTGATGGCTAGGAAGCGATATTCTTGTGATCCAAGAGACGACGATTCAACCAAGGTTCACACAGCAATCAAGGAGATCCTTCACACGTTCGCGCTTCCTGTCATTACTGATGCATTCCCTTCCTCATTCCTCGAATGGCTAGATCCTCAAGGCCATATTCGAATGATGAAGCGGATATCTAAACAGCTTGATGAGGTTGTTGATGCTTGGATTGAAGAGCATATTCAGAGATCAATGCCACATCATCAATGTGGTGAAGAAGATCTTGTCGACATCCTTCTACGTGAAGTAGGGAAAGGGAAACTTAACTTTGATCATTTATGCCCCAAAGATGTCATAACAAACACAACGATTGAGGTATTATTAGGTTTCTTTTTTTGGGTAATATCATTTGTGAGGTTCAAACTTTTGTACATAACCAACCAATCGAGAACCCATGACATAAGCTCATGAGTTCTATAATAAAACCAATTCGAAATAGTTATACATTGGGGGCTTTTTCTTCAAAATTTTGTATAACCATTTCCATTGAAATCATATTTATCTTTTGTATGTAGACTCTAATCACAGGGGCGGCAGACACAACGTCGGTTGCTATGACATGGATGATCGCATTGTTGTTAAATCATCAACATGTAATGGAGCGCGTCAAGGAAGAGATAGATCGAGTTGTAGGAAAGGAAAAATGGGTTGAAGAAGCTGACATTGAGAAACTTGTCTACCTCAACGCCATTGTCAATGAGACGTTGAGAATGTACCCTTCGACATTGGGAGCACCCCATTACGCGACAAAAGATTGTGTTATACGAGGTTACAAGGTTAAGAAGGACAGTATTGTATTGTGCAACTTTTGGAAGTTGCATAGAGACCCAAAAGTATGGGAGGATCCTGAAGAGTTTAAACCCGAAAGGTTTCTAGGAAAAGAGATTAATGAAGGAATAGACTTTACTTATATTCCTTTTGGTGCTGGGAGGCGAATCTGTCCGGGGAAAGATCTCGCGGAGTGGGTTATATCCATGACCATGGCTCGGTTGATCCAAGGATTCGAGTTGTCGACACACTCAAATGAGCCGGTGGACATGACTGAGGGGTTTGAAGCTAGCCTGCATAAGGCTACCCCACTTGAAGTTGTGGTTATCCCTCGCCTTTCTTTCAAGATGTATCATGGGTATATGTAATTGAACATATATACATGTTTTTGAATAAAAAGAATGATGGAAGCCATGTTCCTTACAAGAAACACTATAAAATTACTTCCAAGATGTATCATGGTTCTGCATCGTTAAGTGCTGTGTCGTTGAGATTGAAATGTAATGTTCGAAAAATAAATAATAATCATGTTTTAACACCCAAAATTTTCACAGATAACGAGAACATAGAATTAGTAAAACCCTTCACCACTGGAGAGATTAAAAAAAACGCACTTTTTGATATTGGGTGTGATAAATCGACAAAGCTTTTACAGAACGGGAAAGATTATAAAACAACTAAACCACACATTTATAGCACTCTTACCAAAAGTTGATAATCCGTCAACAACTACTAATTAAAGACCAATAAGCCTATGTTCTACAATATACAAAATAATCGCTAAAATTCTAGCCACAAGACTAAGTAGAATACTTCCGAAGCTAATCCACCCGCTACAAAGTATTTTTACCAAAAATAGGGCAATCCATGATAATGTAATGATTGCACATGAAATCTTTTATGGGTTTAGAATCAAAAAAAAAAGAAAAACAAGGATATATGACAATTAAACTAGACATGGAAAAAGCCTACGACAAATTAGAATGAAACTTCCTAAAGGAGGTCCTAAAACAATTTGACTTTAATGAGAAATTTAGGAATTGGATAACTAAATGTGTAACAACGGTCTCCTACTCTATACTGATAAACGATTCACCAACTATGATGTCCACGCGCGTGATCACGTCAGTAATCCATAACGTTTTAGTAATCTATCCAATAATTGTTAAAGGTCCACTCCTTATCACTGCTTTAGTAGCATCGCCAGACCGATCTAATTGCTTCGTCTATTATCTCCATAGCAATGCCCTTTTTTTCTTGGAACTATCAATTGAAACCTGCAATTTTTATCGCCTTCTATAACCAGATAAATTGAATTTAAAGTGTGTTAAAAGAACGAATAGAAATTATATTCGCCGCATAATTCAATCCATAGATGTGAAATATTACGCAGAAAACCCTAACATTGTCACAGAGAATAAAAATAAATATTATTCTCGTCTCTACAACCTCCGTGTTATTACCATTTTTCTGCGCACATAATATCCTCGTCTTTTTATACATGTACAACCTCAAACCACCAAATGTCTTTCCTCAAATATTTTTTTCCTTAACTTGTCATGCCAACGAACTTAAACCTTAATACTTATATGATTAATATACTTGTTCTTTAATTTTTAATTAATAAATTAAATAATATTATAAATAAGATGGCTTTGTTTCATTTATTTTGTCCCAAAAGCACAATGTTACCAAACAGGTCCTTGAAACTTCTCTGTCGTCGCCTTTTAGTACACAGGGATCGAATTGTAGTAAAAATATCGGAATAGAACGGAGAATGAACTAATCCGATTCTTAAAACATGGTATATTATAAATTAAATTGTGTTGAAAATACATTAGTTTTATAAAATAATGAATGATATACTAATTTGCTCATAATAAATCCACTTGACCTAAAAATCAGTATATTTGACAAACCTATAAAATATTGAAATCACTTCACCCATGTAATCGCTCATTCTAATACATTTTCACTGCCAAACACGAAACTAATTAATCCAAAACATTATGCTACATATCATTTCTTATGATGCACGGAAACTTCTAGATATTGCCGTTTTCCGTGTCCTTCCGTGTCGGAAACTTGGAAGCTTTCTCGGACACAGTCAAAATAGTGAGGACATGGTCAAAACACGTTTTCAACACCGGGAATAGGCCGGACACATCCAAACCATGATCATGAATGACGGCTCAACGTGGGATCAAAGAGGGATGCAAAAGAGATGAACAAAACATCTATGACCGTTACGTTTTAGCTTTTTTTTTGGAATTCAAGATGAATAAGACATTCATGATACTACATCAATATCACTTAACGCATTCAATATTTTTATTTATCAATACTTATACAACAAATGTGTCATTGATTATATCATATATACATCTCTTCTTATTATATAAATTTCTCTTCGCAAGAGCTTTATAATGATATATTATTTATATTTTTTCGCCGTGTCCGTTTCCGTTAGACCATTTCATATCCGGGCTCGGGGCCGGCGGACTCGGACTTTTTGGAACTTTCGGCCCGTTTAGCCGGACCCGGGCCGGGCTAAGCCTGGTTACCGGCCTACAATACCTGTCGTACCCGGCCCGGCCTTCGGATACCCGTTTTATTTATTTAATCAAAAAAAATAATTAAAAAAACTATTTTACATATAAATTTTATTTAAAAATAAAATATATTTAAAATATTATATATAATATACATTAAATTGACGATAATTATGCTAAATATTCTATAATTATGCTTCATATTTTAAATATATACAATATAATATGTATATTTTTTATTTTTTTATACGGCCGACAGGCCGGGCTTTTCGGCCCGGATGGGCCTATAGTGGTGTTCGTATCCAGTCCGACGGGACGGGCTTTTTGGTCCGGTCAGACTTCCCTTTGTATTCATACCCGTCCGTTTTTTCTGAACGATTGCCCGAATATGATCCAGTCTAGTTTCCGTGCAACATAGATTATTTCTACCGGTCAAAGCATATATATATATATATATACACTCCATCAAGCAAGCAAGCCCTAAAAGAAAATGGTGAACTTCCGATGGGCAAAAGACGCAACTGCACCCTCACTCTCCTCCAAATACATTATCTCCGACGACAAAAGGCCACGCCTATCGGAGGTCGTTCACTCAGATTCCATTCCGATAATCGACATGAACAAGGAGCTAAATGACGTCGTACAGCAGGTGGCCCAAGCAAGCCAAGAATACGGTTTCTTTCAAATCATCAACCATGGAGTATCGGGGAGGGAAATTGCAGTGTAGGCCATGTGATTCGGGAGAGGGTAGGTAGTTGACTTGGGATGATCAAGGGAGCGAGGGAGTTAGCCGGCCTTCAATGTCGCCATCATTGCTGTCGTCGTCAACGCTCCGTCATAACTACTCCCCGGTAACGCTCGTCAACACCGAAGAGAGGAACTGCGAGGAAGACGAAGTGTGGATTGGGCATGGAGACCGTTTGCTTGCGGCCCAGAAGCGTGGAGTATTGTTGGGCCCATGGGACGATCTGGAACGATTGGGCCGGGGTCTATGAGGAACGGAAAGGGCCGGCCCATGACAAGGAAAGAGGGGGCTGGGTACAGGTTTCAGCTGGCCATCCGAACCGGTTTGGTTCAAGGGTTCATCAGGCCGGTTTGGTCCAAGAATAAGTAGAAGGATATGGTTTGGTTTAGCTATTCAATCGTCTTTGGATTTGTCCATTAATTTTTTCGATATTCGATTAAAGTTCTCGGTTAAACAAAATAAAATTTTAAAATAACCCGAAAAAAAATAAATTTTTCGGCCATTACATTTCTGATTATTTTGGAAAAAACAATCCTATTAATTCTTTCCAATTTTATATATATATATTTTGTTAGAATCTTGCACTTAAAAAAATTTATTAATAAAAACAATATCGTAAAAAATATGAATCCCAATATTTAAAAAATGTAATGAAATATTCTATTTTCTAAAAATTTTTTAACAATGATATTAAAGGTATGTTTCATTTAAAATTACTATTTTCATATTTTCATCAGGATAATGAAATTTATACCTTTTACATAAATTCATTTAGCTGAATTTTATTTTTGTTTTTATTACTAAATATGTGGTAGACCGATTTTGATAATTTTAAAAATAGAAATTAATTAACAGACTTGCATAAAGTATGAGTTTGTTAAATTTTAATTATTTATATTTTCAATATTATCTTACAAACTTAATCTCTGTCATTACTCAACAATAACCAAATGTAAATAAGGAAAAACACGATAGAAAATTGATGCATAAACCGTGTTCCGATTTATGTTAGGATTTCTTATACTTGTATAAAAGTATAATAAATAAAAAAAACTACAAAGTTTAGGTAAAATACTCTCTCTTTTTTCAAATTTGTTAATAACGCAAAAAAATAATTATTATATTTTGAAAAAACATTTATCATCAATGTCATACAATAAGTCGCATGCATTAAAAATAAAGTTATAAAAATTGTGTGTTCAAATTATCTCTAAATCATCGTTAATTAATGTGAATTAGACATGTCCATTAAAAAAAAAACTAAATCCTAATTTACTTATTTTCTATTTTATTTTTATAAAACACAAAAATTAAATAATTACACTTGATACGATAATTATTTGCTAAATGCTTGAGTTTACTTCTAGCAACTACATGATATATGAAATAGGTAAATATTTTTATCATAACAACTAACCAATAACTAAAACTTAATATACAATAACATATATTTATTTTAATTATAAAGTATCGAAAACTATTGGCTTGAAAATACAACTCTATCTCACATAATTCAAGTGGTACGGTTCACATATTTATTTATTTTATTTTGTTTATTTTAGTTGTTATTTTGAGAATGACGGACCTAACGGGATGAAGAAGTTAGGACTTGTGTCATGTCCCATATATTTATTGGCGGGACGAAATGTTATATTTAATAAATTCTATCGAAATTGGCACGGAAATACAACGTGAACAAGATCGGAATTTATAAAATTTATTTTCACTAATATTTATATATCCTTTCCCACACTGTCCTAGACTATTTCAATCCATTTTTTACTACAACTTTATACAATTCATAGCTTTTGTCGACCATTATTTGGAGGTAACGATTCAGTGAGGGCCATTCAGCTTTATTTAGTTATTGTATGGCGGTATGGGTCTCTGATATCCCCACAACTAATTCTAACTTTAAGAAACATTATAGAAGAAGAAAAAATAGTTGTAAAATTGGTTGAACTCCATAAAAGTGATGCAATAAAAAAATTATATTCGCAAAATATTTTAAATCTCAGTCACCTACCAACTTGTTTTCTTATAACAAAAAGCGATTAGATTGACATCTTTCTTAAAAATAATTCAGCTTAAAACATGATTGGGTGAGAACAAAAAATTTGGATCATCAAGCAAGTTTGTATAGGATGTCCAAGTTAATATCTAAATGGTCTATCGGTCAACAACTCAATTGATTCATTTAAACACATGTATAAACTAGACTTCATTAAAGAAGTGAATTGAATATCCATTGGTATTGGATATAATCATCTCAACCTTCCACTAAAAATTCTATAAGTTTTAGAGTACCTTGATAACATACAAATTGTCACCCGTGATTTTGATCTTTTTTATTGCAAATTTGCAATCTAATATCTTCTTACAAACCAATTTTAGTAGCAAAGGCACGGCTTTCTCTTTTAATATCGAGTTAAAATTATTTCTAGTCATCAAGACTAATAAAATCTTAATTTGATTTTATATAACAAAATGGATGAAGGTAATCCAAAGTCATATTTGGAGCCATATATCGAAATTAAGTTTATGGAATTCAAGGTTTGGTTTTTCCCATTTAATGCTATTTTATCCATTTGATAGTTATGTTGTTGTTTTTTTTGTGGTGGTCTAATGTCATACTCATCCTCATCGTTGATAGTTTGCCATTTGTGTGTATCATTCGTAACGAAGGCATCTATATTATTAAATGAGTCAAGAGACTCAATATTGAAAATAATTTTGTTCCTATAGGAAACCAAATGCCCACCATACATAACGAGTAACGACGTGTGAACCCCTTTGTACATATTTATCTTTAATTTCTTAAAGAATGTCATTAAATTTTTTTCAGTTTCATGATTGATGTTATTTATATTATCCGAGATTGTTCTATCCATTTTATCAATGATATGCTTGGTAAAAGGGCAATTTATAAATAAATGAAAGTAAAATAAAATTATTCAATTCACTTTGTTAAATTGTTTGTAACTTGTTCAACATGTATTGTTCATCATTCACGAATGAACAACTATCGCAAGAAGCACAACTTTAAAATAACAAGTCGGATGATTATACATACATGAGCACGTTCGTGCTAGAAGGGTCGACCCTAAACATGTGCGAGATGAGGATATGCACAAGACCTGAACATAAATCGGGGTCTTTGGTGCTTGTTAGGTTTACGTTATATTTTGCATGTGTTCAACGTATTTAACAAATTGTCTACGTCTTAGTGGACGGGAAGAGGCCCCTTCCCCAGCTGTGCTGTGTTTGATTCCTATCAGGAGTGTACTAGTGTTCTTAAATTTTAGATGGTTTCATGTTCACCTGTTCATCCTTTTTTTACGTGTTACCGTTACCTCCCTCAATAAAATCTTAATCCACTTTAAATATTAATTTAGCCATTTTTTACTTGTTACCTTTTTAGTTGAAACATAACCCAATATAAATATTAGTTTCATGCCAGTTGAAATACTAATTTAGCTTCTTTTTACATGTTATATGTTACGTGTTACCTTCTTGGTAGAAATATGGTCCGATATAAATATTAGTTTATTGCCAATCTATGTTTACTAAGTGTGAATAAATATAAATTTTATATTAAATTTATTGTTTGCATAACATGTACTTTTAAAAATAGATAAATAAATATTATTATTAGCATATTTTTTTTGTTAAAATATAAAAAAGGTATGAAATTATCAATCTAAATATAATAACTATTTATCACATCATAATTATAATGCATCAGAAATCTAATAAAGATATGTTTGAGTTAAATTTGGCTGAAATGGGTAAGGGCCTAAGGGGGTAGATTATGTACTAATAAGCATTGAATGAGCTTATTGTATTATGCATGAATTAAGTAGGTCCATATAAATTATAAGGAAAAAAATATATAATTAGAAGGATATTAGGGTTTTTCCATTATATCCTCAAAATACCGAGCCTTCTAACATAACCATTCAACCTTCTCCTTCCTTCGAAATATCCCATCACAATTTTTGATTCCAAACGATTTGAGATCTCTTCCTTCGAGATTATGATGGCTACAATCGATTGATCGATCGAGATCGTCCACTAATCGGACGATTGAACATGTCGCTTCTCAAAACCTCTACAGAACTTCGATTTTTAATTTGTCTCAAGGATTCCCCTCAATCAAACAGTAATCGACAAAATTCAAAAAATCCATGGTATGTTCTATAATTCTTCGTCGAAGTTATCAATTTATCGATCTATTTTCCTCAATTGGTCTGTTTGTTCCTAAATTCATGTGATTGTAAAATACCAACAATTCGTAACTAATGTTGAACTGTATCATCAATCTATTACCCTCAATCGATCTGTTTGTTCCTAAATTCATCGATCAATTTCCCTCAATCGGTCTGTTTGTTCCTAAAGTGCTTTGAAATTTACTGATTAGTGTGAATAATATTGAAAATCACTTTTGATTACAGACAGAATAGCTATGTAGTTGTGACAGTAAATGAAATACACAATGATAGTTGAATTATGTACATGGACCATTGCTTATGTAGATGTGACGGTAAAAACTAGATGAATATTTGTTACTAATGTTGAACTGTACTTATGTAGTTGTGATGACATTGCTTTGTGTAACACATACGGTGGGGGAGACTGGATAGTGGAAGAAGGTGTATGGAAATATAGTGGAAATGTCTCGAGTAAGCCTTTGTTGGTTGATGAATCATGCCCGTTCAATGAGTTGAAAGGATCGGTTGCTTCAACATTTAGAAATTGTGTTTCGAAATTTGCAATAGAGTTATTGTACTAGAATGTTTTTAATCTAGCATTGATGTCATTTGATGTCAGCACAAGGGAGGATTTTGAAACATATATTCAGATAAATGAAATGGACAAGTACCGCTAGAGTATTCCCTTATGTGTAATAAAAAAACAGTTACATAAGGATGATGGAGAAGAGATGATAGATGTTGAGAGGGAAGATAAACAAGTGTTGATCAATAAAAAAAAGATGAAGGGACAAATGCAGTACACAATGATGGGAAAGAGAGACAAATAGATCATGGAGAGAGTTCATAAACTGCTGCACAGACAGAGCAGTTTGAAGATACATTCAAATACACTATGGTCATTATACCTCAAATAATAGGTTGTGTACCCACAAAGACAGATTTGTATCTTTGGAATTGGGAAAACCTATTGTACAAAAACTAAAGTAAAGACTACATTGTGTCTACACGCCATCTCATAATGTTCCCAATACAAAATCGTCAAGTCAAAAATGAAGGCAGTAACAACAGTGTGTATTGACAAATGATGTAAATGGAGGGTGCGCTTCTCGATGCTTGGACAGTCAAGATACTTTACAGCAACAAAGTATAACTCTACCCACACATGTTCTCTTAAATTGAGGAGATCAGTCAAAAGGGAAGTGACAACATGATTTATCGACCTAGTTTAGTAGAGCATTTAGGTAGTATTTCCCTTTCCGCGTGCATGTTTTAGCCTTAGTTTGTGTCTTTTATACTTGTTTAGTGTTACTTTGCAAGTATGGATGTCTACACACGCTTTTGGTGTCTTTGTAGATGTTTTGGCGTGTTTTGGAGCTAAAACGATGCATTTGAGGATCAAGCCTCGGAGTAGACTTTAGGAGTTGTCGTACGAGCATAGGAAAGGAGAGGATTACGCTTTTGGAGCAACCGAGATGAAGAGCCCAGGATTGAGAAGCATCTCGGCCGAGATCCACATACCTCGGTTGAGCATGGAGCTACTGCTGCAAAATCTCGCCCCCTATCTCGGTCACTATCTCGGGTGACCAGACCGAGATCCCTAGGACGCTGAAGTGCGAAGTCGAAATCTCGGCCCCGACCGTAACCCATCTCGGCCGAGATTCAAACCGAGATTCTTCCCTGAGCCTCGGATTTTATTTTATTTCGGACCTTCAGCCCAGCCCATGTCTCTCGACAGGTCTTGGGTAATAAAAGTAGGGTTCCGAAAATGGAGAAAGGAGTCTCGTGTCTCGGTTCCAGAGGCCATAATCCGTGAGAGAGTAGAGAAAGAAGTTGGTTTAGATTAGATTGTTAGGAAGGAGAATTCTTCTCCTACCTTTCTTTTCCATAGTTTCACCGTTGTTAATTTTTAGAATAGTTAGAGGAAGATCCAGTCTTTGGAGTTTGTTAGAGTTTTGTTTGAGAATTGCAAGTGGAAGACATGCAAGTTTGTTTTGAGATTTTAATAAAGTTGGGTACTTTCTTCATCCCTTTTTCTTATTTTAATTGCATGCTTTCTTTGATTGAATTGTTTTCAGGATTTGATATGACTATTGTTGGCTAGAAGCTTTTGCAGGTTTAGACTCAACCTAAACTACTTAACTTTAGTAGGAATTGAGTCGTAACTGAGATATTCTTATTTAGATACATAAGAAAACTTGTTACTAGGTAGTAAAGGACTGACCTTTATTGGATTGAATGTGTCATCGTTCCTTCATTTGAGGCAATAATTCATGAGACGTAACTGTAAAGGGTTATTGTTTCCTTGATTGAAAGAATAAGATTTATTTATTTATATATTTCTCCCTCTTTACCTTGAAAGCTATATTTAAGAAACATTCATCCTAAGCTCTTCAACCTTACATATATGCCACGTGGAAAATATAATCTTGAGTTCTATGGGTATAAATAATGATCTTAATTATTGGAATTGCATTTCTTTCCATATATATTCATTAGTTAGTTAGTTGTTAGGATTTGATATTCAATCAATCTATTATTGATTGCGAATCTACAAAACTTTCCAAATCTTTTGGATTTATTTCCCTTCTTTTCCAACCTCTTTCTTGTTTCTTGATTTATACTATAATTGATCATTTTCATCGTTCATCTAACTTAGTCCTTGTGATCAATCTCGGAATAATTGCTCTATATTGTGACAGATTCATACATTGTGGGTTCGCTGCAATTTTAGAGTAGATATTGTGAGTTTATAAATTTAAAGCAGAGATTGCTCAGTTTTGTGCATTCTTGTGAATTTCTATCTATTTTGATAGGGGTTTATAGGGTGTGTAAAACAGCGAACAAGAACTTCTTATCACGTATTAGCTAAGAAGGTCAAAGCAACGTGAGTGCTTCCCTGCAAACTAGAGGGATGTTAAAGTGTTTCATTACATAACTTACAATAAGTTATATAAATGTGTGTTCTAATTGTGTAGGTATTATAACTTAAAGAAGTTACCTAGAGTCGACCAAATCAGCACAATTATGAAGAGTTTACATAACATTGATGCTAGTTACTACAAGTGTTGGAATGCACTAGAAGAAGTAAATGACATGATAAGAGGTACAAATCTCAGGGGCATGTACGTTAAAGCATCGTATTAAACACATTTATGTTGATTTAAGAGTTGTGTGTGTTTTTGACAACAATTATTCATAATTTGTGTATATTTTGACGAACATAAGAAGCCAAATGTAGGGAAGATGCTTAAGGAAATTGGAATTCCGACATGGGCACGTTCGTTTTGTCCAATTAAATGGTACAACATCCTTACTGCAACAACGCAATGTGTGTAAATGGTATAATGAAAGAAGGTAGAGAGTATCCGATTCTAGCAATGCTTGAGGAAATAAGACAATTCATAACTAGGTGGTTTGCAAAGCATCGAAGTAAATCTACATCTTGTGTAGAGAAGTATCCACCAAAAATAGAAGCAATAATCCAAAAAATGTACACAGAATGTGGTAGCTACTTTGTTTATGTACTAGATGGAGAAATGCCAGAGTTTGAAGTGAAGAAGGGAGATGAAAAAGTTACTGTTTGTTTGTTAATGAGGAGTTGTGAATGCAAGGAGTTTGATATTGAAGAAATACCGTGTGTACATGCCGTGGCTGCAACAACACACATGGGTATGACTGCATCTGATCTCATTAGTAAGTATTATACATGTGAGAGTTGGAGGGCTGGTTATGTGGAGACAATTTATTCAGCTCCTAACAGGTCAGAGTGGAATGTTCCTCCGTCAATATCACAAATCTCATGTGAGCCTCCAAAGAAGCGTAAGAGGTCTGGTCGTTTACCAAAATTTAAGAAACGTGCTTCGTGGGAATTAAAGATTAAACGAAAATGCGACTGTTGTGTAATGGGTGGGCACAACAAGAAGACATGTCTCAATCAACCGAAATAGGAAATTTGAATTGCTTTGACTCTATATTGAACTATTACATATTATTATGCATTAATGATACCAAACTAGGGAATATTGTAATACTATATTCAAGTACATTCATTGTGGGACAAGCAGATATTCTTTGGTTACATAATAGAGGTACACAAAGTCATTACATTTGTTTGTTGTAAATAGGACATGGTTATGTACACATACAACAAAAAACCATTACACAAGTTAAAAATTATTCGCTATACAAGGTTATTGATCACTACACAAGGTATGTCACAATTAAAACCATGAAGTCTGAAGAAGCATTCAAGATAGGTAACAAAACATAAACAACCACAATTGGTTAATTGTTTAAAACCGAGTCCAAGCCATTCCAACATTCAACTACACACAATTGTTACAACAACGAAAGAAGACCCAAACTGCTAG
Organism: Fagopyrum tataricum; assembly: GCA_002319775.1. Taxonomy (NCBI): domain Eukaryota; kingdom Viridiplantae; phylum Streptophyta; class Magnoliopsida; order Caryophyllales; family Polygonaceae; genus Fagopyrum; species Fagopyrum tataricum. The sequence continues at coordinate 56,796,487 of CM008281.1, read as the reverse complement.
TGGAAATATTTTACAATCTTCCAATACATAACGAAACAGCACACATTTAATTGTCTTTGAACCACGAAGGTCAATCCTTGTCAAATACAGCAAAGGCTATATAATTGTTCTCTGTAAGCTGGGAGAGAAACATCACTGATTTATAATAGATCATTTCTTCCGAAAGTTAGGAATTGAATATACTTCATAGTGTAAATGCCACAACTACCTCTAAAATATGTAATTAAACATATATCAAGTTGTAAAGTATAGGACACAAAAACTAAGTTACGTAAACATACACATACCCATTTGCATTGTTATTCAATCATGTCTTCCTTATAAGGACTTGATCTGGCGATATACACATAAATTTTACATGCATGCCTTGTCAAGGCCAACAAGCGGACGAAGAAGTAAGCATACCAACACCGGAAGGGCGTGCAATATCAAGTTGGATACTTGGTCATGATCAAGCTTCACTTCATCATGCCGCATACAAGACCACATAAGGATTTGATCTGGCGATACGAAGGACCTTTCAGAGTTCTTAAGAGGATCGGCCGGACCGCTTATAAGTTAGAGTTGCCACCCAAGTTCAAAATACATCAGGTCTTCCACGTGAGCATGCTCAACCCATACCGCGACAACAATACTCAGTTGTGTCACACGCTTATAAGTTAGAGTTGCCACACGGTTATGAGTTCGAGAATACTCAACTGTGTCACTAGTGTAAACCAAAAAAACAAATTACAGTAACATGATTGGGCATACATGAAATACGATCAGTCTCTCAACTACTCATCACCTCGTTTCATCTAATATTTACAAAGAAGCACAATTGTACATATGATGTACACGCGCGTGATCACGTCAGTAATCCATAACATTTTATTAATCCATCCAATAATTGTTAGAGGTCCACTCCTTATCACTGCTTTAGTAGCATCGCTAGAGCTATCTAATTGCTTCGTTTATCATCTCCATACAATGCCCTTTCTTTCATGGAACTATCAACTGAAACCGGCAATTTTTATTGTCTTACATAACCAAATAAATTGAATTTAAAGCGTGTCAAAATAAACCGCATAAAAATTATATTCGTCCCATAATTCAATCCATAGATGTAAACTATTACGCAGGAAACCCTAACATTGTTGCAGATAATAAAAGTAAATATTATTCTCGTCTCTACGACCCCATGTTATTATCATTTTTCCGCAGATAATATCCTCGTTTTTCATACATATACAACCTCAAATCACCAAATTTCTTTCCTTAAAAAAAATTTTCCTAACTTTTTATGCCGGCGAACTTAAGCCTTATACATATGATTAATATACTTGCTCTTTAATTTTTAATTAATAAATTAAATAATATTATAAATAAGATGGCGTTGTTTCTTTTTATTTGTCCCAAAAGCAAATGTTACCAAGCAGGTCCTTGAAACTTCTCTATCGTCACCTTTTAGTGCTCCTTTTAATACCCACAGGCCACAGGGATCGGATTGGGGTAAAAATATCGGAATAGAACAGGAAATGAACTAATCCGATTCTTAAAACATGGAATATGACTAAAATTATAAATTAAATTGTGTTAAAAATACATTAATTTTATAAAATAATGACTGATATACTAATTTGCTCATAATAAATCACTGACCTAAAAATCAGTATATTTGACAAATCTATAAAATATTGAAATCACATCCATGTAATAACTCATTCCAATTCATTTTCACTGCCAAAAACGAAAATCAATTTTAGTGATTCCTAAACTAATTACTCCAGAACATTCCGATACATATCATATCTGCCGGTCAAAGCATCAAATTCTATAATTGATGCATTGCACACATTATATATATATATATATATATATATATATATATATATATATATATATATATATATATATATATATATATACTCCATCAATCAAGCAAGCCCAAAAAGAAAATGGTGAACTTCCGATGGGCAAAAGACGCAACTGCGCCCTCACTCTCCTCCAAATACATTATTTCCGACGACAAAAGGCCACGCCTATCGGAGGTCGTTCACTCAGATTCCATTCCGATAATCGATATGAACAAGGAGCTAAATGACGTCGTACAGCAGGTGGCCCAAGCAAGCCAAGAATACGGTTTCTTTCAAATCATCAACCATGGAGTATCGGATAACCTTTACAAGAAGGCCATGGAGGTAGTAACAGAATTCTTCCACTTACCACCCGAAGAGAAGGCTCGATTCTCTGAAGGGCTTGTGAAGGGCATGAAAGTTTTCGGGTATTACCTCAAAGAACAAACGGGTGACCCGGAAATGCATATGTGGAGTGAGATTGTTTCTCATCTATGGCATCCTTCTGATCCAACATTCACTCGTCCTTTGCCACAAAACCCTCCTCAGTATAGGTACGTAAGTAACACCATCTAAACTCACATTTTATCACTAATTGACTAGCTTAAGCCGATCTAAATAACGTCACTCTAAATGTTTATTTGGTGGTTGCAGAGAGGTGATGGAAGCTTATTCAAAGGAGATAGAAGAGCTCTTCACTCGTATCCTAGGCCTCTTATCCCTAGGACTTGGCCTAGAAGAGACTGTGTTAAAGAAGAGCATAGGAGAATCTCCAACAAGAAGACTCCAAGTCAACTACTATCCGCCATGCCCAAATCCAGAACTCACCTTAGGGTTGGCTGTACACACCGACTATCAAGCTTTAACGATCGTTCAACCTTCCGACCACGTCCCCGGCTTTCAAGTCCTCAAAGACGGTAAGTGGATTGCCGTCGATCCCATCCCTAACTCGTATGTGATCAACATAGGTGACATTATTCAGATTATGAGTAACGGCAAGTATAAGAGTGTGTACCATAGGGCCGTTACGAATAAAGACGAGACTAGGGTTTCGATGGGGTTCTTCTACGGACCTAATGATAACGGCGTTGTTAGGCCGTTGAAGGAGATGATTGACGACGGTAAACCGCCGCTGTACCGAGAGTTTCTATTCAAAGAGTACGTCGAAGAGTTTGGGCGTCGCAAGGGCAAGGAGAAGAGGCTTTTGGAGTTCTTTGAAGCGAATTAAATCAAGAATTGAATAAATGCCCTACCAGGCTAAGGCTACGACTTTTGGTTTTATATGTTTTGAATAAAACTTTAAAGAAGTTGTAATGGACGTGGTTTTTAATGTATGGGTTTGTTAACAATTTTCTCTTGTATTATGAATTTTTTATCAAATAATATATAATATATTGTATCCAAACTTACTTTGTTAACATAAATTATGAGCTAACAAAGCCCATATGAGTTGAATACCCGAAATCTTATTGGGCTTAATGTAGCCCAAATAATATTTGTCTATAACGACTTTTCTTAGATATGATAACATTCACATATATATTCAAACCTTGACTTATATGCCGGGCTCTATGATGTAATAGGCACATTACTAAAAGTTTTCTTATATGAATTTTTTTTTAAAAACATAATTTGATATTGAGTAGCCCATTTCGTGGCGATTCGACCAATCTCTAGTGAGATCACCATCAGATATCACGCCTATCTTTAATCTTCAAACTAAACTACTAAAATATCAGATATTCTTATCATTTTTCCCATAAGAAATTTTTGGCACATACATCAAACAAAAAATAATAATAAATTTGTAGAAAATAATCTATTAAAATATAATAAATGTTTCCTATATTTTGCCGATCGAAACCCTTCTGGTGATTTATGTAAATCTCATTGTATTGGATAGATTTATACATATTGGGACAAAAAGGGTGGTTTTGTGCTATTTATACTTATTTATAGTTTATTGTGGTTGAGCAAAATCGAAGACGAAAAATAAAATGTTAATAAAGAAACGAGCTTTCTTGGAAAGTCTCCTGAGTCCTGAGAGGCTGAGATCTCTCACAATTGCTACAACTTCCTCTCTCTCACCTAACCTCTTAAATCCCCTGGCTTGTCTTCTCTTCCTCGATCCAATCGAAACCCTTAAGTCTCTCATTCTCTGTATGTGCTTCACTTGATAGCTCAAATTCTTCTTGGCGGAATTGAGTCAAGGAATCGTTGTTTCTATATTTGTTTTGTTGTGTCATTGAAATTCTAAAGTTTGCTGGGCCATGCGAGTCGTGTTAGTCGTCATAGCAGCCCTCTTTAAAGAGGACTTTCTTGATTCCAACACAATTCTTGTTCGTTTCTGTCAATTCAACAGAGTAAATGGCTGCTGCCGATTCTCATATCCCTAATTCAGTTCTCTGTAATGCCGGCGCTGGTGCCGCTGCTGGTAATATTTCAATTCAATTCTCCTGACTTTCTGTTCCAATTTCAATTTGTGAAATTAACTTTTTCCCCAAAAATTTGGGAAGTTCATAATATCAGGTGATTTTGCTTTGGTTGTGTTAGGTGTTATTGCTGCTACGTTCGTGTGTCCTTTAGATGTTATCAAAACTAGACTTCAGGTTCACGGCCTTCCACAGCTCGCTAATGGGAATGGTAAAGGTACCTCATCTGTTCTCTAAGTATTTGTATTACGTTGTGGTATTTTGTGCTTTTGAACACTATTTGATTGAGTTTGCGGTTAAGTTTGCTGAGCAACTGACTGTTAGTTTATCTTTTGAGTTGAAATAGATTGTGATGGAACTCACTACTACAGTAATGTTAGTCTGTTACATATGTCCACGTGTGTTTTTGATACATTATTAGCTACTGATTGGTAAGTAGAAACTAGAAAGATGTAGGCTTGAAGTTTTTCTTCTGGATTAGTGAAGGTTCTTTTTCTTACTGAATTTTTCTTTAAAATAGGTAGTGTTTTAGTTATTGCTACAGGTTAAGTGTAATATGATACTTCTTTTGTTATTGATTGGCTATTAGAATGGGAACTGTTTTGATATATACATATATGATCGATGAAGCTTTGTATAGTGACTGACGTGTTTGTTTAAGCAGGTGGTGTTATAGTTACAAGTCTAGGACAAATCTTTCAGAGGGAGGGCTTGCGTGGAATGTACCGTGGGCTGTCTCCTACAGTTCTTGCATTACTTCCCAACTGGGCTGTAAGTTCTTGTTCACAACAAAAATTGTTGTGATATAATATCGATTTTTATCATTTCTTAGCTTAGTAATGGTTCTGACTGATATTTCAGTGCACTGTTTTCTGTCCTTTAATGTCTTCTATAGTACCAAATTAAAGAAAGCTTAAGCTTTATCTGAGTAATCATCATTTAGAAAACTGGAATACAGATCAAACCAGCAAATCAATGGATGAACATTTTGTGGACTCTATAGTCAATGAAATTTCATGGTTGAAATATTGGTTTGCTTCAAGGAGCTTAATATTTCATATTTTCCTATAAAAGTTTCAAGCTCTCCACAACCCTTTCGGTAAAACAAAATGTTTCGTGTTTTTGTGGAATTTTTTTAATTCTATGTTCTGGAATACCTTTCCACTTTTACTGGTAAGAATGCTTCACATAATTAACAGCTTTAAATCAATTAAGCTATATTATATGGTTGTACTTCTTGTGTTGGTCAAAGTTGTCTTTTACATTGGTATTAATTTCGATCTTTTCTATATTCAATAATCCTTACATCAAGACATTTTTATGCATCGCAGGTTTATTTTACGATATACGACCAGCTTAAGAGTGTCCTCTCCTCTAACGGTGAATATACTTTACTTACAATAGTATTGTTTTTATTTATGACATGTCTTATGTATGGAAAATTTGTGGCATTCTTTATCTACTTCAGTTTATAACCTGAGCAGTCTCATTGAGTTACTAACATTTCTTAGTTCTGCATTACAGATGAAAATCAGTCTCTCTCAGTAGTCGCCAATATGATGGCTGCTTCTTGTGCTGGAGCCGCAACTACAATTGCTACGAATCCACTTTGGGTTGTAAAAACCAGACTCCAAGTTAGTCTTTTCCCCCTTCTTTTTGTACACTTGGTGCATTAAAGAGAATCTGAATATAAAATTTTGATTGAATGTAAAATTAAATGATTAGTTGTTTGCAAAATGCTTTTTTAAATGTAGCTTATAAATATATAATAAAAGATGTTTTCTTCTGAAAGTTTCGTCCAGAACCTTTTATCATTGTTGGCAACTTGTAAATGATAAAATCTACATTTGGATTAGCTGTGAATCTGGTATTGGCTGGTTTTAGCTATGAGAAGAGATATGTTTTAAGTATTTAAACGCGGTCAGTTACAATATCTCTTCTGAATTTCTGGAAAACTTGTATCCTTGTTAGCTCTCTGTAAGTTCTGAAATGATAAAAGCTGCATTTAGATTATCTGTGAGTCTGGTATGGTTGGTTTCATCTGTGAGAAGAAATAGGCTTAAGATGTTTGCTTGTGGTCTCTATAGCAACGCTATTTTTTTTAAAAAGAAAGAAAGAAAAAAAGAAGGGAGATTAGTGTACCTGATGACTTTTTGTTTTTAAAATGCTTGCGATAAAGATTAGATCAACTTAAAATTTACCTTGAGAATTAACAATCCTGATTGAGAACCCCTAGTCCCTTTCTCTTCACCCCTTCTCGCAGCTCCCTTAGCTCCTTTCTGATCGCACCCTCCCCAAGTACTGATAATATAGTAATATGCAGTCTGTGCATTCCTTGCCGAGGTGGTTGGATACTCTATGGTGGTTAATTAGATCTATCTGATGTTTTTACCTGTAAGAGCGAGCAGTTCAGATGTAAAGCAAAAGGGTAGAGTGATGATAACAGAATATGTTATATTTGTATATAGGTCAAACTACTTTTAACCACCCTTTATATATACGCCAATCAGCACATACCACCCTTATATTTAAAACTTCCATTCAAGTATTCAACCACGTAAGATTACAAAATTGTTCACCTCAGGCATAAACATATTTTAAATTTGTTATGTTTTATAAATGATGAAAATACCCTTACATAAAATGATTGATTGATTATTTTTTTCTTAATAGAGGAATATTTTCGTTATTTCATGGGAAAATTAATAGTTTTAAACAACTTTAGGGCTTGGCGTGGCTGTATGTTGACAAAATACCAATTAAGTGTTGTTGAATGAAAATTTTTGAATTTAAGTGTGGTTTTATTTTGTGCAAATTGGCCTATACAAGGTGTACACAAATATAATTGCTGGTGGTGCATGTAAGCGGTGAATACATCTTTTGATAGGACATTTTTTTCTAAAGCAGTGATATTGTTCCTTTGCAGACTCAAGGAATGAGAATGGGGATCAAACCGTACAAGGGGACACTATCTGCTCTACAAAAAATTACTCATGAAGAGGGTATTCGTGGATTGTATAGGTAATTAAAAACTATATGAATGACAAGTATTGACTTGTAAATTTAATATCACTGACTTATATTTTGGTGTTGTGCATGGAGGACAGTGGTCTGGTCCCTGCATTAGCTGGTATCAGTCATGTAGCTATCCAATTTCCTGCATATGAGAAAATCAAATCTTACCTTGCAAAACGCCGTACGTGTTTCATGCTATTTCATAATTTAAGATAGTTATTATAAAAAAATAAAGATAAAGTTTGGTTACGTAAATGATCCATCTTGTTTCTTGAATTTTGCCAGATGATTGCTGTGTGGACAAGCTTCCAGCTAGTGATGTTGCTGTTGCGTCTTCGGTTTCCAAAATATTTGCATCTTCATTGACGTATCCACACGAGGTGAGACTTTGATATTCTAAATTGTTAGTTATACTTCTCTACGATTAAATCGCATTTCCATTCGAGTTATCCCGTGGTAGACTAGTCATCATATGTTCTTCCAAAAGCATTCTCGAGTCTTGACAGCTTCTTCTGTTCAGTCTTTGGCTTCAAAAGTTCCGGGCTCTCCCTTGATCTTGGTTTCCTCTGCTCCTTTAGGAATCATTTCATGTTTTCTTGAAAAATCCTATCTTTTTGTTGGTAAGTTGGTTGCCAAAATCTTAGGGAAAACTGGTCAAACTAGGACATTTAACTGATTGAGATGCAATAATTAGGAACATTAATGTGTGGCTAACTTCTTTCCTACTCATTTTTTTTTTCACCTTAGATTGGTACTACATTTATTCCACTTACCTGTTTAAGATTATACACAATTAGAGTGAAGCAGCTTCTATCCATTGAAGGCCAAACTTCAATAACTTGATAGGAAACATTGTGGAGCCTATTCTTTTTTAAAGCTGAAGCCAGGTCATAAAGCGCACATGTTAGAGTGAATAGTACTTCGTGATGATGCTCTTCTCTTAAGCTGATACTTAAGCTTATCTGGGATGTCAACTCAGAGGGCTAGGCACTGAAAAGTAATTAAAATTTGTACCGAATAAAAAGGATAATTTGATACACTTTTGTAAACCTCAAAAAAGAGAGAGGATGTCTTTGCAACAAGATCTCTGTCTTAATCTGGTAACACGTTCCCTTTCTAAATGTTTGCAGGTAATACGTTCAAGGCTTCAAGAACAAGGGCACCATTCTGAAAAGCGGTATTCTGGGGTGGTAGATTGCATTAAGAAAGTATATCATCTGGACGGCATCCCAGGATTTTACCGCGGGTGTGCAACTAATTTAATCAGAACCACACCAGCTGCCGTTATTACATTTACTAGCTTTGAGATGATTCACCGGTTTCTGGTTGAGTCACTCCATCATGATACCCGACCTCACGCGCTCTAGTTGCATTTAGGATCTAGCTAAGATGATTCATTACGTACTACCATATCTTGAACTGTTAGATGGGTAAACTCATCCATTCTTGAGGTTGGTAAATGTGCAAGAAAATGAAGATGATGATGATGATGATAAAAGAATGTTTTAGCCTTGTTTGTGAAACACCATTGAAAGCCAAGATTGGAAAAGAACATTTGTTGGAGAGTTTGGTTTAGATACTTAATAGATTGATTATGATTGTTTGCTAAATGAAGTATTGATCTAGCTTTAAGAAAGGCTGATGTAGATAAGACCAGCATTTTCCTTTCCGCATTCTTCTTGTGGAAGATGGATGCTTTACGAAAAGGCGTTTATTGGTATACCCTTATTGTTCTTGGTGGTGGTTATCAGCTTGAATTCTACTAGGTTGTTGAATTTGCTATTTCAGTCACTAAACTATTTGTGAAGATATCTTACCTTTGAAAGAAATTTATGTACCTAAGAGTGATTCATAAAATCTTTTTGCATTGTCGAGTGAACTTGAGGATATTTTCAGTGTTTAAAGATGACAGTTTGATGCCTGATTGTGATGTTAGAATGTACCACCACACTAGATTGGAAAAATAATGCTTGTTGATTTATTGCAATCTATAATGCATCCATATCATTCTGTCCATACTTGAGAATGTGTAGTACAAGGGAAGGCCCTTGAACAATAATATGATCTTAGGATCCCGTCTAAAAAGCATGCGTTTTGTTTAATCATCGTATGTTTTTTTTTTCTGTGTTGCCTCTCTTTGTTTGCAAGGATATTTTGGTGGTAGGGAAGAAACTGACCCGATAATCCGATCATCATAAGTATTCAATCTGATATGGAATATATTTTTTCAATCTTTTGCCGGATATGAATCGGGTATGTGTGAAAATTGTCGGATATTTGTCATGTGAATGTGGATATCAGCAGGTCAGGTTATATTTTTCCGGGTTTGTCAGATATCCACCTGATCCAAAAATATCAAATATCCCCGGAACTTCATATTGTATACAATTATTTGTACATGTCCCCAATGTAGACAAGGTTGTTATACGAATCGAGCTTTGATGTGCTCAAGCTCGGCTTTATAAACGAGTTGAGTTTCCACTTAGCTTAAATACTAACCGAGCTTTAAAAAGTATTTATATTCTACTCGTGTAGAAAGTTAACAAGTTTGAGGCTAGTTTGATTAGCTAGACTAATGTAACAACCCTATAACGTTATTCGGGTCAAACGAGCTGAACATAACATGTTTAGGCTCGAGTTGTTTATAAACTAGTCGAGTTTGGTTAAGAATATGCTTTACATTCATATAGACTCCAATCATGTTTTTTTTCAAACCGCATCCGAGTTGAATTTGGGCCTATTTTCTGGAGGCTTTTGTGAGGTTGGCGGTGTTCTTCCCGAGAAGGTCAACTTCGGTTGTTGTTGTTGTTGCCGAGTAATAGTTGTTCCGTTAGTTAGGCTGGTGGTTGCTGCTAAATATACAGTTGTTACTTTATTTTTTCAAGTTACTCTCAAAATTGACCCATAATATCATACCAACCATTTTGTGGATTTTCAATTTGAATCAATTAGGGTTTTAATGTACGACTAGAACATTAGGTAAAATTTTAAAATAACATAATCTAATTACATATAGTATTTATCTGATATATTATTTTAGTTTATATTTTAAACGACTTGAGCTTTTTTTTTTATTTGAATATTATTTTTTTCTAATTCTTGATCACTTCTTTTTAAAATTTCATCAAAAATAAAATTAAAAATCAATCATTATTCTCATTTTCGTTTTTTTATGGGCTCACCTAAATTTCACAATTAGGTATAATTTTCCTAACAATTCCCTAAAAAATGACCCATAATATCAACCCAACCATTTTGTGGATTTTCAAAGTTAAATTCTAAGGGTTTCTTGTACGAAAAGAACATCAGGTAAAAATTAAATACTAACATAATCTTATTCTTAATACTAATTGTTTGATATATTCCTTGAGCAGTTTATGTTTTGAAATTTTAAAACTTTATTTCACTCTTAATTCTATCAAAAATAAAAATAAATCATTTTTATTCTGATTTTCATTTTTTTTAAATCAACAAAACTAACCCTAAAACCATTAATTAGCATGGGATTAATTTGTAGCAAGTGAATGTGCGAGTTATAATTTGACAACTCATACGTTATTAAGGGCCCAAAAAGGTGTTAGTAGCTTTTAATCAAAAGTACTTAGCTAGTTATATAATCATGTGATTTCTAGGGTTTCTTTTGAGATATAAACCACCTAATATTAATATATGATATACAATTTGGATGTAAAGGACCACAACCTTGCTTTGCATTACCCTTTAAATTCATTCTCATGTGGATGTCTCAATTTATAATCGATTATTAGCTTCGCCCAAACAATTTTATACGTTATATAGATAAGGCTATCCAATTATTAATATTTATCATGCAATATAAAAAATAAAAAATTTAATAAATACATGATACTATATATGACCTCTAGTACGTAGTAAATTAGATGTGATAGGGATAAAGAAACAACAAGCTACGTTACATATATAATATGATTGAGGTGAATGGTATAATGATAGATTTCGTTGGGTCAGATATGACGTGGGGGTTCATCGCACGTCCGAGCGCATATGCGCGTTGGGCCTGAGTCCAGCAGGGTTCTCCCACCAACCTTATATACTAGACTTGATATCCCAATATTGTCGATGTGAGAACCATAATCCTCCACACGCCCCCTCAAGTGCAACCGTCTGGCTCGGTTGACACTTGACGAAATGTCTTAAGGCCGGCTAGCCCAACCGGACGGACTATCATTGTCCATGTCCGCAATTTAAGTCTTAAGGCCGACAAGCCCAATAAGCCAGAACCTGCTCTGATGCCATGATAGATTTCGTTGGGTCAGATATGACGTGGGGGTCCATCGCACGTCCGAGCGCATATGCGCATTGGGCCCAAGTCCAGCACACAAGCCCAGCAGAGTTCCATCCTAAAACCAATTGGCAATAGGATGAGTAGTCCACCAACCTTATATACTAGATTTGTTATCCCAATATTGTCGATGTGGGAACCATAATCCTCCACATATAACAAAATAAAATAAAATAAAAAGGTTCATTGCTTCTTCCACACTCTCATGATAGTTTGGTCGGTTGAAAAGGTGTAAAGTCCCCCAATGAACAAATGGCTAAAGAGGTGTGCATTGCTTTCATCATTTATGAATTAGTTGTATCCAACTCCTAATTACACAAATTATACTAATTATTAATATAATTTTCCCTATAAATTATAATTAAAAGGTATATATGAGCCACTTTGTTTATATTAATTTTGGGTATCTTTTTACATGTAACTAATGTCACCATGATTCATTTCGTTTGCTTTAAAGCAAGTCCACACAATCTAAATAAGTCATCAAAAGCATCGTATGATGGGCTCCTTCAATTTTATCTAAATAATTTGTATTATTAGATCGAACATAATTTAAGCATCAAATCAAATCAAATCATTTTTCACACAAAATCACATTATATCAATAAATAATTAAATAAATTTCACTTATCTATGCTTTGCTAGAAACTCAATACTTATCACGTGAAAATAAACATAACATATCGATAATCAATTTTTTTTAAATATGGGTGTGGATAGAAGTACATTCTTACACTATTGATCCACCAAAAATTTACATCAATTTTACTTTACTCATAAAAAAAAGACTTTTCAAATGCCGAGAAAAAGTATTAAAAGTAGTAATTATATAATTCTATATATATATATATATATATATATATATATATATATATATAAAGGATGATAAGACTTGAATTTTCATAGTTGAAATAAGGATTATATTGGAGCAACCAATAAGTAATAACTAATAAGAGATGGTAAAGTGGTAAACACAACACTTTTGTTGAGGAAGGATACGTTTGTATAAAATGATTGAGATATGTGGAAAAAAATTCACTTCACAATTTAATATATATTGGTGGGCTTCTTTTTTTATATTATTATTGCAAATTGAATTTAGAATATTTTTAAATGATAAAACCTTCTACGTTATATTTTAAATATTTATTTTTTAAAATATTTTTTTTAATTAGGATATATTTAATTGTATAGTTTTTAACTTCACTTATAAATATTATTGTTCGTTACTTTGATTGGAGGGGTGAAATTAAACAAAAATAATTATGATATTTTAGTGTGTTAAAAAATCTTTTATATACGACTTTTAGTCACTAAAGAAATATGATTTTTTATCAATTCGGTTTTCGAAAGTGATTATTTGCAAGTTTAAAATGGACCCTTGATCTCAACTTTTACTTGATCCAAACCCTAAGTTAGTTTTCTACTAGTAACGAGCTTCAAGTATGAATATATAATTAACGATATTGATGATACTTTATGTCAAGAAAAAGTAAATAAGAATGTGGGATAGATTTGTGTAAAATCTTGCATGATACTTTTTCCATAGTTGTCTCATGGACAAGATGAGATTCATACCAACAAAAAGAACAAAAAGAGTTAGAAATGATGAAGCATATTTTTACTGATAGTTGGCTATGGTGGAAGAGCAATGAGTGACATGCCCTCACATATTTGACCCTTTGTGAAACCATCATAAACAATCATATTCTTCCAAGAAATCAACCACATTAATTCTCACCTTTCTTTCTAAAAGAAAGGTTAAATTATCACTTCATAGTTCATATTTATTTTTTGAAAAAAATAAAGAAATTTACAATGATGATATTTATAGAATTAAGTGTTTGATTAATGTTTAATCATTGTGGATTGATCTAAAAATTAACATATATCGCTTTTATGACTAGCTAACTCACTACAATAGTCTTCTTGTAAAATGGATTAGTTATGAGCCAATCGATCAAGATTATATACTTTCACAATCCACTCTCAATCCAAACTAATTACCCTTACTTAGAAAGAAAATGATACTTATCTACGTATGCAATATAATTCGTTTGTAAGATATTTTTCTCTTTATAAACTATTTAATATTTTAAAAAATAATAATAAATCATCATAATTATACAATTTTTATTAGTTATAGAGATAAATGGATCGAGTAATTTTATCATTAAGATACGAGGATAAAAGCTTCTCTTAATAAATTAGTATTAAAATGAAACCTCGTTGAGTAACCTAAAACATGTGTTTTTTATACATATGATCTCAATCTACAATATGTTGGACTTTTACCCCCCGTTTGTTTGTAACTTCGGAAACGAAAACGGAATGAAAACGAATATAGTCCACATGTGTACCTTGTTCATGGAATCATTTCGGGTGGTTTCATGCAAAATGCACTTGCTTCCCCCTATTTTGTTACCCTATAGGGTATTAAAACTAATCAAATACTATTACAATTAGTACAAACCACAAGGAATTATTTCCAAAAACTTCATGAACAAGGGTGTACGTATGGACTAAATTCGTTTTCATTCTATTTCCGTTTTCCGGAGTTTAAACCAAACAGGCCCTTAATATAGTGTTGGATTTTTAATATAGTATCGAACAGATGATCATAGACCGACTACAAAGATGTTAGATTTATTTATTCAAGCGTACGTCAACTAGATTTACTCCTCTAATTATCCTTGCGGGATGTGTTGCAATGTGTCTACCTTCGTCGATTATAAAAACTAACCCAACCTAGTATACATGGTGTGTCTATATCACCGATTGGTCTTACAATTTTAACATAATATACCGATTATACATATGTAAATACTATATAATTAGCACTAATCTTAAATTTAAATTGTTTATAGGCCATAATATTCGAAATTTCATATTGAAGGTAAGACATCATTTGTTTGGCCTTCTTTTTAAGAAAGGGCAAGGAGAGTGAGTGATGTGAAATCCTCACATGGGGATGCAGCGGATGCTCTAATTCTTAATTTCTCAGCCAAAGCATCGATGGAGTACTAGAACAACCTCATGCATTGCACTTAAATATTTATCTAATTTAAGATCAATTTTTAATAAATTTTTATTAATAATTTAAGTTTAGTAATTATATTTAAAATCACTTATTAAATATGCATGTCATGTACTTAACGCGTTTTGAATAATAAAACCTTCGTTTAATACGCGAAGTACGGAACGTATCTGCCCGATATCATGGAATCGTAGGTATTACCATGACGTAAGTTAGGTGGTGACACGTAGGCACGAGGGAGGATATTCCATTTATAGAGCGGCTAAGTGGCGCGACTTTATTTGTCGTTTTATGCTATTTTAGGGTCGTAAAATGACAGCTGGGTAAAGTTGAAGGTGAAAAAAGAAAATTTAAATAAAAAAGGCATCTCTAAATAGTCGAGGCTCAGTACCGCAATCCGCTCCACTGTGGGTCCCGTCTCACACACTTCCGTACCTATTAGCTTTGGAACCAAACCTAATATTTGAATTTTTTGAACGTTAAGTTTGTTTAACTTCGTTGATTGACGATTTTGGCCCTCCCTTTCGTCCCCCCTTGTCGCATGTCGATGAATTGAAATTTGACAACCTCCAAAATTTTAATTAATATAAGTAATATCACATTTATCATCAATAGTTATTTTGAAATAACTAGCAAGTATAAAACTTTGTAAATCCTTTTTTTTTTTTCCATTTTCAATCAAAATAGTGACAAAAGATATGATATTATTGGTTGGGACCTATAAATAAAAAGTGAAATAACGTTTAAAGATTAGTAAACAAAATAAATTCCTCTATTTATGTTTAAAAAATTATTTAAAATTTACAGAACTCTTTCAAGCCTTTTGAATGACCCGTTAATCCTTCATGAATGACAATTCACAATAGGTTAAGGTAGGGACACATTGGTATAGTTAATCGTGTAACTTTGAATTTTAAATGCTTGTACATTTATGCACTAAATATTTTTTTTAAAAAAATAAATGGATAAATTATAGATTAAATGTTGTAACTATAAACTAAATATTGTAACTATAAAATATATATTGTTATAATATAGTTTTTTTTTAAGCATTTAGAAAATTATAAATTTAATTAGAGAATAAATTATAGATTAAATGTCTATCCTATCCGGATTTTGTGTTGGGTTCGAAATTAATGTGTTTGTGTAGCTACAGACGTACAAACCCATATATTATATATGTTAATTAGGGGTGTAATACGAGGCGAATGAACCGAGCACTAACATGCTCAAACTCGGCTCGTTTATAAACAGAGCCGAACTTAAATTTATACGAGTTTTTAAAATGTGTTCACATTTGGCTCGATCGTTTAATAAATGAACGAGCCCGAGCCGAACTTTTGACAAGGCTCGGCTAAAATAATGATCCTATAATGTTATTTTATCCAAACGAGCCGAATTATCGCCTCGTTTATAATTAAACAAGCTTAAAAATGTGTTCATATTCGACTCGTTTACAAAATTAACGAGTTCGAGCCTAACTTTTAATGAACCGAATACGAGATGAGCTCGAAAAGCTTGTCTCATATCACAACCCTAATATCGATATATTAAATTTATTATGGTATAAATAAGTTTATGACCTGGTCTAAGGTCCTAATGTAATAGGCTTGCGGACCGTAAGACAATGTTTACGCCTATAAAACGAAAGGTAACTTAGATTGAAAGAAAGTAGTAAATAAAGAAGAAAGGTATAATATTAGTGGAAACATTTTAATAAAATATAGTAAAAAAATTGGGTAATGGTAAGTTGGTAAGTAAGTACTAGAAACCTTCAACAAACAGTTACCGAAAGGTAGAAAAGGATGCATTACCCGCTCTACTTCTATATCTTCACTCAGCCGTTACGTACTACTAGTCAACATCCTGCATATATTATTCATCTAATTAGTTATGCAAACCTTAACCGCAATTCAAATCTGTCGTATCATTCACGTGTCTCAAAATATTATGTTTTACTTTCCTGATTAATACAATTTTAACTTAAATAATTAATTGATAATTTTAATTAAAAATTAAAAACTATCAATCGATCTTAAGACAGATAAATAAGACAAAATAATGGTACGTCTTTTTTCCCTAATTTAGGGTCTTTTTTAAAAAACTGGCTCGTTTCATAGCAAGGAGGAAGCATTTTCTTCGAAACCTGCGGTAAGGCGCGATCCACAACAAACGAAGGGGAAAACCTGCGGTAAGCCTTTTAGCAGTCTCACTTGAATTCTCTCTCCGGCGGTGATCTCACTTCAGTAGTGGGATGAATTTGAAGGGTGGTCCACGATCAGAAGAGAACGGCTGCCTTTTAGGCTTCGGTGATTATCTCGGATCTCACGTAGCCCATGTCGATTAATAATATTATGGGCCGGAGCAATGAACCTATTTGAAATGGCTCATTTCGTACAGAAAAGCCAATGTATGAACAAGGATTAATTTGAAAAAAATTTTATTAATATTTTTTATTAAAAGTTAATTAATTAGAAAGGTAAGGCATTGAAATAGACATAAAAGGGGATAAATATTTTATATTTGCACCGAACCTTATTATGATTGATTGATTGTCCTAAGTAAAACCTTAATATATGTGAAGATGCATCTACTTATGATGACAATATATTGTATTATATTTTAAGGTCGATAATAGACGTACCGGCGAACAACGCTAAATGTCACTTAAACTACGCAATTCGCGTGCGTAGTTTCGGTTTTTCATTACGGACTCAGCTACGCGTTTGGGGTGCGTAGTTGGAGCCGAGGGGAAGCCGAACGAGCCGATAAACTACTACTACGCTTGCCAAGTGCGTAGTAGAGTAAAAAAAAAAACTACTACTACTAAGCTTGCTATATGCGTAGTTGTAGAGTTAAAAAAAATAAAAAATAAAAAACTACGCAGCGTAATATTAGTTGTTGTTTTTTTTAAAAAAATACTAGTACTACGCTTATGGGGAGCGTAGCAGTAGTTGTTTAAAAAAAAAACAAAAAAAACTCCTTTGATAAGTTCTTCTCCTTTGAATGCTGAGAAACGTTTTAGAAATAAGATGAAGTTGAACCAGATAGTGCTTCTTTTTCGACAACAAAGATGACGAATGCCCTATCTTTTGAATGCTCAGACACCGCTTCTTCTGCGGCAAGGAAGAAGAAACAACATAAATCGAGACTGGAATCAACAAATCGGGACAGAGAAGTCGATTAGGGTGAAGAACGCCAGAAATTAACAAATCGGGACTGAAATCAATAGAAATCGAAACTGAAATAAACAAATCGGATGAAGAATGCCAGAAATCGAAACTTACAGATTAGATGTCGACTAGAGAGAAATCGAACAAAGAAGTCGATTAGGGTTGTCCGTCGATTAGGGTTGCTGATGGGAACCGAACGCGAACATAGAAATCAATTAGGGTCGACCAGAGAGAAATCAAATAGAGAAATCGAACTAGAGAAGATGACAATGGAGTCCAAGCCGTCGAACGAAGAATAGAAGAGGAAGACGAACACTACGTAGATGGGGAGCGTAGATTTAGTTCTGATATGGACTTTAACTACGCTATTGGATAGCGTAGTAGAAGTTCTTTTATGCAGCTACGCAAAATAGGAGCGTATTTAATCGGCTTGTGACGGCTTGAAGATGGCTCCGACTACGCTCCCCAATAGCGTAGTTGGAAACCCTAGCCGAAAAACTAAACTACGCACTTCGCGTGCGTAGTTCCGGTGATAAATAAAGAAAATCACCGGTGCGTTTAAAAATCGCGTATTTTAATTACCGCCTTGATTGTGCAGGACTCTTTCATCATTAAAAGACTCGATCCTAACGGCCGGAAAACAATTGTGGTGATTTGATTATCCGGTAACAACAAAATTCATATGTATCAGTTTATTAAAATTAATGTTTAATCATAGAAAAATTGACGTAGTGGCAAAAAGTCGAAACACGAATAATCAAGTTCAAAAAACGCTAATTTTCTTATCGAAAAATTACAACTGATAATAAAATTTTGTATCTTACATCTTCAAGTAAAATGCGAGTGGGATTATATATTGCGGGTATGGTAGAGAAAGGGTTAAAAAGTACGTAAACAATAGTTTATTTTAAATGTTGTAAGCCACATGGTTTCTCCTCTAACTTACTCCGAGGCTTGAGGGGAGGGTTGTCGTTTCTCGATCGGCGAACCGACAATATGCCGAATTGCTAAAATAACAAAGTTCATGTACAAATGTGTATTGCTATAAATACGCATAAACCAAGGGTGTATTTGACAATATATGTGATTATTATATGAACCCCGTAATCCTTATTTCATCATATATTTGAGCATGATTAAATATAATTCCATAATTTCTCACAATTTTCATTTCAATAAGTCTGGTAAATTCGATAATCCCACTCCACCAAAGGTGTCCAAGGAGTCAAAATCGTTAATAAACTTGTACCGTCGTGTTTATATTATTTGTAATTAGTGATATCTACTTTTCATTTTATCTTTAGACTACATTAACTTAGAAAGATCAATTCTCAATACTTTTCGCATGACCAAAAACTCATACAAAGATATTTGTAATGTATCATTCAAATAATCAATAAGAACCGTTAAATCACTCCTATGACACATTCCGAAAAACCACTCTATTTTTTTTAATTAATCAATCTTTCCATAATTTTAAACATCTAAATGTCCAATCAGAGAAGCACGCGGGCCTTTCGTCACACATCAACTTACATTGGTTACGTTCCAAACTCAACCCATAAATTCGATGATATATCATCTTAAATTAATTAACAAAAAGAGAGGTAATCCCTCATTTTGGATCCGGGGACGGAGTCCGTCCCCTGAACTCTCATGCGAGAGGGACGATGTCTCCTTAACCCCTTCACCGAATCTGCGAAATGTGACATTCAAGACATATTAACAAATATATTAATCTACAAATTTATTTATTAACGATGACTTCCCAAAACTTGATTTAAATCGAAGTTTGATGTTGCAATAGAAAGTAGGTGGGTGAGTATGTAACTATAAAGCCTAAACTTGCGGGGGCAAGATGTTTACTTTGTGAATAATGCATCACTCTCAAATGCCATTTAGATGCAGTTAATCAAATTGGGAAGATAAGATGAGATTATGAGATGAGCTTAATACCGATGACCCAATCATCTTAGATATTGACAACTCAACTCACATCTTTATGTTGGTAACCCACCCCCACTTCTCCCCTCTTATCCGCCATAGTCTTATAAATTATATTTTTGAGTTTATATCAGATCAACTAATTACAAATCGGTGGATCAATATGACGCGGAGGTTTCACGCATTCGCTCAAGTATACATGAGTGTAAGTTTCGAGGCGAATTTTAACGGATTTTATATTAAAATCAATTGATAATAGAAAGAATAATATACCAATCTCGTATATTAAATATGTTCTTTATAATCAAAGTGGTATAGTTTTCACACTCGCCTTCTAGTATAATTGATTGGGACATTAGTTGACACTTGACGTTAAATTTTAAAGTCGGGAAGCCTAACACATTAGGAAAGTTATACTAAAAAGTTGTTCGTGATACTATGACAAATTTCAATGAAGCAATATAACGGGAGTCTACTCATTTGTTCGAGTGCATGTACACATTAGGCACAAATTTATGTAAACTAAATACGGTTTTATCTTAAAAATAATTGAGGATAAGAAAAATAGTTTCCAAATCTTATATATTAAGTTCTTTGTATCTTTATATTGATGTGAGATGATTTTCAAAAAAAATACTAGCTTTGTTTATAAAATGATTAGACATGAAAAGAGAAGTAGTGATCGATTATTTTTTATACACTTCGTCTTAACTTTAAATCTTACAAGTTACAACCCTCTTAATACTGAAATTATATTCTCAATAGACAATACATTTAAAAATATACATAAATCCTCGGGATTTCGGATGGGAAAAGGCTCATTCGTGACTCACGCATGATCATACCTGCCAATGTCGGACTCGGACCGGACTCTACGACCTATTCAAACAAAAACTGATGTTTATACCCATCCATTTACTCGAGATGGAATATAGTTGTTCAAACGGACCGGACCATAAACCCAAGGACTGGACTGGACCGTTTCATTGCTTGTATAAAACGGTCCATGGACCAGACATGACCATATTGATTTTTAAAAAATAAAATTGTATGGACTAAATCTGGTCCGGTCCGGATTTGGACCGGACCTAATATCATGGATCGGCCGAATATCATGGACCCGACCAAATTTTTACAATTACGGTCTAGAACCGGCCCGAACCATAATTTCTGATCCGGTCCAATTTTCCGATCCGGTCCAAACATGTGCAATCCTAGATTGGATAGCCCACAATTGCCCAAGTGTAAAGATGACACGATATTATTACAACGAGCCATTAACAATTTTCTTATAACACTAGTGGTAGAGTAAATAAAATCCTCTTAACATGATATAACTTTTGTAAGTGGTGATACATCTCGAATGCCATACCTCATAAGATTACGTCGGCTTTGGTCGGAGAAGAGTTCATCCCTCTCATCTAGGTGTCCACGAACGGTGGCATCCTTGGGTCCAAGTGGGGACATTGTAGTTTAGGTCATTTGTCTAATCTTATTAGGGTACATCTCAGTTTAATATTTGAACATCAAGTATTATCTTTTTAAATTTCAAATAATATATATTATAGCGTTCTCCTTCCCGTAAGATCATTACATTTTCTATAATCGGGATGAACCATATTTTTCTGTTTATTAAATTATTGTTCTTTCTTAACGTTTGATAATAAGTTAGTATAAGTGCACACCTCATTTACTAAAAAGTTAGTGCAAAATAAATTTTTAGTAAACGAAATGTGAGAGGCCATACATGTCCACAAGAAATGCTTAAAAACGGATGATGGATGCGCGGTATATGGTTGTAGGTTTATTTGGTAGATTGTGATGAGATTATTTTAGAGATGATAATCTCAAATAATCAACAAATTCATAAAGAAAATGATGAAATTTTATAATTCTAATTTCATTTCATCTCCGATGGTGACTTAACACGCTTATGCATGCATAACATGTGAGTACGAAATAATTCGATTGTGCCTTGTATATCCAAATGCAAAGCCTTATTCATTGGTTTTATCACGACGTTAAAAGTATAGTTAATTATATTATAAATATTTTTTAAAAAAATTTATTATTATTATTATTTATTTAATAATAATTTTAGAAATCTATGTTATTTTCTGGTTGATTTTTTTTAAACAAATTTTCATACTCAAAGCATAGAATGTGCCATCTCCCTTTCAACACCCATCTAAGTAGTTAAAACTTGATAACATTGTTAAATAATTAGAAAATTTAAATATTTTTGGAGGACTTACGAGTGGGGGTGACAATATCCCAAATATGATGGATATCCGCTTGATCGGGAGAATGTGAAAATCAGGACGAGGGGTGGATAAAGGTATTACACCAAATTTCCTATCCTATGCACACACAAAATACATTAATTTTGTATATCTAGTCTTAAACTCACAAAAATTAAAAATAAGATAATTTTGTTGTTATTATGTCATAATAATACATTATAAATAAATTTTTTATATCTTATTTATTGATATTATTGTTTTTAAATATATTAATTGTAATACATATCTATAATTATTTTAAAAGTATAATATAAGTTAACAATATTCATAACTTTTAACTATCCGTGAAATAATTTAAACCCCTGGATCACCCGAAACTCCGAAAAGTGACGATGGAGATAACAAGGTCTATGGATGGATGAGTAAATTAGGAGTACTTCATTCATTCATCTATCGTCCTAAAATATGTCATAGTGTCATGTATAGACTTATTATTTTTATTAAATTGTTAAAAAGTAGTCTTATTATTTTTATTTGTTTCAAGTCTAGTTATCTTTTATTTTTTTTTATACACAAGTAAAATTGTCTCATTTTTCAATATGTACTTTTAAGTGACTTTAATAAAGAAATTGTTATAAGTAAATTTCTCTTTTACAAATAGAAATAAGGAAAATTTCGTTTAGTATCCTCGAGATTTCGTCATTTTTGTTTGACGACCATGTTTCATTTTTTTAATTGGTGTTCTTGAGTTTTTGGTTTTGTCCATTTGGTGCAAATTTTACCAATACCTTATTTTTAGCCATTTTTCGTTATTTGGTAATTTTAAAAAATTAAAAAAAAAATTAAAAGGAAAAAACATTACTTCACTGGACATCTTCTTCATAGAATCACAGTAGGACTTATTTGATTCAAGTTCAAATTACCCATCGAATGTCCAAACCAGTTATTAATCTTCCTAGTGTCATTTTGTTAATTAAGTGTGTTTAAGTAGATCTATTTCATAAACAATAACTGATAGAAAATTTTGGGTTCATGTACATGGATGGATGTACTGCTATTCAGTTCAAAAGCACAAATTGCAATTCAGGTGTGTATCAGATATTAATATTTTCACAAATCTTCAGAAAAAAATTTAAATTAACAATTTAAAAACTTGTAATTCGAAGTTATTAGACCCGATTTCAAAGACAATGGATGAAGAAAAACTAGAAAACTAGGTTTATAGTGATGTTTGATTTCAAATCTGAACTTGAATAAAACAAGTCCCGATTTCAAAGACACCGGCAACGTATCGGCGAAAATGGTCAAAAATGGTTAAATTGAGCACCAAATGAACAAAACTAAAATTTTAAGGACACTGGACACCGATTGAAAAAAATAAAATATCATGACAGAAAAGACAAAACCTCGAGAGTATCAAACGGAATTTTCTTAAAAATAATTAAATTTTAAAGTAGAGGAAATTTTAATTAGTAAAATATTCTTGAACAATTTCTCGAGCAAAAAGGATATACTTGTGCAAGTGTAATTAGTTGACATTTTCAATCAAATAGAAAAAAGTTAAACTTTTAGAAAAAAGGGAAAAGCATTTTTAATTGCAATGGACAAGTGTTTGAATGATTAAAATTTCAACAAAGAGAATATAAATATCACTTATGATAAGTATCAATTTTATGGAATAACCTCAACTCATCTAACAATGAAATTTTATCAAATCTAAATCAAAACGGGTAAAATATAACAAGTTATGATAACATAAAAATTTAAATGTCACATTAATTTCCTTAATAAAATATTTATTCAAAGTTATAAATCAAATAAAATAAAATTTAAACAAAACGACACTTTGTGCGCGTTTCGGACCCAGAATATTGTCCAAACACACTGGTACGTAATTTACAGACAGCTTACATCCAGACATGTATGTTTTCCATTTAAATAATATATATTTTTTTACGGTTCATTAAGATAAATCCACTATTAAGATATGAATTTGAAATGACAAACAAACCTAGCCGGTAGGTTCGGAATAAAATTAAATTTGAAAAAAAAAAAGAAAAAAGAAAAGAAATTGAACATAGAGGAGACTATAGAAAGAGAGAGATGCCCAACCAAACCAAAGCATCGTCTCTCTCCCTCTTCTTGCCTTTCTCTCTACTTAAATCCATTAAAGTTGCAGAGAAAGCAAAAGCTTCACAGTTTCACAGCTCATCAAAGGAACCAAGGGAAACCTAAAGAGATAGAAAGTCATGAAGCAGAGGGTCCATGGAGTCATGGAAGACTGCAGATTTTAGCACTTGTATTATTCAGCACATTATCAACCAAAGTATCACTTCTCTTGCTGTTTACATCCGCAATAAGTTTCGCTTCCATATTTAGACAAATTGTGTGATTTGGGGTACGATTCTTCCATTTTCTGATTTCTCTGTCATTTTTCTATTTTTAGACCGTTGGAATTCGAAGGATTTTGTGATCTGATTTTTGAATAATTATAGGTTTTGTTGTGGATTGAGGAGGATAAATGGCGGCTAGAGAAGCTTTTGCTTTGAGTGTTGCATCTGTGGTGGAAGATGTTCTTCAACAACATGGATTTCGTCCTAGAGGACTTGATTTGGAGTCTAGAAGAGCGGAAGAAGCTGGTCTGTTAATCTGTATCTTTCTTTTATCTGCTTTCCGATTCAACTGATTACAATTGAAACTATTTAGATCAAATTCTGCTTGTAATATAGTTCTGATTCTTGATTTGAAACATTGTACTTGTATGAAGTTTTTATTTACTGTAGTTCCTATATGATCTCTCAGTGTGATGATCTAATGACGAGTAATTTAATATGTGTAGACTTTTGGAAAGATTGGTCAGAATTTGAATTTGTTCAATTTAGAACTGCATTTTTGTAGAGATTGTTTGATAATCAATTAGGTTCAACTTTAAATTCTGTAGCTCTGAGAAGATATGAGGCAGCCAGTTGGCTCAGAAAGATGATCGGGGTGGTCGCGGCCAGAGATTTGCCTGCTGAGCCTTCGGAGGAAGAGTTTCGGCTTGGTTTGAGAAGCGGATTAATACTTTGTAATGTCTTGAACAAGGTGCAACCTGGGGCTGTTCCGAAGGTGATCTTATAGTATGAATTGTAATTTACTTGATTTGTCTGTGATTTGATGTTTGAGACTCATTATACTTATGATATGAATCCTGTAGGTGGTAGAAAGCCCAAATGATTCCGCTGTCATACCTGATGGAGCAGCCTTGTCAGCCTATCAATACTTTGAAAATGTCAGAAACTTCCTTGTTGCTGCAGAGGAGTTGTCCCTCCCTACATTTGAGGCATCTGATCTTGAGCAAGTAAGACACAAGTTTCATGATCATCAATATATATAAATTAAACTTGTGACCCAGCAACGGTTTCAGGATTATCCATCTTATACTATTGCTTTATTGTGAAAGATTACAGAGGAAGATATTAGGCTGGATTTTTTGGCTTCTCATGTATATTAATAATTATGTTTTCAGGGAGGCATATCAGCCAGGGTGGTGAGTTCTGTTCTAGCACTCAAATCTTACTATGAATGGAAGCAAACTGGAAGTGTGGGAGTATGGAAATTTGGAGGAAATGTAAAGCCAACCTCAACAGTAAAACAATTTGTGCGAAAAAACTCTGACCCATTCACCAATTCTTTGTCGAGGACTTCATCCATGAACGAAAAAAGTTCTAATGTATTGTCTCACGACGTTGACAATAATAAAATGGTCAGTAGCAGTATATATTGATGATGTATATTCTTAATTTTTACCACGTGTCTTTCATCACTGAATATACTACCTGTTTTGTACTTTTACAGCCCAGTTCTCAATCTGTAAGTTCACTTCTTCATGCACTTCTCTCTGATAAGAAGCCTGAAGAAGTTCCGCAGGTTGGTGTCAATTATATCAGTAAGGATAGTTTAGGTTATGTATTTTGTCTCTGTGGGAGAGAGTTATGTTGTTTTTCTCTCTAACATCTTAGCATAAACAGTTAGAGTCTAAACTAATCAATGCATTCAAAATTCAGCATTAAAAGTTGGCTAATCTCCTGGTTTTATTTCTGTTTCTTGATGCAGATCATAGAGTCAGTTCTAAGTAAAGTTGTAGAAGAATTTGAGCAACGCGTTGCAGCCCAAGGTGACATGGTAAGTTAATTTTATATATCAACTCTTTCATCTTTGCTACTAAAAAAAAGTTGATCAACATTGAGTGTTTATCAAATTGCAATGAAATTGTAAAGCACCCTTATTAACCTTGCCATTTTAGGTTAACCAACAAAGGCAACTGACAAAAGATACAGTCACATCACAAGGAAGAAAGCCTTTTTCTATAATCTCCTATGATAACAGAAAGGTAATATACTGATATCTATAAGACTATAACCATCTGATGGCCGTTTTTTGTGATGGGTTTTCATATTTTGACAATGTACTTATGGTGAAACTGAAGGTGGATGATGGAGGAAACACTTCAAACTTGAAACCAGAATGCCAAGATAGTAAACACATCACTGATGAGGAATCAAAAAGGTTGATTCTAAAACAGAAGATGATCTTTGATCGCCAAGGAAAGGATCTCCAGGTACAAAGCTAGTGTGTACTATTTGGCTATTATTAACTGATAATCTCTTCTTCCTCTTCCTGATAAATTAGTTTTTTTTATTATTTTATCTAGGTTCTAAAGCAAACACTTTCAACTACAAAAGCCGGCATGCAGTTCATGCAGATAAAATTACAGGAAGAGCTTCGTAATGTTGGTAAGAGTTAAATTGGTGATGTGTCCCCTTGGTAGAGGGAATAAAAGACGAGGTTAAAGCAGAGTAATTTCATTAATTCCGTTGCCTTTCTTGTAGGCATGCACATTCATGGACTAGCTCATGCTGCCTCTGGGTATCATAAAGTCCTTGAAGAAAATCGCAGGCTGTATAATGAGGTGCAAGACCTGAAGGGTAAAGAACAATATCTATATCTTCTAATGTTTGTCTTAGAAAAGCTGCAAGTAAACTAAATGTGCCTTCTGTTTTATATGCTTAGGTAGTATAAGAGTCTACTGTCGTGTCAGGCCATTTTTGAATGGCCAATCAAGCTTTTTAAGCACAGTTGAAAGCATTGAAGAAGGAAGCATTACTATTAAGACCCCATCCAAGTACGGAAAAGGCCATAAGGCTTTCAGCTTCAATAAAGTGTTTGGACCATCCGCAACACAAGGTATGCATTTTTGGAGACTTAGTTTCACATCTCATGTGATTGCCACTCTCTATTCTCATATCATTCGTCTATTTTTATCTGCAGCGGAGGTGTTTTCAGATATGCAACCACTAATTCGCTCTGTTCTCGATGGTTATAATGTTTGTATATTTGCCTATGGACAAACGGGATCCGGGAAAACTCACACTATGGTAATACATTTTTCATAGTTCTATGGAAACAAACAATATGACACATATTTGTTGAACTTACACTTTCTTATCCCTCTTCAGTCTGGACCTAGAGATCTCACTGAGCACAGTCAAGGTGTAAACTACAGATCGTTGGGTGACCTGTTTTATCTTGCGGATCAAAGAAAGGACACCTTCCATTATGATATCTCTGTACAGATGATTGAAATTTATAATGAGCAAGTGAGGGATCTACTTGCTAGTGACAGTCTCCAGAAAAGATATCCTTTATGTTTTTCCAATTTGTTTGGTGCATTATTTAATATCCATATGTAACCGTCAAACAAGTTCATTTTGTATCAAGATTTTCTTTAACACATTTACACATTAGAGATTCGCAATAGCTCTCAGAATGGAGTCAATGTTCCAGATGCATCTCTTGTGCGGGTTTCATCAACTTATGATGTTATTAATTTGATGAACCTTGGACAAAGGAACCGGGCAGTGGGTGCAACAGCTCTAAATGATCGTAGTAGTCGGTCCCACAGGTATAATTTTGTAAATTCAGTCTTAAGGTATTGATTAGGCATATAGTATCTCACATATGTATATATATCCCGCAGTTGCTTAACTGTTCATGTCCAAGGAAGAGACATCACGACCGGCAATGTTCTTCGTGGTTGTATGCATTTGGTTGACCTTGCAGGGAGTGAAAGGGTAGACAAATCAGAGGTGACTGGTGATAGACTAAAAGAGGCACAACATATTAACAAGTCCCTCTCAGCTTTGGGTGACGTGATTGCTTCCCTTTCACAGAAGAACTCTCATGTTCCTTACAGAAATAGCAAATTAACACAGTTACTCCAAGATTCACTTGGTAATTAGTTTTAACTAATCCCTTAGTTTACCATACACATTGAACACTAAGAGGCTCTTGGTTCTATCTAACAGTTTTGTTTTGTTTTCGTACTGATTACAGGAGGACAAGCCAAGACGCTTATGTTTGTTCACATTAGCCCCGAAACTGATGCTGTTGGCGAGACCATAAGTACCCTTAAATTTGCTGAGCGAGTAGCCACAGTTGAACTTGGTGCAGCACGAGTAAACAAAGATAGCAGTGCAGATGTTAAGGAGCTTAAGGAACAGGTATTGTCCCACTTCCAATATAGCTGGTATATAACCATGGGTTTATGTTGCTAATCATTTGTTTTTGTCAGATTGTTAACCTCAAGGCAGCCTTGGCGAGGAAGGAGGCGGAACAACCTTTAGCAACCCCTGACGTATATCGATTGAAAGCCGGAGGTCCTTCCCCTCTTCGTCCAGATCATCAAGGTGGAGATATGTTGGTTGACAGTGGTGGATACATGCAATCTGTAGGAGATTTGGGCAACGTAGAGGTAACAAAATCTTGAAGATGTGTATATGTTGTTTAAATGGGATTATCTTTAGCTAATTATCACTGAATTTGGCCAAGTAAGAACCATGTTGTTGCCTTGTTGGTAACAGTTATCTTCTTCTTTTTTTTGGTTTAATATCTTTTTATTACTTTTGGTAATTTTTGAAGTTTTGATTATCTTTGGTTTTGTATTATTTTGGTTCATTAGTTAACCATTAGAACAAAAGTTACTTTATGACCAGCAGATTCTTACCTAAAAATCCTTATATTTTAAGAGTCAACATTCTTAGTTAGCATAGACAAGTAGCTCAAGATAGTGACAGACCTGAACTTTCTGTTTAGAAATTGGTGTTTAACTTCTGGCAACTATATGCTATTAAGTTAAATTTTCAACTGTCAAAATATTATCTGATGTTCCTACTTTTTTCAGGTATGTACAAAATCTACACCGAGGCAAAAGAGGCAAAGCTTTGATCTGGATGAGCTATTGAGGACATCTCCTCCTTGGCCACCTGTAAATAGTCCTGGAGACAACTATAGGGAAGACGAAAAAGAGATCAGTTCAGGTGAATGGGTAGACAAGGTCATGGTGAACAAGCTAGATACACCAACCAAATCCGACAAACCCATGCCATGTTGGCCAACAGACAATATGCGTATGCCTGATTCGTTCTACCAAGAAACCTTCACAGATTCTTCCAAACTTTATGCCCAACAATCATTTAACATGTTCAATGGTACTACTCGGTTTGACAATGCTGATGAATTGGACGAGCTTGATGCCGCCACTAGTGATTCATCCGAGGCGGATTTGCTTTGGCAATTCAACCACAGCAAACTTCCAAGCCATCCCAATGGATTTGGATCAAAGAGCAATAAGAAAACAGATGCCAAGACAGCTAAGAGCAATTTCAGGTATATTTTATTGAACTATTCTTCTTAAACGAAAATGTTGTTTTTATGTAAAACTAAATCGCTTTCGGGTTTTCAGTCAAAGTATGATTCCAACGCATGGACCATCACCATCAAGGAAACTAGCGAAAGGGGTTAGCCCTCCAGTGCACAGAAATGGAAGGCAGCAACTCTCAGCTGAAGCAAAGAGGAAGAATGGTAATAGGAAATAGAGCTAAAGAAGTATGGTGTTGCTTGTTTGCTTCTTGGTTTCTGATATAGAGGATTGAGAAGAGTGATTTGATTAATTTTTTCTTACAGTTTGTGTTTCTTTTGTTTGTTGGCCGTTATAGATCAAAATCCAGCAATAACACCAGTTGCTTTGTAGCATTTGTAAAGTAGAAAAAAACAACAAGAGCTCAAAACGATGTGTTTCATTAGTTGATAGGCGTGGTGTGTTGTTTTCAAGGGATCAACATTTGACAGACTGATCCCTTCTGGATTGTAAACTTGTCTCAGGGCTTTGCCTTTCTCATGAGACGTTAATGTAAAAAGATGAGCTTTCACTTGTACTTTTTTTTCTCTCTTTCACCCACACATCAATTTCATGTTCTTTAGTACTCTTATAGTAGGGGTTATGTGATCCGAGCCCTAGCTTGACAAAATATTGGCCCGGATTTGTTCAAATTGCACAACAAGCCGAATATGAACACATTGTGAAGCTCAACTCCAACTCGAATATGAACTTGTAATGAGTCAATCCAAGTAGTATATATATATACTACTAGGAAAAAAAGAGCAAAACATCCTCGAGCTTGGTGGAAGACTCACGAGTCAAGTATTAGCTTGATACTAGGTTTGATCTAAACAATAGACTCAACTCGATTCTAAACTAGTTTAACATCAACATATTAAAAGTTGACTCATTCAACTCTTCACTAGTATCTGGAGTTGTTCATCGGTCCATCTAAAAATCTATTATTGGACTTGAACCAGATATTAAGGTCTAGGCGGACTTTTTTTTATAGTTATTTTTTTTTGACTTTTAGGCCCAAAGTTAGACCCTCTAAAATTTGATGGACCAACCAAATATTAAGTCCATATACTATCCAACAAGAACATTTCAGGCCGGGTTCGATTCAAAATTAGGAACCCAAATTTGAAGAGCCCTACGAGGCTACGAGTATTCTTGCTCCCAAAGTTGAAGAGCCCTACGAGGCTACGCCCAACTTTTACCACACAAAATTTCATCCTTTGTCACTATCATTTTCTGGAATATTCATTCTTGGCGTTGTTTATTTTACTACCACGTAAAATATTGTCAAAAGACCACCACATATTCCAACGACCAATCAACAACATCCTTTAAAAACCCATTTCACAGTCGACAACCCTACGATATAAGGACGTCTCCTGCAGTGTGTCCCACCATCGTCTCTCTAGAACTTTCTTCAAGTTGCAGTACTACAATCCAAGTTTTCAGAAGCTCCCATTCTATTAGCTTCTCTTAAAGCACCTCTCTTGATCTCATTTACCCATAAAAAACAGCTGAAAACCCACAAATTTCCATCCCCCATCGAGCAAAACAAACCCAATTTTTTTCTCCAAGTTTCCAGGAAGCTACAAGAATTCCGGCATGTCGAACTCAAAGCTCGACATGGCTGCCACCTCTCAACAATGCTATTACGCGATACTCGGCCTCTGCAAACAGGCCTCGCAACCGGAGATTCGCTCTGCTTATCGAAAGCTTGCTTTAGTATGTGTATAGATATTCAACATTTGATATATCATATATCATTCATTCAATCAATCAAGATTATTGACTATTGTGTTTGTGTTTTGAATGATCAGAAATGGCATCCTGATAAATGGTCGACGAGGAATGATCCATTGATTGTCGGAGAAGCTAAGAGAAGATTTCAGCAAATTCAAGAGGCTTATTCTGGTAGTTTTTTTAAAATTTTTTTTATTATCTCATGCAAGTCAATATACCATTTATATTTTCAGTGATTAATTGATTTGTTACAGTGTTATCAGACAATGGCAAGAGATTGTTGTATGATGCTGGATTGCTTGATATCTTTGAAGATGATGATGTTGACGACGAAGCCTATGAAAAAGTTAGTTCATCGATCTACTCAATTACAAACGTCTAGTTCAATCTATAAATTCATTCCACAGAAACCTCAACTAGTCTGAACACGTTCCTAATTTTTTATTATTTTTTTAGGGATTCTGTGATTTCATGAAAGAAATGGTGGCAATGATGGAGAGCTCAAGACAGCAAGTATGTTATAAAGTTTGCTTCTTAAGTGAATTCAGATAAAATGACGATCAATGAATTATGTAAGTAATTAAGTAATCTGATCACCATTTTAAATATGGGTAATGCTGCAGAAAAGACACAGTTTGGAGGAGCTGCAAGTGATGTTGTGGGAGATGATGGCTGGAGATGATTCCTTCGATTTCAATGTTTTTGATGGTTCTACTACTCGTCGAGTTTCGAGGAAGCGAACTCGGTTTACTACTTCTTGATGTATACTAAGTGGTAAAAAACATATCAGAAAACGGCTTGTAATCGAATTGGTCCACCAAGATGAACTCTTATTGTATAATTTTTCTTTTCTTTTATTTTTTTTAGGTGTAACCACAATTCATGACGAGTCACAATTCGAGTAATCAATTTTTTTGTCCTATTTCTCTCCGATTGCATTATAAATTACTATGTTATGGAATCACATTGCATGTAACACTGAGAGTGCATCTAGAAGTGCCGATGCAGACGTAGTTCGGGTGCATGATCCATAGGCAAGTTGGTTAAATATGGGGTATCTTGTATTATTTTCTAAGGTGGAAAGGGGTCTTAGAGTCAAAATATAAAGAATTGACAACTATTAAATCAAGTAACAAACACACTTTGAACAATATCTTGCTTCTTACCTTTGTGGATCCGTCGGAGTGAGTTAAAGAACACTTACACCCAGTCATAGTCTGCGGTAAAATGCTGAAGAACAAAGCCGAGTTCTTCAGCGCCACCTTGTTATCTTCCTTGTGGTCGTAGAAGATACTCAACATTACCTTATTGATCAACCTCATACATGGATGGGTGAGTTCGTTATTGTAACTCCTGAACAAAACTCACCACCTATTGCAATTAATCAGAACTTATACAACTAGACATCATTAATACCAGATTTCTAGCCCTCAATTGGTGTTTTAGTGACACCAAAGACCTCTCAGTTGGGCAATATCCACAAAATATTCGCGGCTCTCATAATTGAAAGTTATGGAACTGAACATATTGTCTTCTAGATAAACTTGAAAAGTAACAATGAAATGCCGGCACAAATCAACATAAGTAGGAGCATGCACGCCCATGAACTTCCTAAACAAGCATGCTCAAGACTCCGCGTCATGCGATCCAACATCCTTAGTTTCTCTAAGTTGTAGGAACCACCCTATATAGGGTCACAATATCATAAAATTTTAAAATGAATATAGTGGTTTAACTCAAAGCATCACATATTTTATAAATTTCATCAAATTTCAAATAAAAGACTAGCCTATCAATTGTATAATAGACTTTGATCTCGAAAAAAGGAGAAAAGAACAATATATAAACAATTAGCGAAAAAAAATATTAAATGAGATAATTAGCCATCCACCAATTTTATCAAAAATTAACTTCGATGACTCTAAATTTGAGTATGGAGAAATATCACTTGGCTTTGTCATCGGAATCCGCCTTGAAAATATCATTTTCATAGTTACGAAACAAACTATTTATAAATCTATCAAAGAAGCTGAAACTTTAGGTATTTTCTACGACATTCAAAAAGTCATTAAAGCTCAAAATTGATAACATCGTAATTGAGGACGGCAATTTAACAATCACTAATGCCATCAAAGGATTATGAAATTACCCTTTTTGAAAATTAAAATGCTAATTGCTGACTTCTTTCTAGAACTGAGAAAATTCAAATCAGTTCATTTGTATACGATTTTAGAATCAACGGAGTTGCGGACAAGCTTGTCCACCTTGAACACCTTCATTTACCGTTTAACATTTATAAGACTTTGAATTTAATGTTTTCATACGCAAAAATGCTTTTAAATTGGACCACTTCTCAAAGAAAATGATCTTTCCTAATTTCTTTCTCTGGAAAATAAAAAAAAAAAGCCCATAAGAAGATATGAAACATTGTTAGGCAACATAAAGCCTGTATTGAAAATATTAAACATTATTAGGCAACAAAGCCCATCAGAAGATTACAATACAACGATACCTCAACTACAAATTATGCAAGTAATAAATCAACAACTGTTCAGATGAAGTTTCAGTATATTAACATAAAAAATTCTAGAAAAGGAACCGGTTCATCAACGAATTTATCGTATCACCATTACTATTTTCAAATTTCACAATTTTTAAAAATACTATTTTCACATAAAATTTGATAATTCTGTAAATAAATTTCTCATCAATCTGTGTAATTTTCTACAAACTGTATCATTATCAACATACTAGAAAAATCAATTACCTAGATCCAAAAAATACATATTAGATCAAACAAAATCTTTAAATTTTAGAAAATTAAAAATTAAGTTAGCTATTAATATTTTTAAATGAAATCCCTCTGAAAATCAATATTATCATTAAAATTTTAAAATTTTTGATTCATAATATATGTCATTATAGACATTACTAATACTCAAATCTTACACGAATAGATTTTCAACTATTTTTCATTTATTGTTTGTACCTTCAAAACTCTATTTCATCTATTCTCGTACATCTCTGCACATTCTATTATTTTTTTAAATATATTTTTGTATATTATTTATCATTAATTAAATATTATACTTTCTATTTCTAGTTCTCATAATATATGTGTTTTTTACTCTAACGATATTATTGAGAACCGGAAGGCGTACGTCGTATTGGAAAACCAAAATGCTATGATGGGCTTTGTTGCCTAACAATGTTTCATATTTTAAAAGATACAAGATTAGTATATTGGAACCAAAATGCTATGAAAAACATAGAGATGTGAAACACGTGTGCCTCCGTTTGTGTACGTCGTATTTATTTATTTTATAAATTTAATTTTTTTTTCAGGTACTTCGTAAAGTAATAGTTAGGGATAAAAAGAGTATATAATTGATAAACAAAAAGTGTGTTTATAATTGACAAAAAAAAAGTGTTTATAGAACATAATTCTTTATTACGCATAAATATGTTACCATTAATTTTTCCAATAACTTGTTATTATTTACATGAATTATCTATTTACCCATCTCATTTATACATATATATTTTTTGCTATAAACCATAATAACATCTCAAATATTGACACTAGTTATATGGTGTTCATTTGATGAACATATGATTAGGTTTTTAAAATATAAGTTGTTAAAGATATAAATCAGGAAAATTACAATTAAAATATGTGTATCTTGTCATTTTAAAAGAAAATTAGTTCATTGTACACAAATCTTAAAATCTCAAAAGATTGATAAGCGATATCGAGGTGAGTATAAATGCCATACAATTAAAAGATACAGATCGAAGAAATATAGATTTCGAAATCGAGGTGAGCATAAATGTATAAAACCAATGAAAGATATATATTTTGAATATTATATTTAGTTGCTGATTTAGGATCTCTCTTGTCACCGACCCCATCCTAAAATCGCCCCTGGATTTGGTTGAACGCAATTTCTGTCAACGCCTTCTCTTTTTCCATTTTGACTCAACGCACACACAAAGCCCAGTTTTTTCCTTTCCTTTTTCCCTCTTGTTTCTATCAAAATCTCACATGCAAACTCACTTTGAAGCATCTTCAAGTGCAAAATATGATGCCCCGATCTCTTTGGTTCAGTCCCATTACTGGGATCTTCCATCATCGCTCCAGGTATACCCGTGATCCTATGTTTCATTTCATTGTTTAATCCTTGTTAGTGATCTGGGTTCGCTTTATTCTGTTTTTTAATCAATCTAATTTTGAGGTATTAGGGTTTTAGACTTGATTAAATCTGATTATTTGGTTGCTTGAATTCGAGCCTTATTGCCCTAGATTGATTGGCCTTCTTGATTTTTTTTCCGCGTGTCTCGTGTTTTTGCGTTTTTCATAGTTTGATTGGTGGTGCTTAGGCTGTAACTGAATCGCTGGGTGTAGCTTAAGATGAACTTTCTAAATATCTGAGAAAATGATTTTGTAGTTTGGTTTTTTGCCTTAATTGTGCAAAAATGTGATTTTTCTGGGGAAAGGAGTAGTGTATATGTCATCTCTTTGTGGGTTGATGTATGTGATTGAAGGCATTGAATCAATTAGAAGGCTTGAATTCAGGAACATTCTTGCGGAGTCACTGTCTTATTGATGTGCATTGGAATTTCTGAAGTCCAGTTTGTAATACTTAGCCAGAGGTTTGTCATGCTATGTGTTTGGAGGCATTGTGTTAAGAATATCTCATCTTATGCACATGGAAGTCCTCTTTGCAATATAGGTTGGAAATGGGCTGCCTAGGTGCACAGGTGAAGCTAGGCAGTCAAGTTCCCGGGTCTGTTGCACCCACTGCCCGATCCTTTTGCCTCTCAGGCATGCATAAGCAGGCGGTGCACATCGCCCTATGACGTTCTTATCTGCCTCTAGAAGGACGATAAGGCTTTCGGTGCTGCTTGTCCACAGGTGTGGGAAAACTAGGTGAACCATAATTTCGGTCACTAAATTTTCATAACCATACGGTTAAGGATGACCAAGATTTCAACCAAAAATTTCAAAACCTGCACATAATTGAAAGAAACTGAAAAATGGTATTAATATTCCTCTTGGTGCCATCAAACTTTTAATTAGGGTTGTGCATCTGGTCCCGGTCCGGACCGGTGGACCAGAATTTCAAACCAGGGACTGGAATAAAATAAAATAAATTTTTTTTTTGAAAAACTAGAAAAATATTTAATTTTTTATTTATTAAATATGTATCAAATGTATGATTTTTTTTAAATATATAAATTTAAATTATTAAAATAATAAAATGGTCCGGACCGGAACCAGACCAGAACCGGGATTTCCAAAAACCCTGGACCGGGGACCAGATTTCCAAAATTGTACAACAAAATTAACTTTTTAAAAAAAAATTAAGAAATGGGTAGGAGAGGAATGTTTTAAAAGTTTGAGAGCACCAGACGAATCTTGACAACTTGTGAATACCAAGAAGAAAAGACAATACATCGAAGGTATGAAGAGGAAATTCTCTATTTTTAAATACAATAGAAAACTTCTAACTAATAATCAACACTACTTTAAAACCAAAGTAATAAAATTATTAACTCATCCTCATAAGAAATCGGAAACAAAAACATTGAAAACAAAAACTTGTAATTATATCTTCAACCAACATGTGAAATTAACTCATAAATTTTGATCAAGGGCTCTTGATGATAGAACATGGAACCTTAGTCCTATGTACATCCTCAAATGAACAAGTTTATCATCGAACTGATCTTGTTTATATGGTTTTATTTCCAAAAAATACACTTATTATTTTTATTGATTAACCAGTGGTAAAAAGTCCTAACCATTACCGAACCATTAAATAGTACTCCGTAAGTTTTTTATTTTTTTATTTTTATTGATTAACTAACCAGTGGTACAAAAGTCCTAACCATTACTGAACCATTAAGTAGTAATTCTATAGGTTCGGTTACCGTAGCCAAAATTCAATTTTTTTTTATCGGTTTGGCTAACAAAATAAAAATGCCGTTTTCAGTTACGGTTTTCCGTGCCCACCCTTATTTTTCATTAACCAATAATCTTATTGGTGAATGTAATCAAAATTCAAAGTTTTGTCGGTTCGGTTAACAAAATAAAAACGCAGGTTTTTCGGTTAGTTTATTTTGTGCCCGCTCCTACTTGTCCATTAGCCAATAATATTATTGGTGAATATTAGTTAGTGAATTCACCTTTTATTTTATTGGTTCGGTAACCGTAACCAAAATTTGATTATTAATCGGTTCGGTAACCGGAACGAAATCTTGATTTTTAATCGGTTCGGTAACCGTAACCAAAATTTGATTTTTTATCGGTTCGGTAACCGGAACGAAATCTTGATTTTTTGATCGGTTCGGTTAACCAAAATCCTTGGGGATCTAGTGCGTGTATCCGACGTGTATAGATTAGTCCCTCTTATCCTTGAAATGTGCATGCGTGTATCTAGAAGTGTATCTAGAGATGTGTCTAGAAAGAGTATCAATTAGTCCGAAATAGTATCAATTAGTCCGAAAGAGTATCAATTAGTTCCCCATCTTCGAGATATGGTGCATTGGTGCATGTATATCTTAGGGGCATTTCAGTAAGTACCTATGTTACCGGACTGATATATATAAAGCCTTTCCCTCTAGGCTAAATTTTGTGCAGCGAGGTATGGCCTTTTTGTTTCTAACTCTATTTTTAAAGTTGAAAGTTCTCTATTGCTTCATTCCTTCAATGTGATTTTTTTTTTCTTCTTTTCTTTCAGGTTAAATTGGCGATTTCTGCTGTGATAGTTGTTGCGGATTAAATACCAGTATCTATTTGAGGATGGAGGCTTGCAATTGCGTTGATACTCAATGGTTTACTGATGACCTTCTGATCAAATACCAGTATCTATCTGACTACTTCATTGCTGTGGCGTATTTCTCCATTACTATGGAGCTTTTATTTTTTGTGAAGAAAGCAGCATTCTTTCCATGTAGATGGGTGCTCATTCAGTTTGGTGCCTCCATTTTTTTGTGTGGGGCAACTCACCTTATAAATTTGTGGACTCTCTCTACGCACTCTAAAATTGTTGCAGTGGTGATGACTGTTGCAAAGCTGTCTACAGCTCTTGTATCTTGCGCTGTTGCTTTGACGCTTTTGAACTTCATCCCTCAGTTGTTGAAGGTAAAGAAAATGGACTCCATTCTTAAGAGAAGGGCTGATGAACTCAACATGGAGATGGGTCTAATTCTTACTGAAGAAGAATTAGACCAGATTATTTTCTTTAGACCAGATTATTTTCTTTTTGAGAAGGTTATTTTCTCTTCTCTCTTTCATTGATGTATCTCAACATTATGATGTTCTGCTGCCCCTGGTTTGTCTGGATCTTTGTGAATGATTTATGAACTTGTGTTCTTACATTTTTCCTTTTGGTTTCTAAGGGTGTGTTTGGATGCATACTATATGTTTTATAAAATTTTCTTATGGCCTTCAATACATTTTAGCATAACTGGTGTTTGGATAACCTATCATTACCCAGAGAAGGGATCCGGCGAGGAGCTCCCTTATCACGAATAGTGAGGAGCACACAAATATTTCCAAGTGTGCATATATATATATATATATATATATATATATATATATATATATATATTGTATATTAAAAGTGCACAGCTTTTAATTGTGCAACTTTGTACAAATTTCCCACTTTCCAAAACAGAAAAACAGCATAGTTTTACATCAGTGTGCACTTTTTGTATTTGTCAAAAATGAATTCAATGTACAATGCGTGTTTTTGCTTTTCACTTTACATGATATGGAAAATCCTCACTTTACCATTTTCTCATTATTTAATGCATTAGTTAAAGGATTTTGTGAACTATATACACATATTGTATATAAAGTGCACTACATTTTACATCCAGTATCGCACAGTTAAATTTTGATGCTTGATACTGTATAGTTGTGTTATATATCGTTCCTTATCATATGTCCTTTCCCTAGGTGGCTGTTGCTCTTTCTAAATTTTAATTATTTTTTAGGGGTTTTGTGATTTCATGCAAGAAAGATGGCAATGATGGAGAGCTCAAGACAGAAGGTATAAATTGTTATAAAGTTTGTTTCTTGAGTGAATTCAGATTAAATGATGATCGATGAATTATGTAAGTAATTAAGAAATCTGATCTCCATTTTAAATTTTGGTAATGCTGCAGAAAAGGCACAGTTTGGAGGAGCTGCAAGTGGTGATGTTGGGAGATATGATGTCTGAAGATGATTCCTTCAAGTTCAATGTTTTTGATGATTCTACTACTCATCGAGTTTCGAGGAAATGAACTCGTTTTACTACTTCTTGATATTAAGTGTCAAAAAACATATCAGAAAACAGATTGTTATCGAATTGGGTCACCAAGACAAACTCTTATTGTTTAATTTTTATTTAATTTTATTTTTCTAGACGTAGTGACAATTCGTGACAAGTCACAAATTGAGTAATCAATTATTGTCTTATTTCTCTCCTGATTGCATTTGAATTCAAAATGATTATGTTATGGAATCATCATTGCGAGTGCATCTAGAAACGTCGATGCAGACGCAGTTGGGGTGCATGAGACATAGGCAAGCAAGTTGGTTGATCTGAGGTATCTTGTATTGTTTTTTCAAGAGGTTAGTGGAAAAATCAGGTTGAAGATGCGAAGGAGTCGTTGCTAAGTGCTAACTAGCAAAATAAATTAAGTGGTTTATTAATAAGTTGGAAATTTACAAAAAGGGAGATAAAGTTGGCTTTCTCCTCTTTGAAACTTGGTCAAGTTAACTCTTGAAGACTGCAATACAAGGCAATAAATTTTCTTTAAAACATTGGATCGGAATGAATATTCCTTTTGATAAGTATATGGACGAATCCCTGTTGAATTTATCCCGGCCCAAAGAGCTTTCAGGCGAAGGTTTGTTAACTTATGTATTCATTCATTCAATCCATCATTCATCCACCCACTCGAGTCACATCCATCCATTTATATATACGGAAAGAAAAAAAAAAGAATATTAAATAATTAGCTCCCCCAATTTTATCAAACTTAAATTCAATGACTCTAAACTTGATTATAAATCTATCAAAGAACTTGACCAAAAAAAAATCTATCAAAGAAGCTAAAAATTTAGGTCTTTTCTACAACATTCAAAAGTCATTAAGCTCAAAATTGTTAACATTATAATTGAAGATGACAATTTAACAATCACTTATACCGTCAAAGGATTATGGAATTACCCCTTTTTGAAAATTAAAATGCTAGTTGCAAACCTTCTTCTAAAGCTGAGAAAATTCAGATCAGTTTATTGGAGCACGTCTTAAGAGAAATCAACAGAGTTGTTGACAAGCTTGTTTACCTTGAACACTTTCTTTCTGAACTTAATGTTCTCATACGCAACAATGCTTTAAAATGGACCACTTCTCGACGGAAACTGTCATCTAAACTATTTTCATGGTAGTATTGCAAAATAAAGCCCGTATTGAAATATGAAACATTGTTAATCTGTTGGGCAACAAAGCCCATCAGAAGATTGTAATACAACGATACCTCAACTAAAAACTATACAACTATGTGATAGATCAACAATTGTCAGATCAAGTTTCACTAAATTAGCATAAAATTTTAGAAAATGATATGAATCATCAATGAATTTATCGCATCACCATTACTATTTTCACACCACCATTTTTAAAAATACTATTTTCACATAAAATTTGATAATTCTGTAAATAAATTTCTCATAAATCTGTGTAAATTTCTTGCAAAACTGTATGATTTTCAATGTACTAGAAAAATCAATTAGTTAGATCCGAAGAATATATTTTCGGTCAAAAATAATTTTTGAAATTAAAAAATAAATAAATTAGTTAGTAATATTTTTAAATGATATTAACTTATGATGTATCTAATATATACTTTATAGTTAGTAGATTAAGCTGACTTTATTAAGTAAAAACATTAAACACTAATTTAGATTAAAAATAAATTTACGTTAACCGTGAGCTTGAGACATGGCCATAATTCGCTATTGGAACGACACGTGATATAAATTACATAAAAATGTTGTATAGTAGGTAGCCAATATTTGTCTATTTAGTAAGTGCTTTGTAACTTTGTTGTTGTTATTTTTGTCTAAAATTTATAATATTTACAAAAAAGACGAATTACATAATTAGATGACAAGGCGGTCGTGAAATCACAAATTATATGAACAGGAACCGTGAATTTTTTAAAAGATACAAGATCTGTAGATTGAAAAGTCAAAGTTTTACGAAAAATATAGAGGTGTAACACGTGTATTTCGTGGACCTCCGTTTGTGTATGTCATCCTATATATTAAGTTATTTTATATTTTTAAACTTTTAACAAATTTATTTTTTCTTGGTACTTCATAAAGTGGTAGCTAAAGACAAAAAGAGTATATAATTGATGAACAAAAAGTGGTTATAGAACTAAGCAATAGTTACAAAAAGAGTATATAATAACATCTTGTTATTATTTAAATGATGTCTTCTATGTATAGTTTTTTTGCTATAAACCATAATAAAATATCAAATATTAACACGAGTTATATGGTGTTCATTTTGAACATATCATTACTAAACATAACGATATTAAGAATGGTTTTTAAAATCTAAGTTGTTAAAAATATAAGTTAGGAAAATTGCAATTATAATATGTGTATCTTGTCATTTTAAAAAGAAAAATAGTTCATTGTACACAAATCTTAAAATCTCAATTAATATGCGATATTGAGGTGAGTATAAATGTATAAAACCAATGAAAGTTATATATATTTTGAATATTATATTTATAGTTGCTAATTTAGAATCTGATCCGATCTCTCTTGTCTCTGACCCCATCCCAAAATCGCCCCTGGATTTGGTTAAACGCAATTTCTGTCAACGCCTTCTCTTTTTCCATTTTGACTCAAGGCACACACACAAACAAACCCCACTTTTTTCTTTCCTTTTTCCCTCTTGTTTCTATCACCATCTCACATGCAAACTCACTTTGAAGCATATCTTCAAGTGCAAAATGTGATGCCCCGATCTCTTTGGTTCAGTCTCATTACTGGGATTTTCCATCATCGCACTTCACTACCCAGGTATACCCATGATCCTATGTTTCATTTCATTGTTTAATCCTTGTTAGTGATCTGGGTTCGCTTTATTCTGTTTATGTAACTGTCTAATTTCGAGGTATTAGGGTTTTAGACATGATTAATCTGATTGCTTGAATTCGAGCTTTATTGCCCTAGATTGATCGGCCTTCTTGATTTTTTTTTTCTGTGTGTCTCGTGTTTTTGCGTTTTTCATAGTTTGATTGATGCTTAGGCTCTAATTGGATGGCTAGGTGTCGCTTAAGAAGAGATTTCTAGATATCTGAGTAAATGAATTTGTAGTTTGGTCTTAGCCTTAATCGATTAGAAGGCTTTAATTCAGGAACGATCTTGTGGAGTCACTGTCTCATTGATGTCTAAATTTGATGTGGATTAGAAGTTCTGCATTCCAATTTTGTAATACTTAGCCAGGGGTTTGTCATGCTATGTGATTGGAGGCATTGTGTTAAGAATATCTATCTCATCTTATGCTCATGAAAGTCCTCTTAGCAATATATACTGAGGAATGTCTTCCACTTGAAGATCTGTCAGGTGCAATCAAGTTTATGCACAAATTTATTTTATTGTTGGCCTATTATCAGTGTCTAAAAAGGGCAAGGCGCAGGCGTGCGTAGGCATGTACCTGCCCACCTTAGCCCCTCCTGCATCTGGAAGACCCTAGGCGTTGTAGGTTGGAAAGGGGCTGCCTGGGTACCCATCACCTTGAGTCCCTTTCTGTCATTTTACACACTGTGTATGCCGTTCTTATCTGCCTCTAGAAGGACAATAAGGTTCTCAGTGGTGCTTGTCCATAGAGGTGGGAAAACTCAGTGAACCGAACTTTGGTCAACCATAATTTCGGTCACTAAATATTCATAACCATATGGTTAAGGATGACCAAGATTTCAACCAAAAATTCAAAACCTGCACATTAATAGAAAGAAACTTGAAAATTGGTGATTAATAATATTTTTAAATACTATAGAAACTTCTAAATAATAATTAACAATATTTTTAAACCAAAGTACTGAAAGTATTAGCTCATCATCATAAGAAATTGGAGACAAAAGTTGTTATTACATCTTCAATTAACAAGTTAAATTGACTGATAAATTTTGATCAAGGGTTCTTGAGAATCAAACACAAAACCTTAGGTCCTACATACATCCTCAAATGAACAAAGTTATCATTGAACTGATCTTGTTTATATGGTTTTATTTCCTAAAAAAATACACATGTATTTTTTTTATCGGTCAACAGTGGTACATAAGTCATAAACATTACCAAACCATTAAGTAGTAATTCTATCGGTTCGATAACCGTAGCCAAAATTCAAATTTATCGGTTTGGCTAACAAAATAAAATTTCGTATTCGGTTATGGATTTTCATGCCCAACCTACTTTTTTGGTAACCAATAATCTTATAGGCAACCGTAACCAAAATTCAATTTTTTGTCGGTTTGCTCAACAAAATACATATGTATTTTTTTTATCGGTTAACCAATGCTAAATAAGTCCTAACCATTACCAAACCATTAAGTAGTGATTCTATCGGTTCGGTAACGATAGCCAATATTTTTTTTTTATCGGTTCGATTAACAAAATAAAAATGCCCTTTTCGCTTATGGTTTTTCATGCCACCCTATGTTTTCATTAACCAATAATCTTATTGATGACTGCAACCAAAATTCAAATTTTGTCGGTTCGGTTAACAAAATAAAACGCCGGTTTCTGGGTTACGCTTTTCTTTTTTTGTGCCTGCTCCTACTTGTCCATTAACCAATAGTTTTAGAGAAAATTTTGATATCGTATCCACCTTCAATAATTAAATTAAGTTGTTGTCCTCCCCCGCTAATTTAGTTAGTTATTTATCCTTTTTTACTTAGAAAAGAGAGAAATGATAAAATCAAAGTTAGCGGGGAAAGTGTATAAATTCTCAATAATTTTTGAAAGGGGGGCAAATGCTACAACTTATTACTGGAAGGTGTTAATTAGTCAATTCACCCTTTATTTTATCGGTTTCGGTAACCGTTACCAAAATTCGATTTTTAATCGGTTCGGTAACCGTAACCGAAATTTGTTTTTTAATCGGTTCGGTTAACCAAAATCCTTGGGGATCTTGTGCGTGTATCCGACGTGTATAGGTTAGTCCCTCTTATCCTTGAAATGTGCATGCGTGTATCTAGAAGTGTATCTAAAAATGTATCT
Source organism: Fagopyrum tataricum (assembly GCA_002319775.1). Lineage (NCBI taxonomy): Eukaryota > Viridiplantae > Streptophyta > Magnoliopsida > Caryophyllales > Polygonaceae > Fagopyrum > Fagopyrum tataricum. Next base: position 56,751,730 of record CM008281.1, on the reverse strand, counting down.
AGAAAGAGTATCAATTAGTCCGAAAGAGTATCAATTAGTCCCCTATCTTTGATATATGGTGCATTGGTGCATGTATATTTTAGGGGCATTTACGTAATTTCCTTATGTTACTGGCTTGATATATATAGCCTTTCTCTCCAGGCTAAGTTTTGTGCAGCGAGGTATGGCCTTGTTGTTTTCTTACTCTATTTTTTAAGTTGAAAGTTCTCTATAGCTTCATTCCTTCAATGTGATTTTTTTTTTCCTTTTCTTTCAGGTTAAATCGGCAATTTCTACTGTGATAGTTGTGGCGGATTAAGACACTTACTGATGGATTCTTGCGATTGCGTTGATACTCAATGGTTTACTGATGAACTTCTAATTAAATACCAGTATCTATCTGACTTCTTCATTGCTATTGCGTATTTCTCCATTCCTTTGGAGCTTATTTATTTTGTGAATAAATCAGCATTCTTTCCATATAGATGGGTTCTCATTCAGTTTGGTGCCTTCATTATTCTGTGTGGGGCAACTCACCTTATAAATTTGTGGACTTTCTCTATGCACTCTAAAATTGTTGCAGTGTTGTTGACTGTTGCAAAGCTGTCTACAGCCCTTGTATCTTGCGCTACTGCTTTGATGCTTGTGCACATCATCCCTGATTTGTTGAGTGTAAAGACAAGGGAGTCCCTTCTTAAGAGAAGGGCCGATGAACTCGACAGGGAGATGGGTCTGATTCTTACCGAAGAAGAAACCGGCAGGCATGTAAGAATGCTAACCCATGAGATCAGGAGCACCCTTGATAGACACACAATATTGAAAACTACTCTTGTTGAGCTCGGTAGGACGCTAGGGCTAGAGGAATGCTCTCTTTGGATGCCATCACCGACGGGAATGACGCTGCGTTTAACTCATGCTTTACAGAATTTAATACCTGCTGGTTTTACGGTGTCATTGAATCTTCCTGTTGTTGCTGAAATATTTAATAATCCCGGGGTGGTAAGAATACCAAATACGTGTCCACTGGTCAAGACTAAACCTGTTGCACGGAGATATGCGGCTGCTGAGGCCGTGGCTATTCGCGTTCCTCTTTTAAATATGTCCAATTTTCAAATAAATGACTGGCCTGATGTGTCAGGAAAAAGCTATGCAGTTATGGTTTTGGTTCTTTCATCAGATGAAGTACAGAAATTCCGTGAGCATGAATTGGAGTTAATTGAAGTTGTTGCAGACCAGGTTATTTTCTTTTCTCTCTCTTTTCATTGATGTATCTCAACATTATGATGTTCTGCTGCCCCTGGTTTGTGTGGATCTTTTTTTAATCATTTATGAAATTGTGTTCTTACATTTTTCCTTTTGGTTTTTAAGGGTATGTTTGGATGCATACTATATGTTTTATAATTCTTTCTTATGGCCTTCAATACATTTTAGCATAACTGGTGTTTGGATAATCTATCATTACTCAGAGAAGGGATCCGGCTCCATTATAACGAATACTGAGGAGCACAAAAATATTTCCAACTTTTGTACAAATTTCCCACTTTCCAAAACAGCATAGTTTTATAGAAGTATGCACTTTTTATATTTGTCAAAAATGACTTCAATGTACAATCTCTTGATCCTTTTTCTCATCAATTAGTGCATTAGTTAAAGAATTTTGTGAACCATATACACATACTGTAATAAAGTGCACTACATTTTACATCCGGTATCACACAATTTAATTTTGATGCTTGATACTGCATAGTTGTGTTATATATCGTTGCTTACTATATATTCTTTCCCTAGGTGGCTGTTGCTCTTTCTCATGCTGCAATTCTGGAAGAATCAATGGAAGCCCGTGATCAGCTTTTGGCACAAAATATTGCTTTGGATCTAGCGCGTCGTGAGGCTGAGATGGCTATCCGTGCTCGCAATGATTTCCTAGCTGTCATGAATCATGAAATGAGGACACCATTGAACGGCATAATTGCTTTATCATCACTTCTTTTGGAAACCGAACTAACTCCTGAGCAGAGGGTGATGATAGAGACTATACTCAGGAGCAGCAACGTCTTGGCGACACTGATCAATGATGTTCTTGATCTCTCGAGATTGGAAGATGGTAGCCTAGAATTAGAGTCTTCGATTTTTAGTCTCCATGCACTTTTTAGAGAGGTAACAACTTATATTATAACCCAGTCGGTGTGTTTAGTATATTAGATATGTGGTTGTTGTTATGGTTGTGGTTGTAGTTGTTGTTGTGGTTTTGAATGAAACAACAATCCCCTATCTTGTGTGAGGAGATTCTCCAAAACAACTACAATCTCATACTAAATACACTTTTTGTATGAGATTATTCTAAAATTCCCAAAACAACAACACTCTATCTAATACTATACCCGACACTTGTGAGCTTAACATAATGGAATCATTATTCTTGCAGGTAACCAGTTCAATCAACTCCATAGCAAGTCTGAAGAAGCTGTCCTTGACAGTAGCTGTCGCACCAGAGGTGCCTATGTATGTAGTTGGCGACGAGGCAAGGCTTATGCAAATTATGCTACATATTGTGGGTAATGCTGTCAAGTTTACTAAGACTGGTGGGGTTTCGGTTTCTGTTTCTGTCACAAGGCCTGATTCTGTGCGAGATTCGCGCCCTGCTGATAATGAAGGGCAGTTCTACCTGGGAGTCCAGGTTTGTCAAAATCCAAAAATTTTCTTTTTGCCTTTTCTTGTTGGTTTTACAAGAATTCTTGATGCATAAAATGTTTATATGTGAAATTCAGGTCAAGGATACTGGATGTGGGATATCCCAACAAGAGCTCCCGCTCGTCTTTGACAAGTTCTGTCAGCCTCAAACTGGTCGTCGCAACAATGCTGGTGTTGGACTTGGACTAGCTCTGTCTAAGCGGTACGTATTCTATTTTATGTAAAAACACCCTACAGGTCAAGGATACATTCTTTTGATTTTCGAAATGGTGAAACCAGGTTTATCAATCTCATGGGAGGTCACATCTGGGTGGAAAGCGAAGGCTCGGACAAGGGAACACTGGTTAGCCTTGTAGTCAAGCTGGGAATCTGCAGGAACCCGGATGATCCATCGGCAGGCGAAATTCAGCAAAGGACCTCTGAGTTTGAAGACAGGAGCTTCTCATTCCAACGTTTTGAAAGGAGCTGTTGAAGTAGCTTTCATTGCTTTGCAATTTTCCTTATTATTTACCTAGACACACCATTTTTATTTTAAGCAATTTTCTTCATTATTTACCTAGACACACCATTTTCATTTATTAACCTAGAGAACATTATTTTCACCACAGCAAAGAGTGGAAAATGTTTATTTAACATGGGAGGTTACTTTGTTTTCTGTGAGCAGAGATCTTTGTAGAGAGATGATATATTTTACTTTCTCCAATATTATTACTCTCTGTTTTCACTTTTCCTAAGATTATGAAATCTACACAAATTAATGAATACACAAATCAAATTTAATTATGATATAATATACATGTATTTTTATTAATTATCAAGTAATTAGCATAATTTAGTTAATTGCCAGCTAATTGCAACTGATTTCTGATTCACTTAATCTACATCACTTAGCTAATTGCCAATTAGTTTTGAATCTACATAACTTAGTTAATTGCCAATTAGTTTTTAATGTTTTCTGAATTCCCAACGTGCAGATAATTAGAGATGGGTTCCTGAAACTGGTGGATGAAGGTGATGCTTTACAGAGTGGGGGTCGTACAGACAGAAGAGTACAAACCGGGTGGTTACCACCCCGTGGAGGAAGGATTAAAGTGAACGTGGATGCGTCTCTGGATGCCTCTGAGAGTATGGGTTTGGCGGCGGTTTACAGGAACAATTTGGGGGGTGATTATTGCTACTAGGGCAGTGAGGTTGCCCGGAAATTGGCCGGTCTGGTGGGCAGAGGCGGCGGCGGTCCGACTGGGGCTGCAGGAAGCCGTACAACTTGGTTTTGACGACGTCGAGATTGAGATGGACTGCTTGGTGGTGTCTAATTCCATTGTGAATGGGCTTCTTCCACGCTGCCATGGGGGCTTTATTATTGCTGAGTGTATTCAGTTGTCTACTAGGTTTAATGCTTGCAGTTTTATTTGCATTTCAAGAAACTTTAACTAAGTTGCAAATGAGTTGGCTAGATATGCTTCATGTCTGAAGGAGGGGGAAGTTTACGATGGAACTGCCCCAGTGTCAGTTGTTGAACTTGCTCTGTTTGAATTTTCTTAATTATTATTAATTTCCTTTTCAAAAAAAAATCTACATCATTTAATCAATTGTCAACTAATTAAAAAATTTTATGTATACACTTAGGGCCCGTTTGGTTTAAACTCCGGAAACGAAAACGGAATGAAAACGAATCTAGTCCATACATACACCCTTGTTCATGAAGTTGTTGGGAATCATTCCTTGTGGTTTGAACTAATTGTAGTAGAATTTGATTAGTTTTAATACCCTATAGGGTAACAAAGTAGGGGAAGCAAGAGCATTTTCCATGAAACCAACCAGAATAATTCTATAAAATAAGGTACATATGTGGACTATATTCGTTTTCATTCCGTTTCGTTTCCGGAGTTACAACCAAACGGGGGGTTAATCTATATCATCTAGTTAATTGCAATTGTTTTTTGCATTCACTTAATCTACATTATTTAATCAATTGTTAACTCATTGCAGATGCTTTATGTATACACTTAGGGCCTGTTTGGTTTAAACTCCGGAAACGGAATGGAAACGAATCTAATCCATACGTACATCCTTGTTCATGAAGTTGTTGGGAATCATTCCTTGTGGTTTGAACTAATTGTAGTAGAATTTGATTAGTTTTAATACCCTATAGGGTAACAAAGTAGGAGGAAGCAAGTGTATTTTGCATTAAACCAACCGGAATGATTCCATGAACAAAATACATATGTGGACTAGATTCGTTTTCATTCCGTTTCCGTTTCCGGAGTTACAACCAAACGGGGGTTAATCTATATCATTTATTCCCTCCGGTTCTTAACAATTGTAATAAAATCACACATTATTAAGAAAATTAAAAGTAGAAGGTGTAATATTTTTTGGTACATTATAATTTAAATTTTTTGTATAAAAACAATGTTATAATGTAGAGAGTTATATAGAATAGAGGAAATAATATTTTGAAAATACATATAATAAATGAAAAGGTAGATTCTATATGTGGAAAATTTAAGTGTTAATAATAATCGTAATGTCAATATGTGAACCAAAACTTTGAGTTCCTAATGATAAATATTGAGAACCATAGGAGCTAGGAGTAGTTAATTCCAATTGTTTTTCTACATCATTTAGTTAATTGTCAACTAATTGCAAATACTTCATGTACACACTTAGGGTCCGTTTGAAAAATCGCTAATAATCATTCCCGGAAAAAAAAAATATCACTGAATCAATCAAAAATGTATTTGTTTAGTGAATAAAATGGAAGGTAGAGTTCTTTTAGCACACATGAAAATGTCTTTTGACAAAGGTTCTCTCACATTCACTTAGAGCACTACACATGTAGCATAGGCAATGAAAGAGCCTTGGAAGTACTCGTACCATTGTGTTGTATAACTTGTATATATATGTGGTAGATATGTGATGTGCCTTTGTAGATTGAGGAAGAGAATATAGCGTGTCAGTTTCATGAACCCTTCAACGAGAACCTATTGGCGAGCAAATAAAGAATATCATTTACCTCAAGCAACGGAGAACCAATGATGACATTGTCATCGACGTACACAAACAAGTATATAGTGTCATTCTTGTTTTTGTTGTGGAATAAAGAAGTTTCGATTAAGGTTAATCCTTTGTATCCGGTTTCTAGGAGAAGCGTCAACCAAGGGCGAAAGCCATCTGGTGTGTATATTGTTCGGAAAATCCTCTTGTAACCTACGACATTAGATTGCATCGTTAACAAGAGTCCGGGTTTTGTTTTGAATGAGGTAATTATACTGATCTTGAAATGCGTTGTACAAGGTTGGATCTATAAGAGCATGAAGTAGAGAGAACAAGATTTGTTGTGGTCGTTGTGTGCAATTTTTTCAAAAAAGGTAAAAGACAACGGACAGACTGAATCCATGAAGGATCATTCAAAGTAGTAGTGGTGGATCAAATCCCTCACTGCGAAAAGCAATGAAAATACAGAGACCATGGTTGATAAACAAGTGACTGAGTTGGCTATGCACAAATGTGGCTTCATTACTGGATTTTGTATTGATAGTACGTTCACTTTGGAAGGTTAGGTTTATGATGGAAGGATGTTGTTATTTCTATACTATCTTCATATCCACACCATGCTCTAGCTGAATAGACTCATGAAGTTGTTTGGTGTAGGATGGGGTTTGCTAATATGTGGATAAAGATGATCATGGATTGTATCGTCACGGTTACTTTCTCTTTCAAAATAAACCATTATATTATTGGCAACTTAACTCCTTCAGGTGCTATTAGGCAAGGTGATTATTGTCCCCTCTTCTTATCTTTGTGATGTTCTTTAATGTATAATTAGTAGTGTAGTCATATAAAGGAGATTATCAAGCATGAAGATGGGCAGGAGATCCCTAATTATTTCCCATTTATTTACTCTATGTAGATGACAATATGATTTTCACAAAGGCTAGTTTGGATGATTGTAATGTTATACTCGGTATTATTTAACAATGTGAAGCAATCTTTGAGATAAAATTAACTACGAGAAGTCTGAAATCTCTTTCATCATAAACGTCTACATATCGGAGCGACAACGAGTTGTAAGATATTTAGTTGTCTAGTTGAGCATCACACACGCTACCTTGGACTTCCAACGTTTATTGACAGGTCAAAGAGGGAAGTGGTCAACAACATGACTAATAGAATAAGAAGAAAAGGTTATAAGGAAAAACTTCTCTCTCAAGTTGAAAAGGAGGTTTTACTAAAAGTTGTTATTTCAAAGCATTCTCATTTATAATGTGTCCATCTACAAGTTTCCGGACTCTATCATCGATAAAATACACAGTTTAACGGCAAGGTTTTGGTGGGGATCTATTGACTAACACCGACGTATTCACTAGAGAAAATAGAAAGACATATGTCTCCAAAAAAACGTAGATGGCATGAGTATTAAAGATCTCATATTTTCAACTAAGCATTGTTGACAAAGCAGGGATGGCGCTTCATGAATCATCCAAACTCCTTAGCATCAAAAGTCATGGAAGACAATGTACTTCCATCGATTTGGGGAGCAAAGTCTCTTTGGTTAGAGGTATCGGATGACGGGTTGGTAATGGAAGTTCAATTCGAGTATGGAAAGTTGTTTGCCTACCTAATGATGATCATCGTATGAGAAGGCCTTTCATTCCCTTAAACCATGATTCAAATCTTCCCTTCGTGTCTATGACCTTATCCTTCTTTCTACCCTCTTTAAAAGCTGCAACATTTAACATGTAAACCATAACTATGTGTTTATGACCTTATCCTTCTTTCTACCCTCTTTAAAAGTGGCATCATTTAACATATAAACCGTAACTATAACAAGGTTGCTCATTACCTTTGTTCTTATGTTGAGGATCTCCATATTTTTTCTAGTAACAAAGCTACTCATTACCTTGTTGGGCTTTTTTCTCCATATCTTTTCCTTTTAACTTTCCCATAACTTTGACCTTTGTTCTTACGTTAAGGATCTCCATATCTTTTTCCTCTAACTTCATATATTTTCCTTAAAACTTTCCTGAACTTCATCTCCATATTTTTTCATCTAACCTCATATCTTTTCCTTAACTTTTCTGAACTTCATCTCCATATCTTTTCCTCCAACTTCCCTGTATTTTGACCGATCTTGCAAAAGACTGATCTTGCCCTTTTGGATGTGGCTTAATACATATGTTTCATGTTGAAATTTTTTTTTAATGTTTTACAAGATAGCATTGTTTGTTTGTTATTTCCACTCATTCTTCATCTTCACGACATTATGTGTTCAATTCCTTTTATTGTATTCATTTTCTGATAATTTAACAATCCTTCTTATAGCCCTTTCGCTTGAAAGGTTACCCTTCAAACAAATGAACACCCAAAATCAATCAAACAAAACAAATCTGTGTAGAAAGGCTTCCTTAAGATAAGGAATATTCTATATGCATTTGAGGCAACCCTGAAAAACCATTCATCCATGATTTGATTAATGAAAAAATTGTCATCAACAAAAAAAAGGCAAAAGACATTATTGTGTGATGTTTCAACACAACAAGATCCATGGAAGACATAATAGCTCAGACCAAAACGCTTTAAAACTACTGCATTTGTGACAGATAACCTAAATCTGGTCAGAAAACTGGCACTCATTTGTTCATACTTCACTTCTTCGATTTCTTGGCACCCCTGAAACACAAGAAAGGGACCCTAAATCAGTAAAGATCATATATCATAAATTCATAACAAAATAGAAGACCAAAAAACCCTCCTATTATGTAGAAAGTCAATTATAGCTTCACTTACTGTGCTGGTTCAGCTGCTGGTGTAGGCTGTGCTGGTTTCTCTCCAGGACCCTATATTGAAGATGAAACAGTTTTGAGGATATTCTAAGAGAAAAACTAGAAAGAAATTGAAACTATATTCTAGTGGTAGAAAATGTATACCTGAGCTAAACGCTCCTCCCTCCTAGCATGCTTTCTTTCCCTGCTAGCCTTGTTCTTGGCACGCTTAGCCTCAAATTGGTCGGACAACGTCTTCTCTCTGGCCTTCTCAGCCTTTGACTTGTGGATACTCTCCATCAAGACTCTCTTGTTCTTGAAGACATTACCCTTCACCTTCATGTACATGTCATGGTACATATGTTTGTCAATCTTCTTTGCTTCACGGTACTTGCGGAGCAAACGCCTCAGAACCCTCATTCTCCTCATCCACAGGATCTTGGTAGGGAGCCTTGCCTCTCTTGTACCCTTACGTTTACCTGTAATTGCTCACGTCAGCTTTATATAATATAAAAAAACACAACTTATGCATTCATGTTTCATTAACACCAAGGAAAAGTCGAGTTATCCAATCATGGAATGCTGACCATTTTTACTCTTCTCCATTAACACTTTGTACACAAAGATATGAACCAAGAAAACATAACAGGAGTAACAATCTCTGAATTTGCAAAATATAGTGCAAACCCATATATGATTACTGAACAGTGCATGTAGAGAGGGATATTAATGTTATCATAGTAGAGAGGGATTATAATGTTATCATAGTAGCACATCCATTCACTAAAGCTTTATTTTGTTGGGAGAAGGGAACTTATTGGTTACATGGTCCTCCAGTTCTTGACTTATTAACGAAAAAAGATTGTATTTGAAGCAAGATGATATTAACTATTTAGTAAAAAAGAACATATAGCATTGCCATGAAACAATACCGTATCCTGAGTGACGTCCCTTTCTCTTGGCCTCCTTCATACGACGTGCCCGTGATCGGGAGTGGATCTTGGTTGGCTTTCTGATGATAAAACCATCCTTGACCAACTTTCTGATGTTTTGACCTGAACATTAGATATAAAACAAACCCCCATTATATATCCCATTTATAATCATTAAAGAATTCAATTCCAGTGAAGACAACTACACAGCCAAAAACACTGTTTAGGACTAAAAACACAGTAAAATCTGCAGCGCTAGGAAATATTCCACAGAACTCAACAAACATCCAGAAAAAACATAACAATGTTGCCGACCTAGAGCTTGCAACAGAAGTCAAATAAACAAATATACCAATCAATGGCAAAACACTTGCAGACCTCTCTAATAGGATCTACTTTAATCAAAGCTTTGCTATTCCTTCGTATCATAAATAAATTCACACTTCACAGTGATTTGACATATTTCATCGAGCTTAATTAACTTCTCTCGCAAAGAGAAGCTGCCAAAGGAAAAACTTTAGACAATAGACTGAAAACTATATAATTCCTCCACTAATTCTTATCCTTTCAAGGCTTCAATTCTAATCACTATTTGAAATGACAACCCTCGGCTAAAACTAGAGACTAAATACACGTTCAAGAGGATCAAACATAGATTGTAAAAAAGAAAAGAAAGATGAAAAAGCTTACGAGAGTTAGCCATGGAGATTTCGTTAGATTCATTGGGGTCGAGCCACACCTTTCCTTTCCCACACTTGAGGACGCTAGCGGAAAGCCGCTTCTGAAGCTTCAACGACACCATCTCTTATCTCTCTACCCTAATCCTCTCCTGATGTAGAGGCTGCGAAGAAGTTGAGGAAGAGGGAATAAGACGCTTTTATACCATCGAAATTTCACATCTCTATCCTCTCCGCTAGGGTTTATTTATCGGGTACCCATCGGGCCTATAATTTTACCCGAAGCCCAACCCATAACTTATCATTCGCTTTTCATTATGGTAACCTGCAATATCGTATATTTCGTCTGGTATCCCCAATTATTTTCGTTTTCTTCAGACTAACCTTTTTTTTCTAAGAAAAATGGTTCGTCCCTTCCATTGGGTTCAGGTTCTAAGAACATTCACACCGATACCGATAGAGAGTTAAGATTAAACTTAGAGAAAATTAAAGGTGTCATCACTCATTCTTAATCTTGTGTAGTGTTTGTCTCCCTCTAATATTTTTTTTAACTAATCTACTATATAATACTAAAACAGAAGTTGTTAATGTCACATGTCATCACCACATTAAATTTCGCCACATGTCATCTTTATATTAAGTCATATCATATTTTTTCACATGTCGTCTTCACGTAGTGCCACCTAATTATTCTATTTTTATTCTAAAAATATTATGTTGATATTAATGAAGATAATATATCATAATTTAGATGTTGTGAATCCTTGTGATCTTATATATTTAGAAAGACAATATACAATTAATGAAATTAAAAAATATAATAGACAATAAATATCGTCCAATATATTTTTTATGTCACATTTATACCTATTTACCACTAATAATTATATGTGATATTTATACAAAAATATTCATTAATTTACTATTTTCTTATAAAATTTATTAATATTGTTACGTATAGTTGGATGCACGATCATATTACTCACTTAATTTTAATTTTTTAATATTTATAGTTAATTTTTTTTGCAGTAATATATCTATAAATATAATCACAACTTCAATGTATTAATTTAAAACAATTCCGTGCTTGGCACGGGAATTAAGCTAGTTATCCCCTTTAGTGTTACATTCTTGTAAAAAAATTTTGATCACATCTTCTAAATTCATGTAAATCTTGTATCTTTTATAAATCAATTTATTGTATCAAATCTTGTAAAAAGGGACATTTTGTTAAAAAAATATTGAAGGGAGACAAACAATTAAAATATTTCAACTCAAGAGACTATTTATCCAAATCACCCTTAAACCATGTTTAGTATTCCGAGACTTATTTGGGAATGAAGTTGAAGCTGAAGTTGAAATTGAAAGCTGAAAAATGTGATTGAAGTTAAAGGGAATGAAATGAATTATTATGTTTTGGTGTTCATATGAAAGGTGAATTAATGGTGTGGAATTATGGGTAAAATCAGGGATGAAAATGGACGTACAACCACCCGATCCAACCGAACCGAATCTACGGGTGAAAACCCGAAGAATTCCGGGTGGTGGGTGATTGACGGATGAAATTGATGGGTGGTGTGACGGGTATGGGTGGAGGTACAACCACCCACCACCCGAACTGTCACCCACCCACCCCATTCCACCCATGTAAATTAATTAAAAAAATCACTAAATCTATAATAGTTTTAACATAAATTAGTTTTTAAAAAAATCACTAAAACCCTAAAATATATACTAGTTTTTAACATTTGATCTTCACTTAGCAAAAGAGTTGAAGCCGCATGATCCTACATCACTGTATCTTTTGTATGAGTATCAAGACTTATGTGATATATTGAGGATCAATAATATGTAAGTTCAACTTCTAGATTGATTGGTAAGAGACATGTTATTTTTTATGATGATGATTTTGGTCAATCAAAGTAAAAGTTTGAAGAAAGCTAGTGTAAGCCATGAGTTGGGCTATTATCTTCGAGAAGTTGTATTAAATGATAGTATAGATTTTAATGTTCTTATATTTTGGAAAACTAATCTAAAGTGTCAAACTTTGTGAAAGATTGTAAAATATATTTTGGCAATTTTTGTGTCTATTGTGGCTTCTCAAAGTGTTTTTTTTAGTATGGGTGGACAAGTGGTGAGTCCTCCTAGGCTTCATATGCTACTATAGATTCATTAATGTGTTTGCAAAGTTGGATTGAGAGCAATTATGCAAGTGAGCATACCTATTTATACTAATAACCTCTTCTTCTTTTTTTACTTATGATATCTCCCTTTCTTGATTTGTAATTATAATTTAGTTTCTTCACTCGATGCCCAAGTAGTTGATACTATATTGAAAGTGCATACCCCAATATGTATACTTGATTCAAATTTTAATTAATGGTTAAGTTTGATTTTCTATTTATTATTTTTTTACTTTTTTTTGAATTATGTTATGTTGCTATAGTGGATCATATATCGAGTTTTAGAGGAGTTTCATTTGTTTTATGTTGACTTACATTTGTTGTATGCAAAAAATGTTGTGTTTGTTTTCATCATTTTGGTTTGTATTATTTGGAAATCTTTACGTTGTTTGTTTATCATGTTGCACAATATTTCGTGATTTAGTAATTTCTGATATGTGTTATTTTAAATATGAAAATTGTCATACACTTTTAAAATTTAAAAAACGAAAGAATTACTTCACACCGACTATTTCACCCGAACACCCGATGCATGATGGGTGGGTACGTAGGATATGGGTGAAGTGTTAAGTGGGTGATGAGCAGGGTGCGTGAAAACTTGAGTAAGTTGGATTGTTGGTGGAAGTGGTACAGTTATCCACCAACCTATCAATTTCCATTCCTAGGTAAAATTACCTAAATGGGCATTTGTTTGAAAATAATATATTTGGTCACGTGAGTGGCACGTGATAGTTATTAGGTTGAAACACAGTTCAATTCGTCATTACTCTTGTTCACCGAAAGTCTCATTCCTGAGCAGAGTAAGAGAAGCACACAAAGCTCTACAGCCGGCAAACGCTAGAAGAGAACCCACCAAACTAGAATAGCCGGCGAACGGTAGCTACATTATTCGGCCGACGACTGAAGAATAACAACTAACAACCTTCGCGTAGAACTTGGAGCTTCTAGCATCACCGATCGAAATTGGAAAGTTCTTGCATTTCATTTGAACAAACCCTAATCCCCAATTCTTGTTATGCACCATAGAATCATGATTTGGGTTTTTTCAACTCTAAATTGAATGCATTTGGCGTTTCAATTTTTAATTTGGGTAACTTTGTTGGAGCGAAAATAAGGTTTTACTGTCTAGTGTAACTTGTGAACAAACCCTAATTTTTTGGGATTAATTTATGAGAAAATTGGCATGTTGTGGTTATGAATTGTGAGTATTGTAACTTACCAAGGTAAATACCATATTTTGTACATTGGTCTTATGAAATTGGCGTGTTGTGTTCAAAAAATTGGCATGTTGTGTTGAGACAATAGGCATGTTATGTTTTGAATTCTAAATTTGACGTTTGAATTTTAGTGAATTGTGTTTAGAATTCTGAATTTGACGTTTGAATTTTAGTGAATTGTGTTACCATGTTGAAATCTATTGCATGCAATCGGGCTTATAAAATCAATTACTACAACATTGCTTATGCTTAGTGAGTATTTTATTGTCATACATTGATTGATGATTGTGAAGTAATTCATGGCTCCTAAAGCATCATCCTCGCGGAAATCCAAATGTTTTGGTTGGTCTCACCTTATACCTGTTCAATTCCTTACCATATGTCGTGAGTACCAACTAAAACATGGGCAAGATCAACCCTTTTGTTGGCCTACCATTGTTCAACAAGTTGAGGAAAAGACTAGACTAGTAACTGATGTGGTATGTTTGAAAAACAAGTTGAACCATATGAAAAATATTTGGAGTATGTGGAATACACTAGGGATTAGAGACACTGGTCTAGGATGGGATCCAGTTGAATGTCGAATCATTGCAGACCATGCATGGTGGGATAAAAAAAAATTAAAGGTGATTTTTTTTATAACTCCTCATTTCATTTATATAATTGTTGTTGATTTGCATTTTTTGGGCGTGTAATTTACTTTTTCGTATGTAGGAAGATAAAACTAAATGTCTTTCGCACCAAGGGGATACCTAGCGACATCAATGATTTGTAGGATCAACTCTTCATCAGCATTTTTGCGACGGGAAGACATTGTGTTGTATATACTTAGACATGATAGAATCATGTTAATTAGTTAGTACATAAAATGTATATGATTGATAAATTTAGTTGAACTCTTAGCACTTGTTTAGGTCCATGATAATGTGTATTGGTTATGAACTCTCAATTGCTTAGCCTAGAGAAGCTTACAATGGTTGACACTCACTTGAGTGATAAATAATATCCGTTCGAAAAAAAGGCATGAAATGAAAAAGCAAGAAAAAGCCATAGAAATAGCACCATAAAAAGTTCAATAATGTTACTTGGCAAAATTATGTTGGTTGCTTGTTTTTCATTTTATTTTGTTTTATGTCAATGAGGCAAAGTATTACACATCAACGTATGAATTCAAGTGAATGTATTACCATGTCAAAAAGAAGCATGACTTTTTTATTTGTTAGGCCAAGTCCAAGAAAAAATGAATTATAAAGGACCCGATCCTGCCTAAGTGTACTTAAACTGTTGTGAACCTTCAAAATTTCTGGTAATGATCCAACTAAAATTTGGCATGATAAAGGAGGGTTTTATTTGATTTTGATTGCACACCACACTGCTCACATAATCAACACCACATCAGCTTCAACTTCTGTGGAAAAATGGGTCAAACACTGCTCACATAATCAACACCACATCAGCTTCAACTTCTGTGGAAAAATGGGTCAAGCGACCATCTAGTATCCTCAAGATCAACATATGCTACACTTTCTAAGGCTTGGTGCAGTCTGGAGAAATGAAAACGGCCTTATAGAACATCTCATGGTAAGCAGAATCAGCACGTCTTTGGATCCACTTTCTAACTTCCCTCACCTTAGATCGACCTTTTGGATGTGGCTTCATACATATGTATGTTTCTTTTTGGAAAAAAAAATGATATTTTACAATGTGTTCAATTCCTCTTATTGTATTCATTTTCTGATAAAATTACAACAATCGTTCATATAGCCATTTCGCTTGAAGCATTACCCTTGAAACAAATTAACACCCAAAATCAAACAGAACAAATCTGTGTTTTAAGACTTCCTTAAGATGACGAAGTTTCTATATGCATTGATGAGCCACCCTGGAAAACCATTCATCCATGATTTGATTAATGAAAATTTTGTCATCAACAAAAAGGCAAAATAAGTTATTGTGTGAAGTTTCAACACAACAAGATCCATGGAAGAGATAATAGCTCGGAACAAAACACTTTAAAACTACTGCAATTGTAACAGATAACCTAAATCTGGTCAGAAAATTGGCACTCATCTGTTCATACTTCACTTCTTTGATTTCTTGGCCCCCCTGAAACATGAAAAAAGGAACCCTCAATCAGTAAAGACCAAATCACCATCCTACTATGTAGTAGGAAGTCGATTACAGCTTCACTTACTGTGCTGGTTCCGCTGCTGGTGTAGGCTGTGCTGGTTTTTCTCCAGGACCCTATATTGAAGATCAAACAGTTTTCAGGATATTCTAAGAGAAAAACTAGAAAGCCGTCAAAACTATATTCTAGTGGTAGATAATGTATACCTGAGCCAAACGCTCCTCCCTCCTAGCATGCTTCCTTTCCCTGCTAGCCTTGTTCTTGGCACGCTTAGCCTCAAATTGGTCCGACAACGTCTTCTCTCTGGCCTTCTCAGCCTTTGACTTGTGGATACTCTCCATCAACACTCTCTTGTTCTTGAAGACATTACCCTTCACCTTCATGTACATGTCATGGTACATGTGTTTGTCAATCTTCTTTGCTTCACGGTACTTACGGAGCAAACGCCTCAGAACTCTCATTCTCCTCATCCACAGGATCTTGGTAGGGAGCCTTGCCTCTCTTGTACCCTTACGTTTACCTGTAATTGCTCAAGTTAGCATTATATAAAACAAAATTTTTTAATGACTTTACAGGGTCATGTGGAAAGACAACTTATCCATTTATGTTTCATTAATACTAAGGGAAAGTTATCCATTCATGGCATGCTGACCATTTTTACTCATCTTCATTTACACTTTGTACACAAAGATATGAACCAAGGGAAAATAACAGGAGTAACAATATCTGAATTTGCAAAATATAGTGCAAACCCATATATGATTGCTGAATAGTGCATGCAGAGAGGGTTGTTAATGTTATTATAGTAGCACATCCGTTCACTAATACTTTATTTTGTTGGGAGAAGGGAACTTATTGGTTACATGGTCCTCCAGTTCTTTACTTATTAACAAAAAAGATTGTATTTGAAGTAAGATGATATTAACTATTTAGTAAAAAAAGACATAGCACTGCTATGAAACAATACCGTATCCAGAGTGACGTCCCTTTCTCTTGGCCTCCTTCATACGACGTGCCCTTGATCGAGAATGGATCTTGGTTGGCTTTCT
The DNA here is from genome assembly GCA_002319775.1 of Fagopyrum tataricum. Taxonomy (NCBI): domain Eukaryota; kingdom Viridiplantae; phylum Streptophyta; class Magnoliopsida; order Caryophyllales; family Polygonaceae; genus Fagopyrum; species Fagopyrum tataricum. Next base: position 56,735,109 of record CM008281.1, on the reverse strand, counting down.
GATGATAAAACCATCCTTGACCAACTTTCTGATGTTTTGACCTGAACATTAGATATAAAACAAACCTCCATTATATATCCCATTTATAATCATTAAAGAATTCAGTTCCAGTGAAGACAAATACACAGCCAAAAACACTGTTTAGGACTAAAAACACGGTAAAATCTGCAGCGCAAGAAACATTCCACAGAACTTAACAAACATCCAGAAAAAAACATAACAATGTAGGCATGTTGCCGACCTAGAGCTCGCAACCGAAGTTAAATAAACAAAAAAAAACAATCAATGGCAAAACACTTGCACAGACCTCTCTAATAGGATCTACTTTAATCAAAATTTTGCTATTCCTTCATATCATAAATCAATTCACACTTCACAGTGATTCGACATATTTCATCAAGCTTAATCAACCTAATTTGCAAAGAGATGCTGCCAAAGGAAAAACTTTAAACAATAGACTAAAACCTATAATTCCTCCACTAATTCTTATACTTTCAAGGCTTCAAATCTAATCACTATTTCAAATGATAATCCTCGGCTAAAACTAGAGACTAAATACAAGTTCACGAAGATAAAACGAAAAGAGAGATGAAAAAGCTTACGCGAGTTAGCCATGGAGATTTCGTTAGATTCATTGGGGTCGAGCCACACCTTTCCTTTTCCACACTTGAGGACGCTAGCGGAAAGCCGCTTCTGAAGCTTCAAAGAAACCATCTCTGATCTCTCTACCCTAACCCTCTCCTGCTGTAGAGGCTGCTAAGAGGTTGAGGAAGAGGGAATGAGGCGCTTTTATACCATTGAAAGCTAACATCTCTATCCTCTCCGCTAGGGTTTAGTTATCGGGTACCCATCGGGCCTTTAATTTTACCCGAAGTCAACCCAGAACTTATCATTCGCTTTTCATATGGCAAGTGGCAACCAGCAATTTCGTATATTTCGTCTGGTATCCAACTATTTCATTTTCTTCAGAATAACCTTTTTTTCTAAGAAAAAGGGTTCGCCCCTTCCATTGGGTTCAGGTTTTAAGACGTGCATATCCCCTACTGGATTTTCAAAACTTAAAATTGTACGGCTTTTGGGTATTTTGATCATTTCGACAATAACTAAGTCAAGTCTAACTGAAAAACCAAACTACGCACCCAATTTGCGTAGTTTGGGTGTTAATTAAAGGTTTTGAGCGGTATATTTAGAAATCCCGTATATAAGCCCTCAACCGTGTGAATCGTCACCTCATCCTCCAACGTACGTTATAGTTAAGAAAGCATAAGAAAATTGGCAATAAACGGTTTCCTCTTCATTTCCTCGTTGATTGTCTTTGCACCCAATATTGTTAGATTTTGATCCTATGAAACTTGCAAGTGCCTAAATCAAAACCTAATTTGTAATGAGTTGATTGTGAATGGTAGGAGCAACAGCACAAATTTCCTGCATGAAAAAGGGAACATGGAGTTGTCAAAGATCAGCCCTAAGACCGATAGTAACGGATACTTTCTCGCATTGATCACTCCGGAAGAGCTTGGCAAGGGACTCGAGCCTTCCGACTGCATAATCGTCCTCCACAGCTCACCATCGAGCACCTGCAACGTACCTACTGACGCCGAAATGGGTGTTTCCTCTACAAAAGGCTACTAAAAATGCTTCCAAGATATCTCTAACTCTTATTATAACTATACAAGCTAAATAATGTATTTTTTTGCATACATGCATGAATTTCATTCATTTGAATTACTAATTCACCTATTTTGTCACCTTCTCAGCATAAATTTGATTCTTTGTTCATTGAAAGTTATGCTACAAAAATCAAATGCAGAGTATCTTGAACCTATAGTGGCATTGATTCTCATCTACAGGGACCCTTAGCGTAGTTCGAACTACATATATCGTCTCCTCTACTGCAACTAATATGTATCTATATATATACTGATCATTGTACACATAAAACATGTAATCAAGAAATTAAACAGAGGCTAACAAAATGTCATCCAAAGAAGGAATTGCAAAGCCACAGACATGCAACTTACTCAATCTATAGAGAAGCAAATATTACAACCTAAATCATGGAGATGATCCACTTTGCTGTTTAATCCAATTGCCGTAATCTCGTAATAGTTGCTGCAAAAGAAGTGGAACTAAGCGGTCCAAGAGAGCTCCCATGACACTAAACAACAACATCATCAACGTGTTATTATTGCAATTGCTTTATGTACAAAATTTTACTGAAATTTTAGAATGTTAAATGAACAAGTGTTCAAATTACTAACATATTTCCTGGCCCTTCAACAGCAGACACAGGCAACAAGATAAATGGGTAGCTGTAAATCTGCACATATTAAGCAAACAAGAGATCTTTTAGATATGATTCAGTGCAAGATCTCTTTCATAGAAAATAATGAGTCCTAGAGAATTCAGAAGTTTATATTGTGTGCTGAATTATGTTGTTTCACTGAACATGAAGCAAAGAGCAAGCTCACAATAGCAAATTAGTAAAATTAAGAAACAAACCTTGAGTTCAATATTCAACTTGACATCAGCATGTAGAAATGATTCTGAATCATCCTTTTCCCAAGTAATGTGATTTATCATAGAGGCTGCAGAGTAAACCATACCAAGAGATTACTGTCCTCAGTTATACGGAAGTAACGAAAGGACTGTAAACTTCTTAAGGAACACAACAAGTTAAGGAACCTACAATTTTCATGATATACCAAGTACTCAATAACAAGAGCCATTTATTGCCTCACAAATTGTGAGGAAGTCAAGTTCAGATTGAAGAAAGTACCAGAGAACTGTTCGTTTTGGCGTTTCATCATATCAGAACCCTCAAACTGAAACCACAAACAAGATTCACAAAAATAAAATCAAAAATCAAAATCAGCTTCTTCGCCGACCTGCTTATTGAGAAAAGTTGATTTTGGTGAATCTTTTAAAGGTTCCACTCAATTTCATGCAAGGATTCATGATATAGGAACTAAACCTTGCAAGATAACATCTCAACAGTGCAATCTTCAGTAGTTGGGTTTACGAGCAAATCAATCACAGGAGCTACATCAAAATTCAGAATATGTATAGCTGGAATTCTACACCTGCACGAACAAAACATCAGATTCAATCTACACTACCAAGATGCTGGACATAAACCCTAAATGATTAAAATTTTGGTTACTTCATGGACAAAACTACTTCTTTCTTTATATATATTTGTGACTAAGACAGAAAGTTTTAATCAAGAAAGTAAGTAATAAGAAAAATCTTCACTAACCATGCATACTGTCCTGAATGATGACATGCACCAAAGAGATGAACAATTGTAAATGATGGCAAACTGAACTTCTCGAGCTTATAACCTAAAGGTATTTAGGTAGGTATATTATGGTGAATAGGGTTGTTGATCAAGCCGAATGAGAGTTTTGGTATGCTCATGTCCAACTTGTTCAGATTCGAGTTGAAACTAAATTTTGAATCCAGCTTAAAAATGTATTCATACTCAAGTGAACGAGCTCGAGCCAAGTCCGATCCGAGCTTGATTTACTCGACTCATATCACACCCTTAGTGAAGATGGACTCATCTAGCCGTCTTCAGGGATGTTATCCGAGACGAACGAGTAGAATTCTAGCATGCTCATATTCAAATCGTTTTAAAGTAGAGTTGAGACTAAATTTTAAACCGAGGTTAGAGATGTGTTCATATTCAGCTTGTTTAGTCAAGTGAATGAGCTTGAGCCGAGCCCGAGTGACTCGACTCATGCCACATTTTTTTTATTGAAGATTGACTCATCTAGCCATCTCTAGGAATGTTATCCAAACCAAGCGAGCAAAACTTTTATAAACCGAGTTCAAAATTGTGTTCATACTTGTTTAATCAAGTACTCATCTCAGCCAAAAAAAATCCACTGAACACAAAAGTACCTGTAAGTTTTTGAGTCGAGTGCTTCATATGTTTCCAAGGAATCAGCATTTAGTATGGCTTCAACTCCAGCAGGGTGATTCAAAAATTCACTAATATGATATAACTTTCCACCATTATCCTCATAATAGGGCAGTTTGATCTTGCCCTTCTTACTAGCTGACAAGATAGCTTTCTTATTGCTCGACTTAGCAGGATCATCTTTAATTGCTTTGAATTTGAAAAAATCCGCTGCCCTCCTACAACAATTTTGTTTTAAGAATTCCCGTTTACCCAAGATAAATATCCATTATAAAACAAAATTGCAACTACCCAAAACCATAATTGCAAGAACAAAAACTCCACCAAAAATGCAAGATTAAGAACAGCTAATGGAGAATGTAATGGACTCAAAGATAGAATAGAAAGAGACCTGTTTGATGTGGAATTTAATACATCAGAGTGAGACAAGACCCGAAATCGAGATCCTCCTCCATCGATAGAAGTAACACCCAACATTGAGATACACCAAAGAAGGAATAAGCCAAGTTCTGCTGCACCCGAATGGCGAACTTCGATTCAGAAAGTTTTGCATCCAGCAAAAACTAGAACTCCCAGCTTCGATTTTTTTTACCGAAAGAGGAAATGTAACGAAGAATATCTCCAAAGCTCAAGCGGTGTTCTACATAACCGACGTATTTACATAGAAATGGTTGAGAAGAAATAAGTCTCTGACTTGTGGGTCTTCCCTTGTTGAAATGAGACTATGAGAGGATAACTGGATAAGTAACCGTATCTCAAAAATAATACTTTATTCAATTATAAAGTGTTATAATTTTCAATAAAAAGTCTAATCATTTTATTAAGCGGGGGTGTCTAGGAAATCCAATACTAGTTACTTATTCCGGGAATTAGGAGTCAAAACCATCGACACCTAAATCTTATACTAAATCAATTGATAATGGATCGATAACCAATTCTTACGCGAAAATAATAAGACTTTTTGATGAGGATGGTGGTGAAAAACTTGTTAAATTACGGGGTTAAAGGTGGTGGGGCAATCGAGTGATACAAATTTGGTTGACTAGTCTAGCACTCAGTCATCCGACCCGTCACTGAAGTCATCAGAGATCCGTGTTCACCCGTATATTATTATGTACTTTTATTAACATAATTTTATCAAAGAGTATGGAATTGACAAGACAATTGTAAAATATTGATAAAAGTTAATGCAAAAGAATTATGTTGTATTTCTACTTTCAAACTATTAATACTTTGAACGACACTTGATTTACCAGACTTTTATTTTATATTTTTGAAGGCCAAAAGCAATATATTTAATTAATGTCCAAAATAGCAAGTTCAAGTATATTGTCAGGTACAACCACATCGAACATATTATCATGTCCATCTAATGGTGGAACCCTAACTAGAGCGCGCATTTGCAACGTCATTAAATTTTCTTAGAATGAAAGAGAGTACAAGAATCAAAAGATGGCACTAGAGCCTTTATCTCCTCGATCAACAAGCCTCCGTAAGATCTTAATTTTGAATTTAAGTAGAACACATTGGCCACGTACAATGAGTATGTTTCCAACTCGATTCTCCTATAGCCTCATCGTATAGCTTTCATGGCTCCCAAGCATAATGTCGCCGCCTCGGCCCACCAGACAGACCATTTACCAGTCATTCGTTTCACGACTACAACAGTGATGATTCCATCGTGATCCCGGAACATAGCATCAAGACTCATTTTGTTCCCTTTGACAAAGCCCACATCAACGTTTATTTTTATAGTATCTCTTGCCGGATGTATCCATTTCGTGGGGAGCCGGAGTTTCTCTTGAAACAGTCAAGCTTTTGTTTGTAATCCCTAATCTAGTTTAACAACCCCTTCTGTAGGATATGAATATTAGTAGCCTCCTCTTCAAATAACATTTTATTCCTACAAACCTAGCTAATCCACGTTCTCAGAATGACCTCCTCCAAAGCACTCTTTCCATAACGCATATGAACGCCACTAAACAGATCATGCGGGGAACACGGAATAAAATCGAATACTTGATTCTATGCATTAGACCCCACCCAACTCCCTTCCAACAAGGCATATAATAAGAGCATGGATGATGGATTCAGAGAAGTTGTGACAACGATCACATGAATCATCATCAAAGATTCTATGAGACCGAAGGGTAGTTTTAACCGCCAAAGTCCCTCTGCAAAATCTTCATGCAAACGAGCGTACCTTCAGGGGTAGATTTAATTTCCAAGCTAGAGCCGGGGCTAAAAGGTTGTGTCCTTCCAGTTGATCCTGCCATGTCGAGATGTTCCGACACCTTCCCAACCAATAAACACTCTGAGCAAATTCCGTCCTATGTAGGCCACCACACCCGACAATCCCTCAATCCACCATTTTTTTTCTAGCACTGAGAGGATCTTGTTAGCATCTTCAGTCTCAAACAAATTATGGATCAAATCCCTATTCCACCCTCCCTCCTCGACATTCAGAAGATCAACCACATAATTAGGTTGAATCATGTCCCCCCTTCTTGGTTTTGGCTTCATAAAACTGTGACCATCCTCCAAAAGCACCCATGGATCAGACCATACCTTAATGTCATTACCGACTTTCACTTTTATGTTTGCAATTCGAATCTTGAGTCATTTAATGATTGATTTATTAACGGTACTTAGTTTTTAACTTTCATGTTTGGAGCAATTGAACTTATTATTGGATTTGTAACTTTTGATCTAAATTTTGGTCGACTGGTATAATGTAACGGATCACCTGAGAAAAACTTGTAAAAAAACCCCGATCACCCCGAATATGGATTTGGGAGAGCAAGGTAGTGACCCATTATCGTCCCTATTTTTCAACTCCACTATTACGTAGGCTTGGGCTGTAAACCTAAACCCAAACCGGGAAGCCCACAACCGGCGGTTTAGCGACGGTTGATAAAATTAAAAAAAATTGAAAAACCGGCCTAAACCTAAACCGCCGGTTTGCCGGTTTAGCGACGGTTATAAAAAAAAAATTGAAAAACCGGCCTGAAGCTTAAAACCGCCGGTGTGGTAAAACCGTCGAGAATTAAAAAACAGAAAACCGACGGTTTAACCAACCAAACCGTTGGTTTTAAAGTTTTTTTTTTTTCTTAAAAAAAAACCTATTTACCATCAAACCGACGGTTTCGCCCGGTTCAAACCGGCGGTTTAGGTTTTTTATTTTCATAAACCTAAACCTAAACCTTGAACCGGCTCAAACCTAAACCGGCCAAACCTAAACCGCCGGTTTGCCAAACCGGCAGTTAAGCGGTTTGAACCAAACCGAGCCCATGCCTACTATTACGCATACTTATAAAAGAAAAGAGTGGTTTTTGTTTGGGTATAGCAGGACTTGAACCTGCGACCATTAGGTTAAAAGCCCAATGCTTTACCAACTAAGCTATACACCCCCGATGTAGTAGTAAATTGGTGCGGAAAAGAGGGTGGCCCCTCTCTCTTTCTTCTTCTCATCCTAAAAGGTGCGACTCTATATGAGACTCGTACCGCAGAGAAAGAGAAGAAAACTACAAGGCGCGCGTTAGCACTCTTGCAAGAAAACGAAAACTCAAGTTTTGCCTTGATCGATATGAGAAAGATGCGCTTAACCTACTAACCTATACTTTGTTCTGCTTGCTGAAGCCTTACTCAACAAGCGCCTTTATTAGTAAGGTAAGGCTGCTTCTTTCTACTCATTGAAGATTCTATCTATAAAAAAAGGTCATCGGAAGATATTAAAATGGCTCTCACTGAGACCAACTACGAGAAGGTGAAGTCGTCTTTCTTTCCAGCCGACATACTGCCTTAAATACAGAGAAAGGGAAGAGCGGTTATCTATGTAATTAAGGTATCTGGTGTTGAACAACTTCATGGTTAAAAATTTAAGTTTGTTTATAAATAACCTTAGTGTGTCAACTGGTAGAGAGGGAACTGAAATCGGGAAAACTCTCATATCATATATGCCTTATTATACTTCTATATATATACTAATGCATAGTTGTTAATGTATTTGCTTTATTACAATGGCACTCATCTTACCTATATTAGCATACTATACTCTATACCCCTTCAAGCTGAATGAGGTACAAGGCTTGAAGGTCAAGCTTGCTCGAGAGAAAGGCATGTTGTTGTTCCCCTAAAGCCTTGGTAAAAGGTCGGCAAGTTGGAGGGAAGATTGATCATGAATGGTGGCGATGAAGCCTCGCCGAACTTATCTCTCACAAAGTGGCAATCAATGTGCAAAGCTTCATTTGTTCGTGGATTGACAACGAGATGTTGAACGGCCTTGTTATCACAGTGCATATGAATGGGCTTAGGAACATTGCACGGTATTCACTCCCAGCAGAGGATTTGGAGACCGTTCTCTGCTTCTTAGTCTTCCATGAGACAAGAGAGAAGGAGACTCCTCAGGGAAGAGGCAATATGCGGTAATAGAACGGCATGCAAAGACACATTAACCCCAATCAGTGTCACGGTAAGTCGTGAGGGTATGATGAGTTTAAGTAGGATAATGTAAAGCAACATCCATAGTACCTTTCATGCCGAGTGAGATAAATATAAAAGACGGCCTATGAGACGACGGCATGAATGATTCTGGAGGATATCACCTCTTAAACACATTGTATAAATGATACAGCAGTTATTGACAATCACGAAGGATATCGCCTCTTAAACACATTGTATAAATGATTCTGGATGTCAATGTACTAAGTAGTATGTCTACTATTTATAAAAAATAAAAATGATGACTACTATTTAAGATCGGTATTTATACATACAACATTTTTGGACACCCAAACACTTTACTTACGGTAAAAATTTGTGTGCACCATAAACTTTTGTAAATGTTTGATTAGAATCCACTTTATTAATTGTCTAAGAAAACTAAAATACTTAATCAGAATCCACTTTATTAATTGTCTAAAAATACTAAAATAAACACTTGGGAATGCCAGTCGACCACTTTGCAATACTACCGAGAAACAATAGGGTACAATATATATATATATATATATGAATCCTCAAATCCAACTACACAACGCATACTCCACCATACATAACAAAAACGAGACGATCTAGTTTCTCACCCCCTGCTCTAATTGCATAGCAAAACTACAGTTGTATTTTGTACATGAGACCACATCATTAATTGAACCTGGAACAGTTTAAAAGCATTTTCTGCTGTGGTCTAATACAACACCGGTCGTTTGTTCCACGCACATCATGGCGTTATTGCTCTGAAATGACTTCATGACGTTGATAAAAGACATCTTCCGCAACAAGAAGCTCATATACAAAACTGTGAGGCAAGGGTCTTCCAGTAACACATCAATCTAGTTTCCGGGTATGCTGAAATGACATTATGACGTTAATAAAAGACATTGTACGCATCAAGTTCATATACAATAATTGTTGGACAAGGGGGTGGTTCGAGTACCACATTAATCTAGTTTCTGAATCGTGACCTCCTTGAGTGAACTAACTAATCTGTGAAAGACCTTAAGCTTGTGCCCCGACTTGTCCTGCAAGAACATGCAAAAAAAATTCAATCGTAGCCAACTATCTCAGTGGTACACATCTTACATAGTGAAGGTTCCAATTATTTTATCAATTCACATTGACATTTAGTTCAATTGTTTTTATACTCAAAATTGTTGCTTCTCACGACTAGATATTTCTTTTCTAACAAAGAAAGACTTGATTCTTAACAAAGGAAGAGTTGGGTAATTAAGGGCAGAGGATACAACTGAACATACCTCGCCCAGCAATTCAAGCCTTTCCAAAGTTGGAAGTAACTTTCCACACAGTGTAGAAACATCATCTTTGGAGTCGACTTCTCCAGAATCATAAGTGAGCATCCTTGTGGAATCCTTAGAAAGGGGCGTTGGAGAACTGTGAAGAAACGAGTTGTCAGACAAAGATAAACTTTCTATAGCAAAGACGACTAGATTCAAAACCAGGGATGAAGAAACATACGGATCTCTAAAATGGATAAGGATAACATTCAACACATGCTCAGCAAGCAACAGCAACAAGGTAACAAGCTGATCCCTGTTCCCCACAATCTGGCACATCTCAACCATGGCAATATACCTTCTGCACAAATACAAAAACACCCGTACAGCTAGCTGTTAAAATGATAATAATGGAACTAAGAACATTATCCATTTACAATCAACTACAGATATTTTTGCCATGAGCTGAGCTTTGTTTAAAAGCAAGAGACAGAGAGTAGGGAGTAAAAGACTAAAGAGTACACAATGAGAGAGACGACTATAAATTGAAGGAGCTGCTGTATTCTTACAACCATATAAAGACATTGGAATAGGTAAGGTCAGTTACCAGAAAACTGATAAACAAATTTAACGGATGTAATCTTTCAAGTTAAAAGCAATACACTACCATACCTTCTCTGTATGTTGTCAGATGCTGATAGAGGAGCCTTCGGAGCATATCTGTTGATAATTTCATCCACTTCCTGCCTTGATAATTCGTTTATGTCTTGAATCTAAAGTTTCAAATTTGAGAAAGAAGCAACCAAACAACAATATAAGTAAAGCACATAAAATACAGAATTTGTTTTGATACCTCAAGATATTGGGCATCTAATCCACTAAAGAATTAAAATTGATATTCCACACAAAAAAGTCTAAATAAAAGTTTAGATAAATTAAATATAGCTCTCAGAATTAAACATGTTTTTTTAGGAGCAAAACACTACTTATCTAATTACACTACTCTTCATTGTTGTAAGAAACAAATTCCTAGTAAAAAATGTCTGTGTGTGTGTCACATTTCCCTATACCTCAACTTTGAGCATTATCCTTGTTTGTCCTAAACATTTTTGTGAATGTCCTTTGGTAGGCTCACTGTAGTGAGGGAGGTCTTATCTATCATCTTTTTTGTAATGTGGCTCAAGGCAATTGGAGTTTCGTTCTACTGATAAAGATAGTAACTCCAGAAGATTACACCTCTGGCTCTGGTTCACAGGATTCTCTGTCTGTGATTTTAATTTTAAGTTGTTCCTAACTCTGTTGAATGAAAACTATACAACCTAACTTTACCTTGCTAAGTAACGAAGACTTCTCATCGATGGCCCTTTCAAGAGCTCCTGTCACTGTGTTGAGAAGCTGACCAAGTAAACCTATTGTTGGTTGTCTCAATGATGCTCCATAAACAACTTGGTCATTAGAAACCTGAAATGAAAAAAGAACAAGCCATACAGTCGGGTCAATACTTCTTAAAAGGAGAACAGTGAACGCGAGTTTATACTACTTAAGAAGCTAATACTACAACCAGGTTCCTAACAACAAACCTGCAATCTTAACACTTTCTTTGTCACGAGAAAATAGAGGTATGAGCTCAGGCTGAAGCACAGACGAAACTTGTTAAATTCCGATCTTCGTTGATTCTGCACATACAATACAATAGAGGTGTTCAAAAGTGAAACCAATATGATCTCAAATTCATCAATTCACCGAACTGAGGAGAACATGAAATTACCATCGACGACTGTACACATGCAGTAGAATAAAAGAACTCTAGATTCTGAGAGAATATATCATGCATCAACTGGAAAAGACCTTGAACAAACCCATAATTATCACTCTCCTCATATGGCCAAACCTGCATAATTACTATCAGAAGCTCAGTCATGAAAAAGAAATTTATGCAAGTAGAATTTGGAATTGTTCTGATTGAACTTCAGCAGGGCAGAATCTAATGATTATTTTTGGTTTTGAATTCAATCTTTGGAGTTATCTTTTTTCAATATGCAACCATTTGACTCTTCAAATAGTCTTATTAATCAGAAGAAAAAGAGAGAGAGAGAGAGAGAGAGAAACATTTACATGTACAAATTCCACAACTAAATGCTAAACATGAATTAGGCTCAATTAGCAGGTTCATATCTTCAACATAAACTCAATGAATAAGGCTCTCACTTAGTACCCCACAATATGATATGAACATTATTTTCTAACAAAGTTACAGATCGATCAAATTATATTGCAATGGAATTATTTAGGGCCGTATTGTACTACAGAGAAAAGCAGTGAGACTCCTAGAACTTATAGAACACACGGCCTTTGTCGTGACACTTCAAAAGCTACAATGTTAGATATATCTAAAGTCGGATAAGTCCACCCTTACAAAATTAAGTAAAAAAAGCATGAACCATATATATGCTATATCTAAAATAAAGATACAAATAAAATTCCAAGACTCACGGCACAAAAGAAAAACAGATTCAAAGTTTGAAGCATGCGACTGATCATACCAAAAAGTGGAGCACTTCAGAGGTATTTCTTTCAATACAAAAACAATGTAGTTGCTAATGGATTTCTTAGTGAAAATAGTGACTAGTGTGGATAATCAACAAAGAAATTTAAGCAATCAAGAAAAGTATAAACTTCTGAAGAAGGGAAGAAACCACTTGCCTTACTAAGAATTGCAACAGCAAGATTAATAAGCTCAACAGTAGGTTCATCAGCTACAGAAACATCTTCTTGCAGAGCACGATCAAAGAAAGACGGATGTGCTTTCACAAACTCAATGACTTCGCGAACTATTTTGTTTTTCACCTACCAAAAGAATGAGGGACGTTTATAATATCCATCATTGTAAGTTTGTAACAGAAGAAAAGAAACAAAAAATGCAATTGTTTGTGCTGGAACTGTAACTACAAAGAAAACTTAACACAAAAAGACCCCTGCAACAGAGTAGTGTTACTGGGGAAAAGGAACTGACTGTAGTAGACCTTTGGAGATAACTGTGGCCGTGGAGTAGGGGACTGATTTATGTTTCAGGCTTTCCAAAAGATCAAATGACCATAGCATCAGATAGAGTTCAGTTATAAAAATTCCAGCCATAGACATGATGATGTACATGACTCTAGCTTGAGCCTTGAGTTTGGGGCTCACGAATTTAGCATTCTGTTTTAGGCATTGAATCCAACCTTCATATGTAGCTGGTGGGCAGAGAGTGGAGAACAAAGAATTGGCTTTTGGCTTGGCTTACGGAAAATAGTAGATACATGGAAGGCAGGACCTATCATATATTTTCAGTTTCAACCCAAGTGTATTCATGTACCTTAGAATGACCCAGGGTCAACTTTCAGATTTTGAATTAAGTGTGTATAATATGGGAAAGGCGTCAAGACAACTCTCAGCCCAAGGGAGGGAGAAGAGACTACCTCAAAGAAATCAGATGTATCGACAAGCGAAGTCATTGATAGAACCAATCTCAATACAGGACCAACTATCATACTTTGCCTGTCAGCATCAGTGGCCAGTTCCCTTCTATACTTCATCTCTGTCAATCTTAAGCTTCCCTATTAAAGTAATAATTCCCATGTCAATCAAATGAAAAGCAAATAATGGCAATTCAAAAGTAAATGCCCATTTTACAGAACGCCAAACCAAAAAAAAAAAACAAATGCTACCTTCACAGGCATATTAAGTGCCTTGCAAGAAGACAAATGCTCCAAGGCACCCATTGAATATAGGACCTGGGCACCTGCCTTTCCATATACATGGCTGATTCTCAACAACACTGCAAGCAAAGCCTCTAGCGTGCAAGCTCTCTGCAACGGCTCAATTGAATGGCGACCGCTCTAAGACAGTTTCAACATTGCAATATACATTACATACTTGAAAAAAGAATCATAGATGTTACCAATCTGCTATTTGGATGAATTATTAAAGGAAAAAAAATTTATAGGTCATCAAACATATTGCAAAGCAATGATGGTTAAATCACCCTGGTCAACAGACAGATAAGACCAACAGACCCCTTCAAACAAACTGCAAGAAATGATTTAAAAGTCACATTCAAGCTTCATTACAACCTCTTAAGTATCTATTAGTATCTAAATAGCTCCTTAGCCTCATCCTTCACCTATTTATTAGTCTCTAGACATTTCCCTTATCATCCTCATCCTATCTAGATATTTGCGCTTAACCGGAAGTACCCTTCTAGAATATTCATTGGCTAAGTTTTTTTTATCTATAAATAGTTTTAGGGGGGTGCTAATGAAATTCCAATTCTAAGTATCCTCAATTTCTCAGCTGGTTGTAAAAAACTTGCAACCTAGCCACTAGATCCAAACACATAGCTAAGCCCCATCTGTACTTTATACCACTATCTGACAGCTCGAACCTCCGTGGAGCTTAAAAAGGTTTGTTATTTCTACACGGACAACTTTTTTTAAATTGTCATATACTTGAAAGATCTTGTATCCGTTATTATAATTCAACGTAAAACCAAGCTCTATTAATATATAATGACTCAATGTAATACAAGAAGAAAAGGCAAGAAACCACAACAGAAGAATATTATCCAAATTTCAAATAAACAGAGAACAAGAATAAAGACAGATGATAAATACTTGAACCTGATTCCTGGTACTAGGAGATTATTATTTTCTAGATGAACGTTGATCTAGGTAAAATGCAGCTATAAACTATGTCAGCAAAGAAGTATGTTTTTATATGCAATAATACTATGAGATAAGAGGCAATAGTACATATTCGGGAGTCAAAAGCATTCATTTGGAAGTAATAACAATCTCCTGGCACAAGGTATCAGGTTCTAATATGAACTAATTGACTCTACTCCTCCCAGGATATGAATTATTTGACTGCCTATAAGAACAGAGACCAATATACAATGGAGGGTTAAGATGAGCAGTTGAAAGCAAAACTGACAAAGTCAATGGTGGAACAATCAATTCATTGTTATAAAGACACCATGAATAAAGAATTTTCCTTTTGTTACATGTACCATTGCCTCTACTCCACCCACTATACCCACCCCAAGCTTCCCTATTCTTGACCTTGCTGTTTCCCTTTTGTTTCCGATCCCAGGGATTTTTTGTGTTATATATAATATAAACCAAAGTTATATCGATCACAGATTTCTAAATACCCAGAAGTTAGCACATACCTGATAAGATACATTATTGATGCTGGTTAAGCATGACCTAAGGAAACCTCTACTTTGAAATTGGCTTAAGAAGAACTTTTCATGATCAATACAAATCAATGCATCAAGCACATAATAAGCCATGGTCTTCCCGGATTCACTTCCATGAATGGCATCCTTAATGACCTGTTGATTAAGAAAAGAAAGAATCCGAATAAGGGAATGATACAATGTACAAAGAAAAACCAAGAAAACCCCATAAAATGATGGCTTGAAAGCAACATCAAAGCACAGAGTAAATAAGATTAAAAAATTAAAAGAACCTAAAATGCTAGTCAGGTTCTATCCTAGACAACCTAGTTTCCTGAGGTTCGAGTAAATAAAACTTATTTCCTTTCAATATCTAAACACCAAGTTATGTATACAGTTTTTGCTACAGTAAAAAACAGATAACACTCACTCAATTGACATCTAAAAGTGGCCTGATGGATATTGATCAGCTAAACAATCTTCAATTCCTTTATGGTAGGTTATATATGCATAATAGAATTGATTCAACAGAGGCGTAATCTTAAGAATCAACACTCTTTTTAGCATAGGGGAGAAAAAAGAAAAAGAAATCATGTATGCTAAAAGTCGAACCATAATCCTATTGAAATCAATGACCATAAAACACTCATCAACAGCACATCGACTATATTTCTCGTAAACAAGTGATTCCTTACAGAATATTGATAATATATTCCAAACAACCAAGTCCACCAAAGAACTAAGCAATGAACACCTTGTGCACTTCATAGTTATGCTCCCATCTTCAGTGGACAAAGTTTTTAGATTTCCATTTCACCAAGCAACACGAAAATATCAGGTCCAGAAGCAATTTACCAAAATTTAGTCATAAGAAAAACCATCAGCGACACAAGATCACGTCATATGATGGTAAATAATTTTGAAATAACAAAAATACAATATGGATTGGTGCTGAAATGTATCTTATGATGAGCAAACATGATATGAGAGAAGGATCGTTAATCCATTTTGAAAACTTACACAAGATAACAACACAGATGGACTTGCTTCAATAAAAACAAAGAAGAAGAAACCATACAATGGCGCAAAACAAAATTTTCAACTGTATGCAGCTTTTAGTGAGAGAAAGAGCTCATACCAGATCCAGCACAGCTTGAGCCTCTTTCCTTAGAACCGAGAAATTAGACCGTGCTAAATCAGCTTGCTCGTTGTCAATCTGGAAACGTACTATCACGTTTAGTGCATCATCAATTTTCCGCATAAATATAAAGTTGAAAAAGACATGAACATGTGCAAGGTAAGAAAGAATGTTCACCTTTTCCAGGTCCATATCCTCACTGTCTTGACCCAAAACCAACTGTAACATTTTCCTTGGAACATCTGGGTTAAGCACATGCTGACAGTACTGGAAATAGCTCAACAACAAAGCATACTGCCTGAATTGAGGGTTAAAAGTCTTCAGAGCCCAGTAACAAATCAAGAGTATACATGCAAAAACAGAAAGCAAGTAAATCAAACCATATATATACCGTCTCCTCAAGGATTCCGATGATTCGTGTCTTAATACTGCAAGAATAAGCTTGAACAACAAGGAGAGGCATGCCCCATTTGACAACTGCTTAAGCATGATAATGTCAAGCGATGTAACAGTATCTGAGTTTGCACCACCAGGAGTCGCGAATCTCTCATCTCGTAGCTTAGCCATGCTTGTAAGAGCAACCTACAAAAGCATAACATTAGCGAGAAATTCAAAAGGAGTACATTACTAGTGAATGACTTCTGAATACCTGAGTCAACAGTAGTGCCATTTTCAAAGAACAATCGGGGGATGTAGACGCTCCCAGTGAAGCATCCAATATTCTGATAAGTATAGAACAAGAATTATAACTAGTCCCAAAAAGAAGAAATGAGGTGTTCTAATAAATACTCACTGAAACAAAACTTCAGATCGACTCCCAAGGTATGATAATCTTCTAGATATGGAGATCTAAAAAATATTAAAAAAAAGACGCGTGTTCAGGACTAAGTGTCACAATCCGGCAGGTAGCTGGGGTAAAAAAGGCCATTATAAGCAATTAACACAAAATCATTGACCTCAACAATCTGGGACCAGCCAGTCAACATATGAAGTTGTGCAGCTTGTTCTTCAAGGTTTCGGTTGTATTTCCAAGCCCATCTCAATAACTGCTGTATCATTTCCCTTGCTTCATTAAGCTCAACTTCATTGCCAAAAGAGCTTAATTGGGGATTTAAGGCATTACATTTCTGTATAAAGAGAGATAAATTACTGTTTAAGACATACATTTCTGCATGAAGAGATATGGATAATTGTTAATAATAATTAAGCTGCCAAGTAGCATTAATACTGACAACATAACACAAACCTGCCAAAGTTTATCCCGGAAAGATGCAAGATCGATTAAACGATCACCTCGTTCAGAAAAATAGTAGACCCCGCCTTTCTCAGATGGGGTGCTTCTGAGTATATCTTCAGCCTTTTGTATTAAAACGAGTATCATCAGATTCAGATCATAACAACACAAAACATATATGACAATATGTCAAAACTTACCAGCACACTGTATTTCATGTTAGATACAACCTGCGAGCACTTCATAACTGCATCAGGGGGTCTGAATTGGATGATATCGAGCAGTTCCAGTGCCTGAAAATGTATCAAACAACAAATTGCTATAGCTGATCAAATTTCAAGCCCAGGGAGTATCAAAGCATTGAAGGTAGCAAATTTGGAGTAAATCTGCCTAGGATTGCAAGCAGTAGATAAAAATCATGCAACTGACATCCCCATGGTGCATTGGATGTTTTCCCTCTCCCCGTTTGATATAGAATGAATCTGGTTGAATAAAAATACAGAATATAACACACTCAAAAGGGGCCATCTCATGTCCCAGGTTACAGCCAATTGGCCAAAAAGCAATATTGCACTAAATTCCAAATTCCAGAGTGATTGGATACACAGGTCACCTTTTTAGCCATACATAACAAGCCATCAATTGGACCAAAACTCTAGTGAGGATCTTAAGCTCAAAAGAGGATATGCCAAAATTTAAAAACCAAATCAAGTTCACTCCCCAAAAAATGATAAAAATTTAGCAATATGCCGGAGCAGAAATTGTGTGCGTTACATGATACAATACACGTCTACAAATGTTATCCCTTCTTCTCCCAAAGAATAGTATATGAAAATCAGTTCAAAGCATCAAAAATAAGTCATTCAAAATAAGCTGGACATCTGAGGACCAGAATCGTCCTTCACATATAGAAGATTTGTATTAAGTTATTAATATAACAGGACATGTCATCTGTACGCCATAAAAAAGAGCTATAACTTCCGTTCCAGAAGTAACTCTATCCCTGAAAGGTATGTACCACCACTAACCAGTCTCAATTACAAATTGCAGAGCAAAAAGACTAATTTCAGGGAAAAGAACATAGATTACCTTGCTCTTAGTGATTGTTCCACTTCCAATATTTTCATGATGGTTTTCATAAATGTAAGAAAATTTTATATCAGTGTCAATCCTATCTTGTCCAAACATATGGGCGAGAATATTTTGACATGTTTCCCGATGGCCAGAACTGGTCATGTCAGCATAATGTAGCTCCACAGCAAGAAGTTTCAACAACCAAGCTCTCTGGAGAAAAGTTCAACAAGCAATAAAATTAGTATTAAAGCACTCGGGCAGTAAATCAACAGCGTCTAGCAATACAAAGGCAAGAACACAGAATAAATGCAGATAAATTAAATCACAGAAGAATTTCTTAAGGAAATAGTGTCAAATGTCTGCAGTCTGCACTTATTTAACATGCTCATTCATCGTAATTAGAATAAGTATAATGATGGAACTTTCCATAAACTGCAAACATAGTTCAGGAGGAAAAGTATATCACAGTCTGTGTATAAGTATACTAGCACAATTAAATGCCATAGACTGTTCTTTCCCTCCATTAAGCATATATATTTTTGTCACCGAACTTTTTAGATTCAACCAGCTATATCTCGGTAATGTTTGCTTCAAACAACTCTAGAAACAAACATACTTAATGTACTAAAATCACATAAACACGGTCCACATGGCAATGCCATAGTTTTCCAACATGTAGCAAGCACAAAAAACAGATCTATGCCCCCAGAATGACTTTGACATGGTGTAAGTTTAAATTTGAAAAGAATGGGTCATTCCAATTTTCCAAACCCGAAATCTCAATCCTCAAGTTTCAGTTTAATTTCTAAAATGATGGAAAGGGGGTAATTTGGTACAGAAAAAGTAAAGGAACAAAGGCCCTGGAATGAATTCTATTGCACAAGAAGATAAGAAATACACTTTGTATACAGTAGGATGCCAACTTATAATATTAGAGAGAAAGGCTGCAAGCACAAACCTGATGCAGTGAGCTAATACGCAGAGCCTGGGTATTATTTCTTTTAGGAAGTGGAACAACACCAAGAGTGGCTAAATGCTGCAAAAACAGATGATGAACCTTTGAACTTTTAAGCACAAGCATCAAGTACTAGTAGTTAAGAGCAAATGAAATAGGATATGAATCTAATGTGCAAAAAAAATAGGGACGTGAAGATTGTATACCTTAACAAAGAAGTGATATTTTCTATCACTCAATAGGTCCAACATTGGACCACATGTAAGTGGATCTACACTCAACTCATACAGGAGCTGCAATTTTACACCACTCAAAATTTTAGCATAAAAAACAAAGTTTTTTTAATCACCGTAATGAGAATGGACACACGGCTGAAGCTAACCTGGAAGCCAAATTCATGAAGCAAACCATTGACTTCAGGCTTCAATAATTTGTCCAATATATCAAGCATAACTTTCAAGCAGCTGCAAGTTCACATCACCTCAGAGCTACATATATTAGACTACAATAATGCTGGAACAAACTACATCTCCGTTGTATTATGCATTTGTACCTGTAATTATACTTTGGCCGCAGAACTGTCTTTTCAATAGGGATGTCCAAATCAAATTTAAGTAGTAAATGTGCTATATTTGGAGCAGGACGACTGATGTTGTCAATCAAAAGCTGCACAGAATAGAACTATGTTTAAGAATAATGTGCATCCAGCAGAATAGACTAGATATGAAATTTTAAATTGCACCTGCAATATAAGGACCCCTGGATCATCACTACTGTTCTCTACATTCTGGCTCTCTTCTGCTCGTAACTCAAGGCAGGCGGCATAATCCTCAATCAATGTTTTAGCAGCATTGGACTTAAGCAACAACTGTACAAGCCCAACCATCCTAGAGCTATGAAAGAAAAGAATGTGAATAAATTTCAAATTCCACATGGCATGAGTAATAGAATAAAAAAGTTAGACAGGTACTGATGGATTAATTCTAACATTGACTTGCACCAAAGGATGTCATGAATTAAAAATAAAGTACCCATGAAAAGAGAAAAAAGAAGGAAAAGTAATACCTTAAATTACTCATGATCTTGATAGAGCATTGCTGAATAAGTGGTTCAAAATCATATCTAACATACTCCAACAACGCAACTACTTGATTATGATCTTGTACAAGTATTATGTCCAATGGCTGCAGAAAAAGAAAACCAAAGTTAAATGGATAATAGATCTCCATTCCTGTAAGAAATACAACAAAACGTGCATGAAACTGAAATAAATGTGTCTCAATTCGAAAGCTTCCTCATTATTGTTGCAAAGATAATCTGTAGCATGTGTTTGATTACGTTCAACATTAATTCAAAGACATTAATGCAGCCGTTTCCATTTTTGAGGTCCATCTTCTCAACCCACTGCCTTTCTCTTTCCCAATATACAGAAAAGGAAAAGAAGAAGGGGAAGAGAAAAAAAACTGTTCATATCAGTGTTTGCCAATGAAGTGATGTTTCACATTGATATACCTGATATACCGGGCGCCAGAAGTCGGCAAGTGGTAAGTCCTTCTCCAAGATAAGTAGTATAATCTCTAAAGAGAGCTGTACCGCCTTCTCTAGGAGTTTCCCATACACTTGACTGGTGCGCTCTGCTATGACAGCATTAACCCCAGGCAAGAGAATTGACATAATATTTCTGAATACAGTTTTTCCACTCATGAAATCCTGCAAAGTAGATGCCATGCAGGTTAATTAGAGGAAACTGATTAGAATAAAAGACATGACTAGATTTCAAATAGGTCCAAGACTATAAAAATAAAATAACAATGAAAACAAATAACAACAATATGGAAGCTGCTTGCACATACTTTCATCAACTCAACAACAGGAAGCTGTATTTGGGATTGTGCAGGTTGGGCCATCATAGAAAGTTGAGAACGTTCAACAGCACTGTCAAGATCCTCATCCTTCACATCATATGAACTTAGTATCCTGCATACGACATCAATATTAAAGCATAATTTCTGTGGGTCATATAACTCTCTTCATGAAGGGCTCAAACCACAAAATCAAATGTAGTGTGACAAAGATTAGCAGCAGAGAACATGCAACTGAAGCTACGAGTTTAGGTATTTTCATAGCAAGGAAAAACAACTTTTCCACGGTGAGTTATGCAGCTTACATTTGAAAATGACGAAGAGAAGCAACGACCAATTGCCACTTCTCGCATGGATCTGCATATGCTCTTTGAGGGAACGGCCCAAATACATGATCAATTACGAACCTAAATATGCCAACAAACCTACAGAGGGAGTAATGGGAGTATGCCCAGCAAAACCATCAGGCAAAGAAATTCAAGATTACACAAAATAAAAGAAAAAAAAAGTAGCATACCTACGACTATTGAAGCAACTCAAAAAGAGAGAAAAGAGAAAAGGTGGCATACCGACGCCCTCGATCACTAAAGTCTCTTTCCTCGGCAATTAGAGCATTTATCAGATTAATGAATGAGATAGTGGAGGGGTAATATTCCCTCCTAGTTTCTATCTCATTCAACTCATATTGCATATCATAAAGCTGCAAGGGGCATCAAAATAACATAGTTATAGATAGAGCTCTAACATTAAAAAGTATGCAAATATTAGCAAAGCAAATCTCACTAGCATAAAAAGAAAAGCACTGCTCTGATTTTCTATAAACTTTTTGAAGTCAATTTTTGCCTCTATATAATATATATTTCTAGTTAACCAAAATATAGCACTTTCTAGAGTAATTTACAAATGTTCTGCTAAAAGTATGTTGTTATACCTAATGCTACACTACATGGTAAATAGGACAACGATAGCCTAGTCTAGAAAGTAAAAACTACAAATTCAGAATAGTCAGAATAGTTAATTTCAGAAATAAAAATGTATATTTCTAAGAAGAAAGAAAAAAGTGTATTCATTAAAATACAACCAGTAAAGGTACAAAAAATATGCAATGCTTTAGAAATAGGAATTAATAAAAACAACATTGTACAACATAAAAAAGCAAAGACTCGGGCAGAGTGCAGCTTATAAGTTATCCAGTAGATCCCAACTGAACCTTTTGTCCCTTTACTATGTGGGTAAAAAGGCTAAACTAGTTTTCTATGGCTACATAAACCAGAAAACAAATACTTCAAGTGATAGAGCACAAAATTTGGATCAATAATAAAACACAGAAGTGTTGGCCAAACACAAGGAGCCAAAGGATTCTAAGCCAAAAGCTCCACTAAACTACCACAAGAGAGGAACTCTCTCTGGCCAAAACACTCGGGCAAACAGCCTTACAATAGGTTAGTTTCTGCATAATGTAATCCACTATGTATGCTCGTGTCCACCTCAGAGGTCCCCTGCAAGTGAAGATAGTAGATCCCTAACACAGCCTAACAGCATCAACTAAAAGCACATGGATCCCCCATCTTCTAGAATGTGAAGACTTAACCCCTGATATTTTCATGATGCCTATTTTGTACCCTCGACCAAGCAACAGAAACAAATTATCAAACCTCTTGGCAATAAATATAATAAGCTGCAGGGTTGGACATGAGATCTCTTTTATGCAGATTGAAAACACTTGAAAAGCAAAATCAAAATTCATTCTGAAATTTATGAACTCCAAATTAACCGTAAGGAGAAAATAAACCTGTGATTGGCTGTTGCCAACTTGAGGCCCAACAACAACAGGCAGATCATATCGCTCAAGGTAACTCCATATGGTGTCTTTCATCAGAGGAGACACTTGTATAAAAGAAGCTATGGCATCTCTTAGAGCTCCCTGTACAACGTGCAGTATAATGAAATTTAGACAATTGTAAATAACACTATTTAAAAAATGATATTTCAAATCAAACCTTGAGATAGGGGGGCACATTCTCAAAACTAAGAAGCTTGAACAATGGTTCAATATCAGGAAACCAGTTCTTCCGTTCAACAGGATTCCCATTCTCCATAACCTGACAAGACAAATCAAATTTTAAATACATGCGTGCTGATGCTCAAAGCTATTACATGCTGAAAGAAGCAACAAGCTCCCATACATCTAAATAAATACAATTTATTTTATAGGTAGAACAAAATGAAAGCACTGAAATTACAATACAAAGACAACAACAACAACAACAAAAAACTTGTGTACTTCTCCCGGAAACAATAATTACCTTCTTAAGCACGTCAAGATATGCAACTAATGCTTTTGCATCTCCCTCTGGAAACTCTGGTAGCATAGAACCAGCACTCTGGAGAGCCTGTTTGAACTTCTCCTCGTAAATTGACAGACAGCTAAACAAAGTGCTCCAGGAAACAGAGCGGAAAGTTTTCCCCTGAAGTAACTCGAAAACCCTTGACGCCCCCTCCTGACTGGAAGCCTGCATAAAATATCAGCTCAAACCACTCATCACTCGGAATGGAACATAAAATTGAAGTGATGCATACCAAATAACAAGAAACACATACCAAAGTACCCAACATTTTCAAGAAAGCCACAAGTGTGTGAAAATTGGAGTGATCTTCCCCAGCAAAATTTACAAAAGTCCACACAACATCATTACCCGTCAAAAAATCAGGTTCCTTCTGCATTGCCACCAAAACTAAGATCAGCTTATAAGAAATATAAAAATAGATAATATGTGAAATTAATGCCTACATTAAAGTATAAAATGAGAAGTTCACTGTAATGTCAATGATAAACTGATTCAATTTAGCCAGCATTGGAAGCATGCCAGTTTTGTTTTAAGAGCAATTTAAAAAGTTGGGAAAGGAAAGAACAAGACGTGAACAGGTCAGAACTAAACAAAAGAAGTGAAAGCCTTAGATAAGGCCATATCCAGGTTTAATAAATGAAGGCAAGATATAATTCCTTTGTGCAAGGAACCGCAAATGGCCAAAACACATCCGAATCATCGTCCTAGATTCACCATTTATAAGATTAGAAGAGCACGGTTTCTGCAGAATTATTGGTCCAAAATATTGCTTAATAATTCAAGACAACAATCGACCCTTCAAGTTTTCTACAGAACAATGAGGCCCTGGTCTGCCTTTTCCTGAAAACATGTGCTTTTGGGATGGACCATAATATCACTCCTGCAAACTACTAAAGTGCAAGTTTAAGGGCGGCTAATATACAAATTCATCTGGAAAGTTATATCTTGTGGTGACACTGACAAACACATATTATGTCAGCACTATAATGTAGGCCTTTATTCTAAAAATCCCTCATATTTTCCATGTTCCAAGTGTACCCTTTTAAATAAATTACTTCCTCTGTTACAACTCACGAAAGCCCATCCCAAGTCCCCATGCAATGGCATACACTTGCTTCGGCTTCAAGCCCTCCCTCTTTTCTACTTGATTCATTCAGGATAAAATTGTAGGTGATAAAAAATATAAAAAAATTCAAGTGATATGTACTTTTATTTCCATCTGACTACAAGCAATATGATGGAATACAGTATAATGTTGTGGTATAATGTTCTATTCATAGTTAGAAATTTTAAAACGAACAAAATACAGCATGCTTATGAAGAGAAAAAGACAGGATAATGTGACCTTTGTATCTTATATCAATGTCCATTCCAATTGGATAGCATGGTGTGAGAATTCATTTATATAAAAGACACTGACCTGATAAATTTCACTAACAAATTCCAAGAGTGACACAAATGGTTGAAGGCCACCTGATTCAGAGGCATGTGCAAAGCCAATGTTGCCATGCATGAAATCATGCTGTCCACTGGCAGTGTATGGGCTCAGCATTGTCATAGCCTTCTCCTTAATCTCCTTAACCTGTTACAACAAACCAAGGAAACATTTTAACACATGCCCAAAATAATCCCTCAGTAGAGTCTAATAACAAATCTACATCTCCATATACAATTTAAAATCCTTATAAATATGTTTCATATCCTTCATGAGTCATAGAATCAGCCTCAGCATTAGGTCTACATTGGCCAAAAGGTTGAAAATAGAACAAAGGCATATGCAGTACACTATAATAAATGCCGGAGTACCTTGTCTCTAGCAAGAGATTGAGATAAGAAACATGTGATAAGTTTGTGTAGGTACACATTATACATATAGGTTATATCTTCATCCTCATTCTGCAATTTAAAAAACAATTAAGTATGTTAGAAAGGAAACATAAACCCTGCTGCAAGATGGCCAACAGACCTAAAGCACTACTTGAGTAAAGCTTATAGAACAAATCATCTTGCACCCACCTGATAAGCAGCAGTTTGAAGAACCTTATCCAAAAAAAATTGGAATACATTGTTTGAAAAAATGGCTTCCAAGCAAGAAGATATACTATCAGCAATACTTGAATTAACACTGGATGTTGTTTCTGGTGAACCCACATCATGTCTTAACATCAAATGTACAGCCCAAGCAAGTTTTACACAACCAACAAAGCCCTCAACAGTTGGGTCATTTGCAGTAGTCATCAGCTACAAAGATCAGAAGTCCATCAATATAAAAGAAATCATCAGATACACAATAACTTCATTATTATTTTTTTCAGGGAGGGGAAAAACTGCTTCATTGGGTTGCCAACCATTTTCTTGTTGTATTCAATAGATAAAAATGTATTCCCTTCTTAGTAAGAAATTAAGAAAAAGGTATCCTTACAATTTCATGAAACTCCTTAGTAAAGGAAGCATCTTGGGCAAAGGCGGATGTTTTATCAGGAAAAGTGCTCAAAGCATCTGATACCAATGCAATAGCAAGAGAGAACAGGATACCATATGTGATCTGCATAGATATAACATCAGGACCGTGTAAAACAGATATGAGAGGTGTATAGCAAAGGGCAAGAAGAAAATCTGGATGTTCAACTTAAAGAAAATCATCTACCAAAAAAGAATGTTCATTACAAAACCATGTGTTATGAATTGTGAATAATCAGTGCCATGTTTCAGATACTAGACTAGAAGTTATACCTGATATTTCGATACATCAGTAGCGCTGTTAAGTTCAGCAGCACTATCCTTCAAAAGGGATAATACATCCTTCACATCTTTAGGACCTGCAAGAATATAGAGTTAAGAATACATAGCCGTAAATAGTTCCAATCCCAAGATCTCAGACAGGGATTCTAAAATAAAACAGAAACAAATTGCACATTTTGTAAGTTGGCTTTGGGCCCTTCATGCGCAGGTTAGGTGGAGGGCGAAGAAGGCCCCTTTCGGGGGGATGCAAATTTGTGCTAAACCAAAATGAGTGACAACAATCTTGAAAATGAGAAGAATCTTTTTATTTTTTAAAAGTAGGATCCTCGACAAAACTGAATAGCTAACTTTGGTTAGTTTGCAAAGACATGAAAGTCTGCAAGTGAGCTCACACATATGAGTTAGAAGAGCAATACTAACTTCAACTAACATGTGAACTTGCAAAACAGGTTACATAAACTAATGCTGCACAAGGAAAACCTTCCTTGTGCAAATTTGTGCTAAACCAAAATGAGTGCAACAATCTTGAAAATGAGAAGAATCTTTTTTTTTTTAAAAGTAGGATCCTCGACAAATCTGAATAGCTAACTTTGGTTAGTTTGCAAAGACATGAAAGTCTGCAAGTGAGCTCAAACATATGAGTAAGAAGAGCAATATTAACTTCAACTAACATGTGAACTTGCAAAACAGGTTACATAAACTAATGCAATGCACAAGGAAAACCTTCCTACATATAAGTTAGCAGATCGGTAAAAAAAAACAGAGGGACCAAACCAAGGTGTAAGAACCCTATATTTTGTAACCACAAATCCAACAAAAGTTTCATTTTCACCAACAGCAAACAAACACCACATAAATTTCAAGGAACTAGAACTACAAGTCTACAAGCATCAACTAATTGTCAACAAATAAACTAACTAACACACTAATTCCAAAATATTATCACTAAGAATTAGCAGCATAGGAAAGAATATGAAACAGCGATAGTGACAACCTGAGACTCATCGGACAACCTAAATAATTTGAATATCAAATTAAAGAGAGTATAACAAGATTATATGTGTGTTATGTTATCAAAACAAACAAGCAGATGCAAAGCTCAGGCGTGAAAGCCAATTTCAACAGCACAAAATTAGAAGCTTACTTGGGCGTACAACCAGAACAGAAAGTACAAGGCAATGAGAGAGGATGAGCCTTTCTCTGCTAACAACAGCTCTACGCTCAACTATTGCTCCTCGAGAATCAATAAGAAAACGTTCCGCACCAGGCCCACCTTGTCCAGCCGGTTCTTCTCGATTTAGCTCCTTTAATTGGCAGACAAAATAAGAATGAACAGATTAATAGATCAAAGAATGAGCTTAAGGAGGAAAAAAGGTCAGGTTTTAAGAAAATCAAAATAATGATGGTTAAACTGTTGACCGCTCATAAAAAGTAGAGTGACTGAGTCCAGATGAAATTAAAGAAATAATGTATTTAGTAGGATTCACACATACAGAAGCAGCAAAAGATTTTTCGGGGAAATCATTTGAGGCTTCATGCAACTTCAGAAACAGTAGTACAAATCCAAATCTTTGAGGAGCCTGTTTGTGAGTCTAAAGTTCATTGGATTTTACCCATAGCACATTGTTTTTCTCAAATATGCTTGATACAAGCACTATTACCAGATGGACTAGAAGTTTAGCATGTTTGTAAGCATAAGTATCCAAAAATAAGTGAAATAGATAGCTAGAGCTACCATTTTTGGGAAATCTTTTGAGTCTAGACTCCCTTGCCGTTTATAATAAGCCCCTTGTATTTCTCAATTATGTTTAATACAATGACCGACCAGATGGACTAGAAGGTAGCAAGTTTGCAGGCAAAACTATCCAAAAATAAGTGAAATAACTAGCTAGAACTAGTGTATGCACAAGCCAAGGCACACTATAAGCATTTCTAACCAAAAACAATAACTGTTGTCTGTTGATGAAAAATCCTACGACACCCAAAAACTTCAAAACATTGTCATTTCCTGGATTTGTTGACAATCCCTCAAAACATGTCCAATATATATACATATACAAAGTTCACTATCGAATCATCTTACTGATAACCAACAGCAGCCTTTGAAACCCTTTATTCCACTAAGCAAGATAGTGTTTCTACTAACTCTGCATTTGGAGAGAAATTATAGAAAAGGAAAAGAAACAAAGCACTGAAGGCCTTCAACTTCCATAGAGAAATTATAGAAAAGGAAAAGAAACAAAACACTGAAGGCCTTCAACTTCCACGATGAACTAAGCAAGATGGGTGACAGCATGTGTAACCTCACCTCTATATTATCGATTTTAGTAAGGAATTCAAGAAGGTGAAGAATTAGCAATCATGAAGGTATCTTTATACATGACCAAACTCTTGGATCTGGTATTGCTAATGACATGGTTTGTTAAATTTGGGGGGGGGGGGGAGATATGCTGTTGTGATCATGGACCTCTTTGTTCTTCTGAGTTTTCTGGATTTCAAAATAATATGAACACATATTCACGGTCCTCTTTGAGATTTGAGTAAAATAGTAGAATAGAAAAGAATAATTTGTTGTGCTGCAGAGTTTAGTGAAGGCAAATTGCTTCTCAGTCATCCTAGCAAACCTTTGATGAACAGTCTTCTAAATCCTATTCACTTGACAAACAATTTACAGCAAGAATGAGAAGGCTACTAGAGGGTTGAGACATAGCCTGTCCTAATATACTACTATAAACACTGATGTGTTGACGTTTGTTTTTTGTTTACGCTATGCGCTTATGCTGCTAGGTAAGGTCGTCAAACCCGTTGGGGGGGGGGATGATTTGTCAAATGTATTACAAAACTCGTGACAGTGTTCTCTG
This sequence comes from Fagopyrum tataricum, assembly GCA_002319775.1. Lineage (NCBI taxonomy): Eukaryota > Viridiplantae > Streptophyta > Magnoliopsida > Caryophyllales > Polygonaceae > Fagopyrum > Fagopyrum tataricum. The sequence goes on along the minus strand of CM008281.1, from coordinate 56,706,020 downwards.
TTGAGACTCCAGGAATTAACAAATCCCTCTCTATAAAGCTGCTAAAGTCGAAAAAGGGTAAGTCAAATAGACACTGGCTAATAGATAAAGCTGCAAACGGCATTGAAGGAGAACGAAACAGTAAAATCTCCCTATCTACTTTCCTCACCACAGATTATGTCTTGGCAACGAAGTTAGAAAGGGTAAGCAGTGTGGGATGTGTAGGCAGCATCGATCATCCAGAAAAAGGTAAAGCAAACAAAACAGACCGTCCATCACACTTCTCCTTTTAGAAATTCTTACATAACTCAGAATTTAATATTTTATTAATTTGTTCCATAATTTGACTGATAGATCTAGATTCTAGAGTCATGGGTGGTTAGGTATGAACAGTTCTAAGAGGATATAAGTATTACAATTATTTGCCTTCGTAAGAGGCTTTTATATACCGAGGAACGATAATATTCCAATCTTACAGATATTATATCTATTAGATTTAGGAACATATTAGCTTTAGGAACATTAATATATTCTGGTTTTTAGCTTTGATATAATTTAGTATATATTTAATCATCTTTTTCAGCTTATTTATATATACTTCCTATAAAAATATAGTTTATATTGTTCCAGTAGCATATATAGAGAGTTTTTATTATCCAGGGTCCGTTCGCTTTGGGGGATTTATGGGGACGATATTTATCAAAAAAATTCAACCTCATAGAGTGGGATTATTGGGGATGAAGAGTTTGAAAGAGGAAATAAAAATTAAAAATAATTATTAAAAAAAAAAAGCATGAGGCACCTAACGGGCATGAATATGGAAAAACCAAATGTAGTTTCAAAGTTCAAACCTTGATTAGAGAAATCAAATGTTGTCGAAGCCCAGCGTTTACAATATCCTCTACATATTTCTGAATATCATCAACTACAACATCATCTTGAAAACTCTGCTCAATTGTAACCGTCTGAAGAGGAGAAAACCCGTATATCAAATTGGAGATAGATGGAACCGAACTGAAAACAAAAAATCTCAAGCAAACAGCAAGAATATCTATAAGGACAGAGAGATACCCGCAGAAGTGCGTGTAACGCTGTGATCAGATCTCTTCTCTCTGTATACCAGAGCCCTGAAGCCAGACGCAAAATTTCCAATGGTTCTCGTCCTAGTAAGCCCCACTATTGGAAGATGCATTGTAAATTAATTTCAACAAGCAGGAAAAAGGTTAAGGAAAACATATCACACACACACACTCACAACAAAAGAGCAACTTACCTCTTGATTTGTGGAAACAAGCAAACGCACACATTCAATTTCATTGAGATGTAGATCATCACTTAATTTTAACACCTGAACATTTAACAGAAACATAATCAGGAAAATAGGAGAGAGGAAGTAACAAATGAAACCCAGGAATATGAGTCTTCATATTCAAAAGTAATACAGGGAGTAAGCTAACAAGGATCTATATTTTCCAACAAATGCATTCATATCTCCATCCAAATCTTGCGATTCTATGATCCATAGGGTGGAACAATCCAATTCTTACATAAGATCTTAATATATTCAATTTTGATTATACATACAATTCTAACTATCACCCATGCCATGCAATTAATTTAGTGTTAACTTATCCATATTTTATATCTATATTCACAAACCTCTAACTTTAGAACTAAAAGTCGTGGCAAACATGAAACCTTTTTATATTGAAAGACTATAGATATTTTGAAGTTTTTATTTATCAGCTCTAATCAGCTGATATAGGTTTTTCATATTATTAATCTCATTTGTATTATTACTTAATAGTCTAAATAGAAATAACTATATGAAATTTACTACATATTATGTTAGCATTATAATACAAATATTTATTTAGTATAGAATTTTTAGATCCTACAATTTGATTGTGTAAAGAGGCAATATCATCCTCATCCTCCTAACAGTGGGTATAGTTTGCTCTCATATTGCATCTCCACCTAACACCAAGAGTAGCTGTCTTGCTGATTTATTCACCTAGAATGCTACCTTCTGGGAGAAATCCCCTAACGTTAGCATGTATCCATTCGATCAATGAAGGCGATATTAAGTAAAGAGGTAGACTTCAACACTAAATTGGCTAAATTTTCGTCACGGATTGCAATTGAGCTAAAACCCTAAAACCTACGCAGCATACATAAAAAAAAAAAAAAAAAAAACATTTAGCCAGAGAGGAGAGATAGAGCTAACAATGTGAACGTCCTGCTCATCGAGCGTCACTGGTGTGGAGTCAGGAAGCCTGACTTCTCTGGACTCTACCTCGGAACGGTCCGCCGGCCTTGGAGGCTGCATATAAAGAAAAAATGTATTGCCTCAAACCTAAATAATGAAAATGGTAAAACTTGTGCAGACAGAGAGGCATCAAACCGGAAAGGAGAGAAGATTCTGAAGAGAGGGAAGGGAGTTGCGAATGGAGTGAATAAGCTCAATTCTCTGAGACGGTGAGGGGGGAGTGGAGCAGAGCAGAACCGACTCGATTGTAGCGAGAAGCTGCTTGGCAGAGACCATCACTGTGAGCTGTATGCCGCAGTTAGGAATGACAGTGAGAAGGCGCGCGTACCTCGCCTTGCAACTCCGGGACCGCGCGCTGCTGCGATGCTCCGGGGAAGACGGAGCTCTCAATTTGGGGACTAGGGTTCGCTGAAAATCGAATAGAGGAAGAGAGCAGAGAAGCGCGGGCAGCTGGGGTTGGGGGTTTAATGAAAATTTTATTTTTTTAAAAAAGCGGAAGCCGCGAAACGTGACCGGCCCGTCCCTCTGTTAATTAGGCCTGTACGCGCTTCTTTGCCGCCCCCCTCATGGAATAAATCCTCAACTCAAAGCAGCGAAATAGAGAGAGAGAAGAACAAACCGGCTGTCTTCTTGGCTATGGACGTTCAAAGGGGAACTGAGAGCCTTCGAAATGTTGGACCAGTTTTCTATCAATGGAATGAAATTTGATCTCCTCTGGAGTAGAAATAACAAAAAACGAGATCCAAAACCTAAACATTATACCAAGAACTAGTTTCTAACAGATTGTTTCGCTTTGTACATTGAACACGAATATAACGATTATTCTAAAATTTTATATTAAATGTTTTTAAATTTTAACGTATCTTGACATATGATTCCTTTAACATTTTGTTATAGGCCCTGACTAAGATCCGGTTTAGATCTCCTCTCTCTATTTGCTTTTTCGACGCCTGGTGTGTTTCTATTTTAAAAACAGAACCAACTTTTACAGTTTTAAATCTATGAACTTCTTAGCTCTTCTTGATAGTTCCATCCTATCGGTAGTTTTTTATGTCTTGTGAGTTGCATATGTTACCGCCCTTCCATGTGGTTATATGTAACAACAAGAGGTCTCTCTTATTTTATCCTAAACTGATATTTAAATCTCTTATAGATAATTCCTTCTCATTTGTCTTTGATGTTCAGTTGATTTCTTATCTTCTGATGTATCATTCTAGTGAGAACCATTACAATGAAATATGATAATTGACTGCTTTATTTGCGGTTTTAATAATGTTATAAAAGAATTCATAAGCAACTTCTCCCTAGCGGAGGAGTTGTCTTGGAGCTCACCAACTGTATTCGAAATATTTTACTAGCTTTATTTCTTCTTTGTTGTAGGATTCATAGGGGTATATATTCGAGCGCACCCACGGAAATAAGACGAATTTGTGAACTCAAGAACAAGAATACCAATGTGCCTGCCTCTTTGGGCAAGAACACTTTGAACAAAGTACATAATATTATACGGAAAAAACAAATCTCAGTGGATCCCCTCATAATACAACTGACAATAGCAAATTTTGCTTCTTTTTCCCCTCCCTTTAAAAAACAAAAAAAAGCCCAATTTTTCCTTTGGCTACACAAGCTCTTGCTTGTGTATTTGGAATAACTTTCGGACCCTTCGAGTCTGTCAAATACTCTCTTTGTTGAGAGGAAATATTATAGCAAAAAACTATAACTCTAAACCGCCGGAAATTTGCCTTTGAGGTAGAACCATGAACCGAAGCACCACTGCAAAAGCCGACCCAAGAACCAGACCAGGTAAAACTCGAGTTATTTATGTGATTTGACCACTGATTTGGTCCAATCCGGATGAGTTACGATGGATTCACTCGATTATTTGCACATTAAACTTGAAATTAGTGAATCTACTCACTTGTTGTTGAGCATTTTTTTTATTAAAGTAACATCTTTTTTGAACAAACCCTTGTCATGAATAAGCAATCTTGAACAAATGAATAAACTTGTGACCAAACTCGAAGTAGTTATAGAGGAATATTCATGACCATTCATCCCATTTTTGTTTTGAGGCAAATAAATCTAATCTTTAAGGTACGAAGAAGTTATAGAGGGTTTTTTTTTTTCTTTCGTTTTCAAATGTTTTCTTTGTTTGGGTTTTTTAATTTTGTGATTTAAGTTCTTCTCAATTTCGTTGCATATTTATCTCCTTTGTTGTGTTTTCGTATCCTTTTCTTTGTTTTTCCTCCCTAAAGTTCGTTCTTGGTCTTCTTTCATGTTTATCAAATTTATGGTGTTCTAATTTTGAGATTTTTAACTGTTTTAGTTTTGTTTTAACTCCTTTCAATCGGTTTAGTTGTTTATGGTTATGTATGATAGGTTTAAACTCCTTTTGTTGATTTTTGTAATTTTCTTTTTATTGAAAATTTTTTCTTACGTCCAAACTCTTAACCTATTCCCTTAAGTTTTTTTTCTTCTTATACTTGTTTCTTTTTCTAAGGCTTATTTTTCTTCAAAGTTCAAACCAACCTTTACACAAACCTTCGACTTCCTTTCTTTTACCTCTAATCTCCAGCTTTATTTGATATTTCTCTCAAAACCGAATTACACTATGAACAATTGAAACCTATAACCTTTTATCTTCCCCAAAACTTTGTTTTGTTTCCTATCTAACTCGTTAAAGAAAACTATCCAACAATAATTGATATATGAGTTAGGTGAAGGAACAAGAGGAATAAGAGTGAGAAGATGTGAATCTCTCGTATCGAATATTTTTCCTAACCAAATGTCGAGTAATCAATTCCTACTTGAACAATCTCAAGTGTCTTTATGCTCATATGAACAATTTTGATTGTGATGTTCTATTATCTAACTATGTGAGTTACATTTACCTTTATGATGTCCCTTGACTACTCTCTATATTATTTGGGGATCTCGGGAGATACAAACACCCGTTTTGGTGTTCCTCTTCTCCTAGTTCCACTTCCGAAAAAAAATATTATTTCAACAATTCTCCATATCCGAAATCCATGATTTAAATGATAATGTTAGGAAATTGCCAATTTCCATAAAACTAACATTGAAATATTCAATGTTTTTTTAGAAAGGTTGTTTGAGATTTTGAAAAAATCACGAAGTTAAGGTTCAAACAATATTTATTATTCTTGAAAACTTGATGATGTATTTCCGTATGTTGGATAATTTTCCATCTTCCCATGAATGGACTTTGAAAAAAACTGAGGGAAAAAAGGTCAAACCCCTCAATTGAGAAAAACACATGAAGTATTGGACATAACTTGAAATTTAAAACAATTTGTTACTTTAAATTTTGATGTTGTGTACAACCAAAAAAAACGGGTTTCCTTAACCCACTGTACATATCTACACATGTGCCCTTGTTTAGTCGTGATAAATGGCAAGGCGCCAAAGAATCGGGTTTACATAGCCCACCGAACCCATCCTTTATTAAACCATTCGCGAATAGTCTATAATTATACGTTTGCGATCTAAACAAGTCTTATAAGACATTAATGAAAAAAGGAGTCTTCCGCGCGCTCCGCAAAAGCCTTCAAAGATTTGCGCTTTGTGAAAATCTCACCCGGTTTTAAAAATTTGGGTGATGAAATCTATAACTTTGCTTAGTTGGAATGACTTTCCTTTTGAAGACGCTTCTCGAGTGTGGCCTAAACAAATGTTCCGGAAGATGCCATAATCACATGCCCTTGTTGATCGTGGTTGTGTTCGAGGTCTCCGAAGATCCTCCATCTTGGTGGCGGGAACGTCATTAGATCCACATTTCCGCGAAAGGTATGATATCCCCTTGAAAAGGGTTTATACTATCACGCTTCCCAGCAGCGAGACACCGCGCTAGTTCATCTATCCCGTGTCTTCTCTATGTTTTCCCAACCTCGAATGTTCATCGCCTTCTCCCGTGTTTTGCTTGTTCAGACTTTTTTCGGATCTTTTTTTACTTTTCCGGTCAATTGCTTGTTGTGTTTATCTCTTGTTTTTGTAGCTATTTGTGTGACGATTTGTTCATTTTCGGTCTTCAGCCTCTCGATACACCAAGTTTGTTTGGTGTAGTCGAGTTTCTTACCTTATTGATAAAAAAAAAGGCTTGTACAAATACGGGTTCGGGTCCATCGGGACGGGAAAGTTAAACCGCCGTCAGGCCTTCAACACACCTACGTCTAACTCCGGTGGATCATCAGCTCGTATGTATCTTATTCTGAGATTCTCGTCTTATATCACCGTGCTCTCAAATATTGGTACAATGAATTCAAGGGTTAAATATTGGTTAAATTCAATTTATAAGGGATTAAACATATCTGCATCGAGTTTTTTTTTTCCAGATAACGATTAAATATATGTTAACATCGAGTTTTCAAAAGTGTTGTCATTTGTAAAGTCACAACTTAAATCACATCGGTAGCACACATGATAAAACACAATATCTCATTGGACGTTGGCGTGAAGAATTTTTACTAGTGTTAAGTGTTGGCATGCAGAAGTCTTATTAATGCTCGGTTGTCGTAATAAATGTTATTTTCGTAGCTTACAAATGTTAACTAGGCTTATTCATAATGAGTTGTGGCATTAGTATATACTAACAACCTAGGCTGGTATTTTGTGTTGTTAAAACTAAATTACATTGGATAATATCGTAAAAACTCGTAGATTGTCTTCTCATCCCTAGAGAAAACCCCCTGCTTGCAGCACCAAATTGTGTTACACTTGCCGACGGTCAGCCCCTTACCGACTCCATTCGATACTTCTCCATTAAGAGGTACTTGTTCCTTGACTTATCAAATTCTTTCTTTCGTTCTGATGTCTTCTACTTCAGCTCGCTTTGCGTGTTTTGTTAATGACAATTCGATACTTCTCCATTGATGCAAGGTATTTATATTCAAGATGGAGAGGGAATATTCGTTGGCTTTAATTTTATACGAACGACTTCCCATATTTTGTTAATTTTATGGGTGTAGTAGGCATACATTTAAAGAATGCAAGACAAAGAAAGATGTTGGTATAGAGACAAGGACTGAACAATACGGGTCATGGATGTGTGACATCTCAATTGGGATGGATCAAATAAAGATTGGAAATGAATGGTGGACCACGGGAGGAGGATATGTGTAGAAATAAACGGGATAATATGTCAATCAGAGAGAAAATAAATGTTGCATTCAATAAAATGGAGCAATTAAATGAGCCTGATCTGGAGCAGAAGAGGGATAAACTCGAACTCGTATATAGCAGTAGAAAACGGACCAATTTTAAGTGGTAAAAGAAGGACTATTTTTATATCTATGGGCAGTGGTGGAGCTGTAAAATTTCCGTAGGTGGGCTCAGATTTCTTTATAAGACATGTTGCATCTTTAATTTAGAAATTAAATATATTGTATTTGATTAAAATAAAATCCATTTTTGCTGCTCCTAGGAACTCGAACTTTCAACTCTAGAAACCTCCTACCTTACATCTACTAGATGATCTAGCAAAATAGAATGTGTGGTATCCCGTTTTGAGGAGGATTTTTCTTCTTTTTTTTTTCTTTATAAGGCGAAACGACGTCACAACTTGCAAGTCGGGACACCGTACCCCCTTTCACCCCCTTGTATCCACCAATGTCTACGGGAGTCAAGATAATAATATGGAAGAAGTTTTGTTGAAGAAGAAAAAAGGTGAATATGTTGTTAGTGATAATCGTGATGTAAAGTAAAATTGATTGGATATGCCATAATCACGAACAAAAATGAAACTATTTAATTGTAATTGTCACGGATTGGGCAATCCGTGACAATTACAACTATCTAGAACCGTGTTGCACAAATATGTTTTTTATTCATGGAAACGATGTGTGTACAAAGACGATAACGGGAAACATTATGCTCAAATGTGGATATAGTTAAGGAATTGGAGTCGATAGTGATAATCTTTCTATTGGGTTGGACATGTTCTTCGAAGAGTAGTGACGTTAATGTTATTTAAGTTTAAAAGAGGCATGTCATGGTTGAAACTATTGAGTGGAAAACATATGGGGAAATATGTGTTGGTGGGAGTACGATAGAAATTAGAAAATGGAACATTAGAAGTTTATTAAGAATTTTTGGAATTCTTATAATGACTCTATGGCGATGTTTAGAGATTTCGATGAGACCACTTCCAACATGAAATATGAGGGAGCTTAAGGATGTAAAGGGAGATGACATATTTTAATGATGCTTTAGATGAATGTGGGTTGACTGATTTAGGCTGGTAAGGTATGTAATACACTTGAGAAAGAGGGTTGCAAGCTCACAACTTATCAAGGAGCGTTTTGATAGATTTGTAGCGTCACGGGATTGGATTACAAGTACCCAAAGTATAGAGTTGACAGTATGCCGAGGTTAACTATTGATCATTGTCCTATCACCTTGGACATTTTGAGATACCAACATAATAATTACGAGAATAAGGTACATGCCAATTTTTGAGACATGGTTGGAGCACGAGAAGTGTGAAATTAATGATTGTTACAAATATTTGGGGCTACACAAGGGCGCGAGATATTGTTGACATATTCAATTTGTGATGACGGATCTCGCTGAGTAGGGAAAGTACACAATCAAGCAGTGTCTCTAGGAGATTAAAAGGTTAGAAGCTTTGCTGAAAATTGTACGGGAAAACTATCATCACAAGTCACAACATAATTTAGACTATGGCCATTGACTAGTAAACTATTTGAAAATTAGACCTCCCTCCTAAAGTCTTAAATTTGAAAATTTTGTAATGAAGTTATAGGTGTTAAGCACGAGGTACATAAACACATAATTGATTCTAACCAGGCATTTGATGTGATAGATGTGGTGAGGAAGATGAAAATTTATTTCATGCAATTTATAACATTCTAAAGGTGCAATTGTGTGGGAGGGTTCTTATGTATATAAGTGGATTGGATCTAAACCATATGACACCAGGTGACATGATAAAATCGTTAAGGGATCGTCATGGGATGAAGGCAATGGAAGATTTTATGAAAAATGCATGTATATGATGGACTATTAGAAACAAATTTATTTTTTCGGAGGAAGGACGAAATATAAATCTTATTTGAGAGAGCTTCAAGATATTGGTCAATGATTACATGGAGAAAAATAATGGTGATGCTACGAGAGAAAATCGCGGGGTTTCTAATGGAAGTGATCACAAAGATGTTATGAGCTTGTCTGATGTTAATGATGTACAAAGTAGGGACAAAATTGGATGACATGAGCCACATGAGCCTTTCAAGATTGAAACTAATGCATATGTTAAAATCAGGGAGATGTTGGTTTGGGTGTGACGTTTGTAGGAGATCACCATGATTAAGAGACACTTGGGAGGGCATTCAAATCCCTGTGAAAACCAGTTGACTCATTCTCCTTAGCCCTAGCAACAACAAGGTCCAATTTACCCTAAAACAATGAAACCTCGAAGTCAATTTTATAAGAATCAAAGCTATGCAAACCCTAATAGAAGAGAAAGAAAAGAGTTCATCACCAAACCCTAACCTGAAAAGATGAAGAAGGGAGACGAAAAAGCTAGTAATGACAACGAAGAAGAGCGGTGAAGAGAGGTAGCAATGAAAGACGAAGAAAGGCGACGGACGACGAAGTGAATCGCCAATGTCTAGAAAAGAGAGAACGAGAGCATTAGAAATTAAAAACCCTATTTATACCTATATACTTAATACCCTAATATTAAAAAAACTGCACTACTAACTCAATTCTCTTATTAAGAAAAGGTTAAAGTTAACAAAATGAATAACTAAAAAACATACTTCAAAATACATAAAATTAACAAAATGATGTTAAAACAATAATTAAATTAAAGTAAATATTAATGTACTTTCTATATAATTTTAAGAAAAAGTATTTTTATTTTGTATTTCTAAAAAAAAAAGAAATTAAAGTTTGTTAGAATTTCGGATTAGAATGAGAATTTTTAAAATTTTAGCTAATTAATTAAATTGAATAGTAATGTGACATGACATAGCAAATAACTTACACATGTAAATTTTATGACGTGGATTTACGGAATTGTGTTCAAGTATAAGTTCACAGGGCTGATTCAACACATAGAATAAATGTAATATTTTAAAATAACTTTTTTTTCCCCACGTGTGGAACCGATTAATTCCACCAAATATATAATATCAAATAATTTTCATAATTATTAATTTCACAAAATGCAGAATTACCGTAGTGTATTTGTATCACACTGTCCATATTCTTTTGGCTTATCAGTTTATACAGAGGTAAGAGAGGGGAAGGGTCAGAAGGGAAAGATGATGATAGTAAGCTCATGCCGCCAAAGGTTTTTCTCTCATTCTTCCGTTGCTTCCACCTCTTCTGTTCTTCAGGAACTCACTCTTGCTCAACCTAAAGGTTCATTTCTGAATTATTTTTATCGAACAGCATTTGCAATTCTTTGCTATAATTATCAATTACAGGTTCGTCTTTGTTGCAACGCTATTCAGTTTGAATGTTTCTTTCTGCAAATTTCCCGTTTGTCTTGGATGACTAATAGTGAACCCTTACTTGCATTTTCTTTCAATTAGCTTGTATGTTTCCTTGATTTTTGTGTTACATGGGGTGGTACAATTAGTTTCAAAGTCCATTTCGTAGTGCAGTCAGGTTTCCATGTGAAACAATTCAGTTCAAGTCGAATAAATGTCAATTGCTGATGAACTACATTATCTAGGGTTAGGGTTGAAGGTGTTTGACGCAGTTTTTTTTTTTTTTAAAAAAAATCTGATCTTGAACTCCGCCTTGTTCAAATCCGAAGAACTTAATTGCCCACTTCCAATGGATAAAATCATATAAGATTCAAGTTTGCCTATGTTATCACAAACGATTCATCACATCGAGTTTCCATTCTGCACCTTGACGTTCTGTTTAGATTTGTGGATGAGATATCTCTAGTCTGTAATCATTACCGTTGAGTTGCTCCTAGTTGTTGATTTCAGCAATCAAATGTGTAAACTTTCCGACCCGATTTGTCTTGCAAATATGTTAATGTGGCAGGGATTGCCAAGGTTGTGCTGAAGAAAGGTAAGGCACAACTCTTCAAAGATGGAAGTCCAATGGTTTACAGTGGAGCAGTTGATAGGATCATAGGTAGGCCACCGCCTAGAACTGGAGATATGGTACTGCTCGCTGATGGAGCGGAAAAAACGATAGGATGGGGCCTTTATAACTCCGTCAGTATGTTCTGTGTTCGGTTGATGCAGTTTGAAGAGGAAGCATTAAGGTATTCATTTTATATAATAAAGGAAATTAACAATTTTATTCTTTTTCCATTCTTTCACATTTATTCATTTCATGGCTGTGTAGAGATCAGAGTTGTGTATTAAACATGGAAAGATTACTAGAAACTAGAATCTCTGAAGCTGCAGAGTTGCGGAATCATTTAGGCCTTCCTTCTCCCCATACAAACGCATATCGTCTTGTCAATAGTGAAGGAGATAGGTAAGTCTTTATGGAAGTGTTTGCTGACACTGTTAAAGCCACTCTCTCAGAAGTTTTGACATTGCATTGTTGTATATATTCTTACTACTTTCTACTTTTTTGTTCTTTTATAAAGGTTTTTCTATTCAACCTCAGGTTGTCTGGATTAATTGTTGATATATTCGGTGATGTAGCTGTTGTGGCATCATCGGCAGCGTGGGTTGAGAAGTACAGGCCTGCAATCGAGGCTTGCATCCATAAACTTGAAGGTATTAATTACATTAGTTGGAGACCATCTGTTAGCATGCTTAAAGAGGAGGGACTGGATCCATCAAATCTAAAGGAAACTCCGGCATTTGCTCCCCCTAAAACAGTAAAGGTTGGTATCATATCCAGACTAAAGTGATTCACTTGACCATATATGAAAACTCAACGGGAAGTTGGTAATGTCTCCACTATAATGACTACCTTATTGTTTTGAGCAAAATAAGTTATGATGCTAAAAAGAGAAGGTAAAACTGCATATTTCCCCCTCGAATTGCTATATTGGAAATAATTTACACGAGCTATTAGGAGGACTAGCAGTGACAGAAGGAAATGACTTTCCGCAGCTTGTAATTCATCTTAGTAATGAAGTTTAAATAACACTAGCTTTATCAGGCTTTTTCATGTGATGATGTGATTTTTACTTCCAGGTAAAGGAAAACAATGTCTCTTATACTGTCTCGCTTGAAGGTCAGAAAACAGGGTTTTATGCTGATCAGCGTGAAAACCGTAAGTTCATATCAACATTCTGCAAAGACCAACGAGTACTTGATATTTGCTGCTACAGTGGCGGATTTGCACTAAATGCAGCACGAGGAGGTGCTGCTAGTGTTATAGGTAATTATCTCACGAGAACTGATCTCTATCTCATGTCTGTTGATCTAGAGGTACACCGATGAAGAACTGAAGATAGTTCTTTCAAAATTCTTCGGTGCATGGTCTAGATTAAGATACAATCAAGTTTCAACATGTTACTTGGTTGAGTATGCTGACTTTCTTCAATTGAGAGCTATTTTATATCATTGGACATCGAAGTCCAGGTTCTATTGTGGCATTCCACAATACAGTCTTGCAGGTTTCAAATGTTTACATCAATATTCTGCATGACTAAAGATAGTATTGTGGTTTCAATTTTCTGTATAATGGAATATAGATGCAGGAGTTTGCAGGGTCATTGGTGGGACTTCAGTTATAGTCTCAGTTGTCTGGTTGCTTCTTATGATTCAATTTGTGAATAGCTTTTACTTAAATAGAACCTTCCCCATTTTGTCTGGCAGGTATAGATTCTTCTTCACCAGCTATTGAGCTTGCCAAGGAAAATCTGCTTCTTAATGAACTTGATCACAATCGTGTATCATTTTTGCGACAGGATGCAACCGAGTTTATGAAAGATGCCGCTTCTCGGAATGAGTCATGGGATATTGTTATTCTAGACCCACCGAAGCTGGCTCCTCGCAAGAAGGTCTTGTAATTTCTGCTATTAAGTTCTCTCCACTGCTATTGATTTCTAACTAAGTATTGAACCAATGACGTTAAAATATGATCCGTAATTTTAAATAAGTGTCATGATTATTACAAGTGTTATTTTACTCACGCTGTATCCTTGAAATTTCCTCTATTGGATCTCCCTCTTAATTGTCTGTATTATTATGTATTCCAGGTTTTGAAGAATGCATCTGGCATGTATAGGAATTTGAATGCCTTGGCGATGCAACTGACAAAAAGAGGTGGCTTTCTGATGACATGCTCGTGTTCAGGGGCTATGACACAGAGTGGAATGTTCACAAGTATTCTTAAGGAAAGTAGTCGTTTTTATATAACTATCTTAATCTGATGAATGATGATAACTTTAACTTATCTCCTGCAAAAAGAAAAAAATATTGCAACTTGCAAGTTTTACATGGAAAGTTGAGTAGTAAACGAAGAAACTGCCATTGGAGCAGGACAGGTTTTTGGTTGTTTTCTTGATATTTTGGAAGACATTTATTATATTTATAAAATAAAACAGTATCCCTTATTACCAAGAGAGTCATAGGTGAAGTGCTCTTGGGGAAAGGAATTTGGCATAGTAAGATTTGAGGAAGCAACTTTACAAAGAGAAATATAAGAATGCCGCAATTTTTACATGGAAAGTTCAGTAGTAAATGAAGAAATATCTTATTAGAGAAGTGACTTGATCTTGCATAAACTTTTACAACTCATTAGAGAATTGAAAAGTGCAATTACACAAGAAATACTACATTTCTTCCTGCTTAATAGCATATGATGAAAGCTCCAATCAGACCAACACTTGTAACTAATTTTCCTGGCTCACAGACACTTAACTTCTTTTGCTCAAGCATTTAGCAAACAATGGTCCTAGTACAGCATGTTCAGTTGGTTACGGAACATGAGTCCTGACTGGTATAATTTTGCGATACAGGGTGCGGCTTCAATGTCAGGAAGAAGGGTGACCCTTGTCCGTAAGGCTGGAGCTGCTTGTGATCATCCAATCGACCCTTCCTACCCTGAAGGAGCCTATCTTTCTAATGTTTTGCTTAGGGTGTTGTAATAACACTGATAAAACCTTTACTGTCATATTATGAAAGTTACAAATTACAACTGGAATTCAGGGCACGGGATGTTACTTGGCATTACTATCCTACTTTGAGTTTGATGCCAATTTTTACACTACTGATCATTTCCATTTCCTTTTCGTTTTTTTTTCCTCCCATGATTACAATTTACCACCAATCTTTTCCTTCCGTGATGCAACTCACGTCGGCAAGTATGTTTTAGGCTGATCTACCTCTAGGTGATAAGTCAAACCGTTTTCTTTATGTATATAAAAAATATATATTCATAATACCCAATAATTTTATGCTTCAAGTCCCACCAAAATTTCTCAAAAAGTTTAAAGGCATATAGTTATCATATTCTCTTGGTGTAAACATCTAATTCTTCAATTTAGCAACTGCACGTAAATAAATACACAAACCATTTGTAATTGGAAATCATCCTCTCTTTTTTCCGTCTCCGCAAACAAGTAGAAAATTCACGCAAAAACAAATCTGTCACGGCTGATTATCTTCTACGAAAGATCAACCGTAAAACGCATTGCATATACGACATTGGGAACTAATGATTACATTTATACACCAAAATATAAAAAGAAATTGTATTGTGTTCGTTCACCTGCCCTCAGACTTCACCAGCTGCGAGAACACCTTGCTCATCGAGACACCAGACAGATCATCCACATTGGTTCCCTCAAACTGGATACCTGAAGACGAATCTTCAAGCTCATGATCCATTTGATTGAAGTTGTTGATCTGTGGTGCGAGATCTCCAATCATATTTGTACTATTATCTTCAGGATCATCTTGGATCACTGCCTCCTGAAGCTGAAGAGCATACTCCAAATTCCATAGTACATCTCCCATGGAAGGCCTGTCAACACCAAAGTCAGCTAAACACTTCTCAGCTGTTTCCCCGAATTTCCTAAGTGACTCAGGTTTCACATCTCCTACAAGATTAGGGTCTATGATCTGATCTAACTGGCCCTTTTTCTGCCATTTCATTGCCCATTCAGCTAGATTCACCATTTCCCTCTGGAGCGTCGGGTCTATAACGGGCCTTGCACACAAAACTTCAAACAGAACCACCCCGAACGAGTACACATCGGATTTTTCCGTTAGCTGTTGTCTCCTGAAGTACTCAGGATCAAGATATCCAAAACTTCCCTTGACTGCTGTGCTCACATGGGTCTGATCTAGTTCAGGACCCGTCTTTGACAATCCGAAATCAGCAACTTTAGCCATATAGTTCTCATCAAGCAAAATGTTAGCAGATTTTACATCTCGGTGGATAACCGCTTTTGCGTCGCCTGTATGGAGGTAGTGAAGTCCTCTAGCTGATCCAATGCAAATCTCAAGCCTCTGCTTCCAACTCAACGTGGGGAGACCGGAACCATAAAGATGGCTCTTAAGAGTCCCGTTTTCCATGTACTCATATATTAAGATCATTTCGTTCCTCTCATCACAGTACCCGATAAGGGAGACCAAATGGCGGTGGCGAAACTGAGAAAGCATCTCTATTTCCGTCCTAAACTCCGCTAGCCCTTGATGAGACTGAGGGTTACCTCTCTTTGCAGCAACTTTAGTTCCGTCGCTCAAGACTCCTTGATAGACCTTTCCAAATCCACCAATCCCAATAACCAAGCTTTCATCAAAGTTGTTTGTAGCTTCTTGGACAGCAGAGAAAGGGATTCGATACCCCAAGTTGGAGACAGCACTCAAAGTAGTTGTACCATTTGAGAATTTACTTCCCATGGTGTATGAGCTTCCACCAGTAAGAGACAAAGGAAGCCAAGTCTTGGATTGGCCTTGAAGTCCTTGCTGCTTTCTTCTCTTGCAACAGATGAGAAAAATGCAACCTAAGATTACAAGAAAAGCTGCTCCAACAGATATGCCTACTACTAGCCCAATCTTACTCTTGCTACTTGTCCCCGACGAATTAACAAAACTATTGCTGCTTAAACTGCCTTGAGAATTATTCATTTTCATAATCTCCAATCCATTCAATATACCATCAGGATAAGTAGCAATTGTAGACGGGCCAATACTAACAAGAAGCTTATTACTAGTAGCTTTCAAAGTAATAGTATCCATGAAAACAGGATGATCCAGACTGTTATCGGCCATAGTGGTGAGGTCAAGGTCCTTAGACACATACCAGGAGTTGATAAACACATTGAAGTATAGATAGTTTGCAGAAGTGCTCACTATATCACAGTAGTGAAACCGAACAAAATACTGAAAACCTGGATCCACATCAAATTGCCATGTCACGTTAAAATTGTACGCAGGGTTGCTTTGCGAGTTCATCCTCTTGCAACTTCCATAGACAGATCTTGGAGCTGTATCTTCCGTCGCTAAGTCGGGTAAGTAACGAACAGCTGACGGTTTTGACACGTTTACAACCAGGTTCTCGTTTAACAAGAACTTGTCGTCAGGAACCCAAGTTCGCCAAAGGGTGTCATTGTAGTAGTTTACTTTAGGCCCTCCCATATTGACTCTTGCAACGGTTTCCAAAGCCTGTCCGACAAGGCCATTGTAGGAACCAGCTAGATTTACCAAGATGGCATCGTCTCTGATGAGGGAGTCAGGGACTGAAACAATTTCCAACCCGTTCAAGAAAGCAATGGAACTTGCAGAAGGTGTGAAGGTAATAACAAGGTTATCTGATGTCACGTTTACTGAGTACTCTTTCACGGTGGCTGAGTTCGAAGGGGTGAAATCACCGAGGAGTACAAACTCTTGAGTGGAAACTGAGAACTTTGCTTCACTCATATTATAAGTTTTGTAAACGAATGGGAAGAAATAGAGCCGGATGAAGTGCCTTCCTTTTTGGTTGATTGAAAAGGTGAACTTGGAGGTTGCAGTGAAAATCCTTGCAGTTTGGTATAGAGTTGCATTGGTTGAATCTGTTGTAATTGAATTGGATGAAGTGTTTCCTGTGATGTCTTGCGGAGTGGATAAGTACTTCGAGGCATACTGATCGGCTACAAAGACGCGATTACCAACTGTTGTATTTGTTGAAGATCCACAATCCAATAAGTAACTGTCTGATGCATCAGCCACTTTGTGCAAGCTGACCAAATATAGTAGAAACAAAACCCAGACAGCCATTTTGTGCCCTCTAAACTCCATTTTCAGATCTTCTGGTAGGAAGTAGCAAACAGAAATTGAAAATCAGCTTATGACAAATTTGAAGTAAAATCAAGCACAATGATTTTCACAGCACAAAAACAACAATTATTAGCAAAAGCTTCAAATGAACAAGGGAATCTAAACCAAAGATATCGGCTTAGCAAATACTGTAAATCCAATATGCCTATGCTATATGAAGCCTTTGTATAATCAAATGTTTCCTTCTAATTCAGCTCCTACTCACCCTATTCTAGTATATCTATTGTTTAGAGTCCAAATTACATGAAATTTCTCCTCTTTTCTTTTCGAGGATGAATTCTTTATCCAGTCTGCAAGCTTCTTTTTTGGTGAAGACAGATGAATCATGATAAACTCATAGCAACAAATTTTGGAAAAGAAACATTTCAAACTAATTCGTTCAAATTTAGTCCCTCAACTATGAAGATTATCTCTTCCCTCAACAGAAAATAAGGACAAAGAAGTAGTATAACATTAAAACAAAATAAGAGTAGAGAGAGAGACAAAAAGAAAATCACCATTTCATCACCATCTTCCAAGCTTCAGTCAAAATTGCCAAATTGGAGAGGTATAACCACACCCCAAGCTCAGATTCACCTTTTAGAGGAACAGAACTCAGAAACTCCAAAGATTTCCAAGCTTAAAATTGAGAAAATTATGTAAATATTACCTTCCAAGATGAACGCAGGCTCCAAACAAGTAGGCAGAAGACAGAGTACAGCAGATACCCAGATTGTCTGATTGATAAGTTGGCTTTAGATATTGTATTTTACCTAGAAACGCGCAAAAACCCAAGTGGGATTTTCGCAATTTAATCAAATTTAACGACGGGGATGGTGATTGATTGAAATTTAAGGAATAAATTGGTAAATTGGTCAATTGGTCATGTGCAAACACCAGCTGGAAAAGTGAATTTGGTATAAAAATTATTGCATAGAAAGAGAGACAACCAAGTCAAGAGGAAGGGGGCTTAGGTTAGAGGCTCAGAGAAGATGTGAAACAGAGCACGTCCAGCTCAGAAGTGCGTTGAGCAATAAAAATCTTCATCAAACCGGTCCGGTCACCAAACCGGTTCAGCATTTTTTTCCCTCCAGATAAACAGCCTTCTAAAGTTCTATTAGGTGAGTGGAAATTGTTCCTTTTGATTTTTTTCATAAATTTTTATTTTCTTCTTCTTTTGTGGAAATTCTATGGTCTAATTTAAGTTTATCATAAGTAGATACGTTAATTCAACCAGTAGAGTGAGGATCACGTACACAGAGCGAACATTAGTTAGACTCAAATCTAACGTATAAATTTAATAAGTTTTATCCTAAAATTAATTGATTTTGAATTCGAGATATATTCCGACACATTTAATCAGCTCATTCATTATGAGGATTACTAAGTCTTGTTAAAAAAGTTGAAGTATCACCGAGCTTGTACTCAATTCCTCTAGACAATATTTAAGGAAGCATAAAAACTTTAGCATTAAATCAATTGAATGTTGGTATTTAACATCTTTATCATTTCAGTTATAGGTATGAAATTTGAATGATGAAACTTACTATGAAAATTTTAGGCAAATTAAAGTTTTAATAGATTCAACACTTATAAAGTTATAATCATGTAGGCTTTTACCACATTTTGAAGCAATTAATTGATTGGATGTAGTTATAGTAGGCCTTAATTTTACCATTAAAATACTCGTCAATAATAATTACTAAACAGTTTAATATAGTTTTTTGACAGTTCAGATATAATTGCAGTTCTCGACTGTTTGTTTATTTATTTTTCTCTCTAAAGGAAAAAGATAATTCTTGGACGTTTTTGTGTAATTTCGAAAATTTCAAAAGGTTTTGTGAAAGTAGGGTGATTTTGTGTGAATAACCTATCGTTTTGAAAGCGGTTCGATACACTAGATGACACACCGTCTAATAGATTAAAATACCGATTAATCGGCAGTCCGGACTAACCGTCATGAAGGAACCAAAACACAAAAAAAGAAAAACAAATCAAAAGAAAACTTCGTTCACAATGAGAAGATCGAGGAGGAGCATCTAAAGGAAGTGCCAACATCCGAGTCTTTTTTTAATCCAAACTAGTTTAACCTTTCATGCTTTATATGACTTTTTTCTAAAATTAGCATATTATATCAGTATTATATTAGGATTGATTCAGATAAAACAAGTTCTTTCGGTACGGAGTGATGAATTGTACATTGCTAAAATATGGACTGTCAATATATTGTGAACTAAAGGTTCATTTTTTTTTAAAATGAACATAAAACGAAATATTATGTACACAACATGAACTAAGATAACTAAGATGATATCCTAATAAAAGAGTAAATTATTTCTTATAATTTTCTTATAAGTGTTTTTTCCTGTAAAAAAATCATACCTTATACAATTTTATTTCAAATTATTTATATTAACAACTCAACGTTTTTGTTAATTTAGTTAACATATTTTACACTATTAATTTATGTCTTTTTACACTATTATCAAATAGTGAGTAATGCTTATGGAACACAAATTTTATTGGTACACATTTGTATTATTTGTTAGTTCCAATTTTTTATACTATTAGTTCATGTAGAGTGTTATATTAAAACAATCATTTTGTACTATTAGTTCATGTATTATTTTGAACTAATGATTTTTTTTTAAAAAAATATATGAACCATTATTTCGTATAAATAATTTGAGCTGATAAAACAAATTTTTTGAATGAATTGTACAAAATTTTTGAACAAAAAGTGTTGGTAAGGAAAAAAAGGGCAGGTGTCAGTACGGCGACACTTCGTACCACCATACCGAAACAATCCCTCCATACATGAATAGGAATGGAAAGGAATTGGATGAGTCCATCTTAGTTAAACTCTCACCCACCCGCCCACCACCCGCCTAACATTTCACCCGTCACTCACCCACTCATCACCTACTGGGTGTTCGGGTGGTTCGGTTGAAATAATCGGGTATGTAGTATCTCTTTCTTTTTTAGAATTTTAAAATTATAAAATAACTTTATATTTAAATTAACATGAATCTAAATTTACTACTTCACGGAATACTATTCATCACTACAAACCAATGTCGAAATGAATTTCAACTAATACAAAACGATGCAAATAAACGCGATATATTTTTTGTATACAACAAGTATTAATCAACGGAAATTGGAGTCGGAAAAGGGAGTTAGCGGAGAAAGGAGTGATGTTCGCATGGACGGTTGAATGTGGTCGGCGCCGGACTATGGTCTTGAAGACTCGAAAGCTTGGTGAAGATATTATAAAGATCCGGGGAAGGGGAGAGAGTTCTCATGTGGCTTCAACTCTTTGACTAAGTGAATGGAAAATGTTGAAAACTAGTATAGATTTTAGGTTTTTTTTTTAGCGATTTCTATATCAATTTATGATAAAAACTAGTATAGATTTTAGGATTTTGGTGGTTTTTTAAAAATAATTTACACGGGTAAAAGGGCTGGTGGGGCGGGTGTGTGACGATTCGTGTGATGGGTGGTTATACATTCATCCATAAGTGTCACCACCCGGAATTATTCGGGTTTTCACCCGTATATTCGGTTCAGCTGAGCGGTTGGGTCGGCTGGTTGTGCAACAATTTCCAACCTTGCCCTTTGTATAGTAAATTAATATATGTATCATATATTTTTAATTTAATGTAGTTAAATTTAATAATTTTATCATACTAAAAACTTGGGATAAAACTTTATTAAAATAGATAAAATATTTTCAAAATTTTAAAGTTGATTATCCTTGTATTATCAAGAAATAATTTAGGCAATAATGTATTTTTTTATATATTTATTTTGGATACCAACTATGCACTCTAATTTTAATTTATACACCCTCTTTTTTTTTTTTGCGGGATTCATTTTTCATGCCAGAATCAATGTTCACGCCAGAATCACGGTTCATAGCTAGATCGGGTTGGATGAAATTTTGAATAAATTACAAAAAGACTCCTAAATTTTGTAATTCCGTTAACAACCCAAATTTTCGAATTCGTAGATTTCCCCCCAAAGAGATAATTACAGAATATTTCCCAAATTTATAATTTTAGGGAATGACCCAAATTTCTAAAATTCTATAATTTGTCCCAAAAAGATAATTACATTAAATTACTCAAAGTTATAATTGCAAGGAATGACCCAAATTTCTGAAATTTATAATTTGCCCTACAAAGATAAATTGGGTATGTAAAGTTGGGTAACTACGATTGAGTAAGTGAGTGAAGTTGGGTACGTGAAGGTTGAGTTTGTTGCTACTACTGAATTCAGTGCATCATGGTGGAACCTCCATCACTTGGTAAATTATTTGACTCCTCTAACATCCAATGATCTTGGGTTAATTTTTTTTAATAATGAGCCAATATATTAATTTATAGAAAGGAGCTCAAATATCATTTTCGGGCTAATTTTTGGGTGCAAAATCACAAGAGCTCCCCAATCCCAAAAAAGTTGATGTAATATAGATACTGCATATAAAATTAACCAATATTGAGTAAGTAAAATTGGATAAGTAACATTGTGTATGTAAACTAGGGTAACTAGCATTGAGTAACTAAAATCGGGTATGTAAACTTGGGTATATAAAATTGGGTAACTAATATTGGGTAAGTTAAAATCGGTAATTGAATTTGGTAAGTAAAATTAGGTAAGTAACAATAGGTAACTAAAATTGGATAACAAACATTGGATAATTGGAATTGGGTAAGTAGGATCGGATAGTTGAAATTGGGTAATTGGAATTGAGTAATCGAACTGAATAATTAAAATCGGATAAGTAAAATCCAGTAAGTAACATTGAGTATGTAAAATCGGGTAAGTCAAATCAGGTAAGTAACACCGGGTATGTAAAAATTGGGTATGTAAAATCGGGTATGTAAAACCGGTTAAGTAAAACTGGATAAGTAAATTCGAATAACTAACAATGGGTATGTAAATCGGGTAAGTAACATTGAGTATATAAAATTGGGTAACTAATATTGGGTAGCCAGAATTGGTAATCGAAGTTGTCTAACCGAAGTTGAGTATGTGAAGTTGGGTACGTGAGTAAAATTGGATATGTGAAGTTTTGTATTGAAAGTTGAGTATTGCATTTTTTTTCTTCTTTTTATGATTACTGAAAGTTGGGTATTGTTTTTTCCCCCCTTCTTCCTAGGATTATTAAAAGAATATCTTAACTAAATTAATTATTATCTTACTTATTTATTTTTTCTATAATTAAAAAATTTATTTATTTACAAACTGAAAGTGCTTAAGTGTTTGTACACTATTAAAAAATTGCACACTTTTGTATTTCTTGTAATGAAGTGCATAGTTTTCAAAATCCTCTTATTATCAAATGTATTGAAATATGATAATGATATTTAAAAATATAAGTAATTAAAATTAAACAAAATTTAGTTTTGGAAAGATAAAAAATTCTTTATATGAAATTAAACTTGATATGAAAAAAATCTACGATAGAGTTGAATGGTCTTTTATCTTAGCAGTTTTAGAGAAATTTGGTTTTGAAAATAAATTCATTAATTGGATAAAGAAATGTATCACCACTACAACCTATTCTTACTCTTATATGATAAACCAACGGGAATGATCTTTCCTATGAAAGGCCTCTGGCAGGGTGATCCTATTTCGCCTCTTTTATTTAATCTTGGTGCTGAGGTATTGGCCTAATATTCAAAAACAAAGCAATTTAAATAAGATGCTGATTGATTTTCCTATTTCAAGGGGAGGAACTGTCATTCCATTCCTCTCTTTTGCTGATGATATTATAATTTTTACAAAAGCTTCCTTAGGAGCTAGTAGGAGAATTTTAGAACTGCTTAATGGCTTCTGTCGTATCTCTGGGCAGAAAATTAATTTTGAAAAATTGGCTTTCCAACCATCTCCCAATATCAAAACACCCTGTACAAATGCCATCCATGCGGAGTTAGGAATTTATTCTACTGATTGCCTTGAAAAATATCTTGGGTGCCCTATTATCAATGGAAAGGTAAATAAGAGAACGTTTGAGGATGTCATCACAAAATTTAGAAGTCAACTAACGAAATGGAAAGCTTCTACTCTATCTCAGAAAGGAAGAACAATCCTCATCAAAGCTAATCTGAATGCAAAACCCAATTTTATTATGCAAAGTTTCATGCTCCCTTTTTATATCCATAAGGAACTTGACCAAATTAATAAGAATTTTTCCTGAAATAAAGTCCCTAATTACCATCCATTTATTAGTTGAGATAAGGTGTGTAAACCCAAAACTTGCGATGGTGTTGGTATTAGAAAAGCTAAAGATATGAATAAGGGGCTCCAAATGAAACTCCTTTGGAAAATTCTTGAGGAGCTTGAGAATATATGGGTTAAAATTGTTAATGAAAAATACCTTAGAAATATCCCCCTATAGAAGTATTGCCCTAAAAACAATGTTTCTTGGCAGTGGAAAAAATTAATGTATATAAAAAATGAATTCGAGCTGGGTTTTGGAAGGAATATTGATGATGGTAAGACGGTTAATTTTTGGAAACATATGTGGTGCATTGATCCTGTGATTAACCTATGCACCGATAGAAGTAACATTGACGAGAGTGAAATGGTAATTAACACATATGTGAGAATAAATGGGATGTTCAGAAACTTGATTCTAGATTAACAAATATTCTACCAACTAACATCTTAACTTCCATCAAGGATTATCAACTACCAAAATCGTATATTCAAGATCGTCTCTATTAGGCTCCGTATAAAAATGGATCTTTCTCTACAAAATCTGCCATGAATCTTCTTAACAAAATTAAGAGAAATGAGAAAAGTCCGAACTCTTGGATTTTGGATTTAGATGTAACTAGTTTAGTACCCGTGACTTGCACGGGAGTTGTAAAAGTTGAGCTGGTCTTTTTTTTTTATTACCGTAAATAAAGTTTTGATATAAATAAAAACTAAGAAATTAGAATTATATAATAGCAAGATTTATAAATAAAATATTTTAAACGATAATCAAAATTGTATCGTTTACGATTATATGAATAGGTGTGAATAAAAAAATAATCATTATCATTACAACTAAAAACTGCGAAATTTGCCTAGTTTCTCATAAAAAAAATTGAAATAAAAAATTATAATTCAATAATATTATACAATATAGATAGGAAATATTAATTTCTTATAAATATACCTAAAATTTAGCTATAATAATACAAAACAAATATTTGACTTAATATGAGAATACTGAAGGTTGTAATTAAGGAGTATGCAAGTTAAACTTGGAAATAATCTTCAAGAATCAAAATTATCCAAATATACGGTTTATTGTTAGAATGTCATGTGGAAATATCCTATGTGGCTTAATATGGTTATATCAAGTGTCAAAACCCGAGGTGGTATAATGTAAGGACGACATGTGGTTAAATTCACTTATGTTTTAGTATTATATAGTAGATGCGTAAGGTTAAAAATTTTCTTTAGAAACTTTCTATCAACGGTCTTCCCACTAAAGAAAATTTGGAAAAACACAAAGTCCCCATCCCTATGGTTTGCTCACTTTGTAATCATCCATTTGAATCGGCTCGCCACCTTTATTTTGAGTGTTTCTTCTTCATAAACAATATGAAGTCAAATAAAATTAAGAGAATCATCAACAAAATTTACATTTCTAATCTCAACATGATGAAATCTTTTCAAATTGTGCGAGAGAAAATTAAAAACAAAAACCTAATAGTTCGGGTTCTTTCTTGGTGGAATACATGGTTTGTAAGAAACCAATGTATCTGTAACTAAGAAAAATGTAAACATAAAGAAGACGGGAAATTTAAAATGGTCAAAACCAATGAACGGATTCGTAAAATTAATTTTGATGGATCTAAACGCGACTCAGGTAGTTCTGCATTTGGATATATCATTAGAGATCAGTATGCTGAGAAGAAGGTTTCTCTGGGCTTTGGACTTTGTGGTTCCACATCGGTCCTTCATGCTGAAGCATGCGCGCTCAAAGAGGGTCTTTTAAGGATATGTGATTTCGATGTGAACCGAATTGAAACTAAAGGGGATAACCTAACAATTATCAATTCCATTAAAACATTTGGAAACCTCCATGGGAACTTGATCTAATCCTGTCTCATATTGCTAATTTCCTTTGTTTATTTGATCAAGTTCAGATTCGTCGTGTCTTTCGTGAGGTTAATTTGGTGGCTGACAAGCTGGCGGCACTTGGTCACGAGTCGTATCAACTTGTGTTATCTTCCATGTCTTTGGTGGAGGATCTCATCCGGTTGGATGCCCTAGGGAGGAAGGTCTCGAGGAGATAGTCCACCCTAATTGCTTACTGTGCTGCATCAAAAAAAAAAATCGACTAATAAATAAATAAAATTTAAATCAATTTTTGAAAAACAAATGATTAATAAAAATTTGAAGTACAAATCATATTTTAGTTTCAATAAATATAAATATCCAATTACTAATTAATTCTCTTAGATTTAAAATTATCATTAATTCAAGAAAATTAGCAAAAAAATTGAATTTGTTATTTTGGAGATTAAAATTTTTTTTTCTTTCAAATTTTAAATAAAATTTAAGCTAGATTAAATTTGTTAGATTGAAGTAATTGAAAATTATAAAAGAAATTGAATGAAATTTAGGGTGAAAAAAAAAAACGTATTTCAGCTAGGGTTGAGCAAAAGTCGGTCGGTTCACCTGAACCGAACCGAAACCGCTATTTTCGGTTCAAACCGAACCGAAAACCGTATATATCGGTTCGGTAATCGGTTTAGATATTTTAAGTTTTCGGTTTTCGGTTCGGTTTTTCGGTTTTTGGTTCAAACCGAAATAAATAATAAAAACCGAACCAGCCATAAGGTATTAGGGTTAGGGTATGAAAGATGTTATTTTCTTCTCCTTACTCAACAACCAACAACATAAGAGAGGGCGACTGAGGGAGATGACTGCCGACTGGGAGGGAGACGATTGCCGACTGGGAGGGAGACGAGGCCGACTGGGAGGGAGACGAGGCCGACTGGGAGTGAGACGAGGCCGATTTGGAGGGAGACGAGGCCGATTAGGAGGGAGATGAGGCTGACTGGGAGATAGACGACGACGCCAAGGCGATGAAGACTGCCATACAGGGAGGGAAACGACTCAGACGCGACTAGAAAGAGCGAGGGCGACGATGATCAACGGAACCACGAATATTGGTTCATCGGTTTCTTTCTTGTTTCATTTTTTCGGGTCTCGACAAGGGCGAGGTGAGTGAAGTGAGGGTTGCGGGAGCGAGACGACGGTATTCCCAATTGTTTATTGTTCTTCACTTCTTATTCATTTCTTTTTCTATTCTTGACTGAATATGTAATCTATTTCAGTTTGAACCTGTAATATGCTTTAAATCTGTTGGTTTTTGTTTGCCCTTTAGTGTGATGTTGTTTTGAATCCAGATGTATCAGTAAACCGAAAATTGGATGTTCGTCAATTCTAGAGTTTTGATTTTGGAATCTTGGTTTTTCATCTTGTTTGCTGGTTGTTTGCCGTTTCTTCATATTCGGTTTAACCTGAACCGAAACCGAAAATTTTCGGTTTGAACCGCAACCGAACCGATTTTTTCGGTTTCGGCTTTCGGTTCAAGTTTTGTAGGATTTCGGTTTTCGGTTCGGTTCGATTTTTGTCGGTTTTGAACCGATGCTCAGGCCTAATTTCAGCCGTTGAAAGCGGCCGGCGGTAGAGTTGTGGTAGTTGACGTCATGGGATCAGTTGGTGCCGAACATTATCACAGGGACACTGATCACCGGTGGCGAAATAAATTTTGGGGTTTGGCTTGAAAACATAAAGTTTTCAAGAACTCAGTTAGATAATACGATAATATCAAGTCCTTTTTCTAGGAAACTTGCCAGTCTTGCCACTAATCACATATATATCAAGCAAAACTATTCATGGGTATAAATATCAATGTACACAAAATATATACAAATATTAATCTTAATAATATTTTTTCAAACAACCCAAAAACATAAAACATATATGTGCGTCTAACAAGATCCATGTTATGCATGTACATAAATGCGTCTCATAAGACGCATATGAACGTCTACACACATGTCTAACACACATAAATTTTGGCCATTTCATAATATTTATATTTTTCGCCTACCGACCGTCCTCATCAAAATTGTCCCTATATGTATTAGAGAGCATCAATATCGATTTTAAAATAAGTATAGTTTACTGCTACGTGATCGTCATTCAGACATTCCGTTATTATTGAGTACATATTTAAATCAAAATCATTTTAAAATGTAATCTTAACTTGACTGTAAATTATTGAAATCTTCCAGTATGCAATCTTAATAATTTAATTTAGACCAAAAGAAAATCTTAATAATATAACATTTGCTTTGATAGAAAAAATTGTCTTGGAATTATTTGCAGAAACTCGATTGCACGTCTCAGAGGTATATTGTCCCACTAAATCACTACTAATCCTATTATCAACACAAACAATATGATTATAAAGCCTGAATGATAAATCAAAGTCACCATCCAACGGCTAGATTACAGATCATATGTGATTTCTATTGCCAACGTGCAAACAATGAAGTGCAATTTTAGAACAATCATGCATGATCGGTAAGAATAAGCCTATATAAACCCTAACTATAAACTTCGGTTATCATCATCTCATCTCCTCTCCTTTCTTTCTAGCCATTTCAGCAAAAAAACAAAAAGAGTTCGAAATGGCATCCAAGGGTCTCTTGGCTTTCTCTCTACTTGTCGTGTCCATGGTGGCCGTAGCCATGGCTGACGGCTACTATGGCTCTTACACTCCTTCACCCGAATACAAATCACCGGAATATGTTCCTTCTCACTCACCATATTACAAAGCATCTGTATACGTTTCTACCCCTGAATACGAGAAGCCAACTTACTACCCATCTCCAGCTTACAAGAAGCCAACTTACGTTCCCGTCTACAAGCCTTCACCCAAATACGAGACACCTACCTACACCCCATCTCCCAAGTACACACCTATTTATGTTCCAAAACCAGTTTACCACCCTACACCAGTTTACAAGTCTTCACCCGAATATGATGCACCTACCTACACTCCATCTCCTAAGTACACACCTTATGTTCCAAAACCAATTTACCACCCTACACCGGTCTACTATACCCCATCACCAATCTATGTCCCAAAACCAGTATACAAACCTACACCCGTTTACACCCCAACTCCCGCTTACAAGAGCCCCGCCTACACCCCAACTCCTGCTTACAAGAGCCCCGCCTACACTCCAACTCCCGTTTACAAGAAGAGCCCCGTCTACACCCCAACTCCATCGTACTACCCTTCTCCCGCATACAAAAGTCCTATTTACGTCCCAAAGCCAGACTACGAGGTCCCTATCTACCACCCTACACCGGTCTACAAGCCCGTGTACACTCCCACACCTGTCTACATTCCAAAACCAGTGTACACACCAGTTTACACTCCAACACCATCATACAAGAGCCCAAAATACACTCCATCTCCGGCTTACAAAAGCCCAGAATACACATACACCCCTTCTCCAGCCTATTAAATTCCTAAGCCAACGTCCTCAAATTGGCCTCTAACTCGGATTTCTATACATGAAAATTAAGTCTTCTATTGAATAAACCAAAATTTTACTTGAATCCGAAACTCACGTTTGTAATTTCTTTCATTATTTCATATATGTTGTAATACTATTAGTATTGAATCTATATTGATATTGTTATTGTTATTTATTGTTATTGTTATTGTTATTTGAGGATACTTTTCATGGTTGTTCACAATATAGAATAAAACATAATATATAATTATTACGTATTTAAAACTGTGTTTATATATAAAATAAAACATAGAAAAGTTTAAAGGTAGTATGTTACAAGAGGCATTGGACGAAGAATGTTTGAACTGGAAATCTCGACCAAAGGTTGTGGTTCTTCAATCTCCATGGTACACCTATTAAAGGACAAATTCAAACACAGATTCAGAAACCTCAACAACCTGAGTAATTTAAGCCACGGTACAAGCTAGATTCCATACCAGTAATAGAAACAAATAGCTTTTATGTTATGCAATTTCATTGTTCTTCATACTTTCAATGAGAAATTTAAGCCATGACTTAACACAATTATATGCAAATTTCCATACCATAAACATAACCAATTCAAATAAAGATTCATGAATAATACTCTGTGCTTCAACAGAGCAATATCTCATTAGTTGATTCCATAAGTTTTTTTGGTCATGCAACAATGCAATCAGTAGCATATTTAAAAATAATACTTTGTGCTTCAATAATGTAATTATTAACAGATTCCATAAGATTGGTAACAATCCATAAAGTATTAAAGAAAGTATCTGTCATCTGGTATCTTGTTCTCGTGAACAAGGGACATGTCAGAAAACACAGTAAGGATAAGACCAATTGATGACACTTCAGACTTTATGGCAACTAAAGTTGAAGGCTATACTAATATGGGAAAAATGCTACAACACATCCACACAAAAGTTTTCCACTGATACATCACTTGTAGAAAGACGGAATTGGAGGAGCAACCTCACTATGAGATCTTCATAAGGCTATCTGATGATGTGGCACGACAGGTTGTAAGTATCACTAATCCAACTCTTCTATGGTAGAAATTAGAAGATTTATACCTTAAAAAATCCTTGCCTAGTCGTATCTCTTTGTTTTGTAGACTATAATTTTAGAATGAATGTTCATATTACACTACAAGATAATTTGGATATTTTCTTGAAATTAACTCAAGATTTAGAGAGATGGAATGATAAGATATTTGATGATCATGCTGCTATCTGCCTAACTAGTTTGATAACTTTAAATATGTGATTCACTATAGTCAAGATGAGATATCTACAGACAAATTTCTTGAATCCATTGTGCAAAAACAATAAAAATAAAAGCATGAAAGTGTTCAAATAAAAACTTCGAAATAAAACTGACTATCAGTATGAGGCTCTCATGTTTAAGGTAAAAAGAATTTTAAAAGGATAAGGATAAAAAGAATGATAATAATAAGGAAAAGTATGATAATAAGGATAACAAGGATAAATCAAACAAAAAATGTTTAGATTTTTTCGTTTGGTGCCCTCAAAGCTTGGTCTTTTCCGGTTAGTGACCACTAGTTTAGTTTTTTTCGTTTGGTGCCCTTCAGGTTTGATTTTTTCTTCATTTAGTGCCCTTCAAGTTTGGTCTTTTTCGTTTGGTGCCTTATTTTGATTTAACCATTTCAATGAGAATAAGCAAAACTAGTTGAAGAACTAAATGAACTAAATTTAAATTTCTTTATATAAAATCATAAAAAACATAAAATATAAGAAATTTCAGTGCTTTGCTATTCCCTTAATGTAAAGAGAACACCAAACGGAAAAAAATCAAATATGAAGGATATCAAGCGGAAAAAAACAAATTTGAGGGGCACCAACCGGAAAAGACAAAACTTGGAGGGCACCAAATGGAAAAAAATCAAACCTGAAGGGCACCAAACGGAGAAAATAAAACTCGTAGTCACCAACCGAAAAAGACCAAACCTTGAGGCCACCTAACGGGATATCTCAAAATGTTTCTACTGTAGTAAAACTGGACATTTTATTGATGAATGTAGGAAGAAGAAGAAGGATGAGACTGAAAATAAAGATAAACAACTCATAATGCTTATGTGTTTGAATATGATCATCCCTATGAACTCTTGTTATGTTCTAATATGTGTGTAACTGATAAAAATAGCATAATGATTAACTATTTCGATGATCATTCCTACCATGGTGAATTGCTTATGTGTGACTTTATTAATATTGCTAATGATAACAATTCTTGGATCCTAGATTCAGGATGCACTACGCATGCTACTCTACATAAAAAACATGTTTAATAAACTACACTTATATGATGGTGATGATGTTATGCTAGGAGATAATTCTTCTCTGCCTGTTAAAGGTATAACCAATATACCTATGATCATGCATGATGGTAGAGTTAGAATCTTACAGAATGTAAGATGGGTGCCCAAACTTAGGAGAAAAACATGCTCTTTAAGTCTGTTTTTGATGACCTAGGTTGCACTATATACACTAGCAATGGGGTTAAAGAGGTTATCAGGAATGTGATAGTGATGTTTAAAAGTGTAAGGGAGGGGGGGGGGGGGGGGGGGGGTTATACCATATAGTTACCTCACCTGATATCAACATAACCAAGTCCACCGACCCTATGACTCTAGAGCAAACCACCCTTCTGCATAATAGGTTAGGTCATAGGGTTACAAAGCCTTTATAAGCAAGGCTTATTAGACCAGAAACCTGCTACGAATAAAGTTTTGTGAAAGCTATATCATCGGTAAAATATCCAAGCATAGCTTCTCTACCTCTAGTTACTAAGCCAGTCAACCCTTAGAGTCATTATGACCTTTAGGGGCCTGCACAGTTTGACACTATAGGAGAAAATATATACTTTATCTTTTTCATAGATCACTACTCTAGGAAAGTTTGAATATATCTTTTAAAAACAAAAGATAAAGCCTTTGAAGCTTTCAAAACTTGAAAAATCTTAGTTGAAAATCAAACTACTTACAAAATCAAATGTCTTAGGACTGAAAATGGTTTTGAGTTTTGTAGTAGTGATTTCAATTCCTTCTGTCAAGTGCCTGTCATCAGGAGACATCTAACTATCCCTGGTACCCCACAACATAATGACAATGTTGAAAAAATGAATAGAACTCTGTTTGAAAAAGCTAGATGCATATTAGTCAGTGCTGGCTTGAAACCCTCCTTATAGGGTGAAGTAGTGACTGCAGCTGCTTACCTCATTAATAGGTCCCCCTCCTCTATCATTGACTTCAAAACACCACAAGAGGTGTACTTCTAGAAAACCAAACTTGACATACCTTAGGCCCTTTGGATGCATTGCTTATGCACACATTGTGCAAGGTAAGTTGCAACCGAGAGCACTAAAAGGTATCATGCTTGGGTATCATGAGAATATTAAAGGATATATAATCCTTCTTATACAACCTGGTGGGCATAAGGTGATCAAAATGATTTTCATTTTTAGAACAAACTGACACTTATCCTTGAGCATGTAGGTACCACATGTGAAGTGCCTATACACTTTTATACTCCTAGTGCAACTTCACACGACCCTGAGATGGAGTTTGAAATTGGGGATTATATAGCTAAAGGTTCAGAGGAACCTAATGATAGTAATGAGCATACAACTGGCTCACAAGAAGCCAATAGATCTCCGCATTATGAAATGAATGAAAATATTGCGTATGAGCATATACAACCATAAGGGAGGGTAATTTTGATCCTTTCTCTGGCAATAATGATTTTGATTTGCATGCTCCTATTATGAATGATCTGTATAACGTGCATGCCACTTCTACCTCTGATGTGAATGTTAATGATATGTCGAATCCTGTTATAGATTATTAGTTAACTAGAGATAGAATTCCCAAAACTGTTATACCTAATACTCTAATAGAAAGTATCAATCTGCTAATGTTGTTGAATATATATGCTCTTATATCCTTATACTCCTGAGAGTTATGAACAAGTCATTGCTTGCACTGATGCTAAAAATGGTTAATTTCTATGCATGATGAAATTGATTCTATGAATGCTAACAATACTTGGATTTTATGTGATAAACCTGATTTTATGTGATAAAATCTAAGCTCATACAGTGTAGATGGATCTACAAAATAAAAGACAGAACTAATAACACTGAAACAACCAGATATAAAGCAAGATTAGTTGCTAAAGGTTTTACACAAAAAGAAGGACTTGACTATAATTATATTTTTGCTCCTATTGTGAAATACAAAACTCTTAGATTGTTGCTTGCTGTATATGATTGAGAACTAGAACAGATGGATGTTAAGATTGATTTTTTGCATGGTGACTTAGTTGAAAATATATATGTTACAATGTTTGCTAATTTTACACCCCTATAAACCTTTATCAATAATGATAAAGACCTATAAGTTAGTAAAACAAGGAAGAGATAATTTTATATTTATAACCTGTTTTAAATTCCCTAAATAGCAACGAACCCACAATGTATGGGTCAATTACAGTAAAGGTAAGTATTCCAGGGTCGATCTCAGGGACTGAGACGATTAATTTGCAGCAATGATTAAATATAGAATAGATCTCAATTAAAGACAAGAGGTTGGACAATATAAGGGAAAGAAGTCAAAAAGGTTTTGAAGAGGTTTTAAGGACTCGCAATCAATTGTCACTATTGATTGAAAGTCAAAGCAAACAAACAAAAAAGGGAAAACAAAGATAATCAAATTAAATGGAAGAAAATGGATTCCAAGGGTTCAAGATCATTGTTTATACATATAGATTCAGGAAGACTCATAGAGATATAAGGTAGAAAAGCCACAAGGATGAACGTTTCTAGGCTGACAGTCTATTACCGGGTAAGTCTCAAGACTATCTAGTTCCAAACCAACTACCTATTACCGGGTAAGTCTTCAAGGTATAGAGGTAGGAAATTCTGAACAAACCAGACTACAAACTAAGGGAAAGGTAAACCATTACCGGGTAAGTCTCA
Source organism: Fagopyrum tataricum (assembly GCA_002319775.1). NCBI lineage: Eukaryota > Viridiplantae > Streptophyta > Magnoliopsida > Caryophyllales > Polygonaceae > Fagopyrum > Fagopyrum tataricum. Next base: position 56,671,962 of record CM008281.1, on the reverse strand, counting down.
TGTATTACCCTACTTAGAAAGGAATCTAAGCACATTCAACCAATAAAGGACAAATCGTTATTACCTATGATCAGTCTCTCATGTATCTATGAAGGAATATCACCGGGTAAGTCTCAATTACAACTTAGGTTACTAGCTAGAAGGATTCTAACTAGGTTCAAGTCCAAGCCAACTATTAGGATTTCAAGCAATTCAAAGCCAAAACAAAGCACAATCTAATCCATCATAATCCAATGCATACACAAATCCCTGTCAACCTTGGAACCTCAAGGTTCTATCCAATAACAATCATATCAAAGAAAGACAAATAAAAAATAACAAGGGGAATAAAAGAACTTAGCTTCAATAAATGTAAACTCCAATCTTGACAAAACTCGAATCCAACAAGGTCTTCCAAACAAACCTCAAGCAAAAGTATGAATCTTGAACTAAACTTATGAAGAACAATGGAGAAGAAGAAGGGAAAGGAAGGGAGGCGGCTCCCCCATATGGGGTAACCTAACCCTAAAAAAAACGGACTAATTCGGACCCTTAGAAATAACCTAGAGCTTCCCTTTTATAGGCAACAACCTTACAAAGGACGGGCAGTCCGATCTGTCTTCCTCCTTCGTCAGCTCTTCATCCTCGATGCGTTCTTCCTTTGGATGAACCTCTTCCCTGGGAGTTAAGATGCTTTCAAATTTCTCCCTTGATCTCCGCAATTCGTTTAGCGTTTGAGGTCCATCCCTGCGAGACAATCTCCTCTCTAACTTGTCAAACATCCTCAATAAATTTTCATACATCAACTTTAAATGATCTTCGAGAGATTGCTGCAGAGGTTGTGGGGGTTTGAGTGTTTCTCCAAAAGGATTATAAACATAACCCTCACAATACCTCCAAGAGTCAGACTCGTTATTCCAATCCATCTTGTACCTGAACAATACAAAGACAGAAAGAAAACGAGATCAAAAGTAACCAGGAAGACCTAAACTATAAATAATCAAAAATGCAAAAAAACTTTCTCATTCCCCGGCAACGGCGCCAAAAACTTACCTTTACTGTGATTGACTCATACATTGTGGGTTCGTTGCTATTTAGGGAATTAATACAGGTTATAAATATAAAACTATCCATTCCTTGTTTTACTAACTTATAGGTCTTTATCATTATTGATAAAGGTTTATAGGGGTGTAAAACCATGTCGGCCGAGCCAAGGCAATCTCGTCCGAGCCAAGGCCATCTCGGCCAAGCCAGGGAGAATCTCGGCCGAGCCATGTGAAATCTCGGCCGAGATTTGGACCATCTCGGTCTGGTCTGACCGAGATCGGTCCATCTCGGTCCGAGACGCGGTCTTCTTCGTTCCTTCGTGCCTTTAGCTCGATTCCTCGTGTCTTTAGCTCGATTCCTCGCCTTTCCCGTGCACGTAGCTCGCTCCAATGCGTCCACTTTGAGGCTTGACCCTCAAATACGTCGTTTTAGCTCCAAATCACCTACAAAGCCACAAATAGCGTGTGTAGACATCTATTCTTGCAAAGTAGAACTAAACAAGCATAAATAGCATAAACTAAGGCCACAACATGAATGCGGAAAGGGGAAATCTAACTAAATGCATGAGTGAAACAAGTCGATAAATTATGTTATCACACAACCTAAATGCTTTATTGATAAAAATAAACCTCTTACTGCATGTCTGCTTAAAAATTTATCTATGGTCTGAAACAATCACCACGACAGTGGAATCTCAAATTTGATGCATGAATGACCCAACTAGGATTTATAAGAAGTGAATATGATACATGTCTTTATTTCAAAAACATTAAAAAACATGCTCCCTTGTATGTTTTACTGTATGTTGATGACATCTTGATTACATCTCCTTCTAAAGTGTTCATTACTGGTGTTAACCATGTTCTTAGAAATAATTTTGATATGAAGGAGTTAGGTAATTCTAAGAAAATTTTAGGCAACACTATTGTTAGAGATACACCTAATAAATTCATGTTGTTATCCCAAACTGAATATGTTCATAAAGTGTTGTCTAAGATTCATATGACATATGCTAAACCCGCAACAGTTCCCTTAGGAGGGAATCTAGAATCGCCTCAATGAAACTATTCTACTACCTTAGATGATAAGGCCAAGATGGCCAAAGTACCTTATGATATTGTTGTTGGTTCTCTAATGTATGCAATGTTGTGCACTATACCCGATTTAGCCTTTGGTATTAGTGTGTTAAGCAGATATATGTCTAATCCTGGATCATCACATTGGGATGCTATGAAATATATGTTGAGATATTTGAATGGAACAAAGAATAAATGCTTATTGGATAAAGAGCATGATTCTACTAATGACTTGTATGTCTATGTAGATTTTGACTATGGCAGTAACAAGGATAATAGGAAGTCTACTACTGCTCTTTTCATTACATGGGCAGGAAATTGTATATCCTGAAAATCACAACAACACGCTGTGGTTGCCCTATCTTCAATTGAAGCTGAATGTATGCTTGCAATTGAGGTTGCTAAAGAATCAGAATAACATAGTGTTGTGAGTAATTATTAGGCAAAATGAATCAGAATAACATAGTGTTGTGAATTTGGTAACGAACAAGATCTTTTAGGATATAAAACATTGTTTCCATTTTTTAAACTCGTGTTAAACATGAATGTTAAGGTTCATGAAAGTATGTTCGTGCACACATGTTCATCTCACTAGCGTTCATTCATCTCGTGCCTTCTCTTTTTATCTAGTACACACTGTTTCGTGGTTTACTCGTGTTGAATATGAACGTTATAATTCATTTTAAACTCATGTTAAATACGAACGTTAAGGTTCAAGAAAACATGTTTGTGCAGACATGTTCATCTCACTAGCATTCATTCATCTCATGCCTTCTATTTTCATCCCGTGCACAATGTGTTCATGGTTTACACTTGTACACGTGTTGAATATAAACATTAAGGTTCGTGAAATTATATTCGTGCATACTTGCTCATCTCACTTGGTTTTGTTGTGTGTATTAATGTTGAGTTATTATGAGTAATCAAACGTTAGATTTATCAAGTATATTATCTTCTTAGTATGAAAACTACAAACAACAATCGATTAAATTCTCTTAAATTTTAGTTACCTTCCCGACCAATACCTCCTATCTCTCTCTGTATAAAGTGCATCAGACTCAATTTTGGAATAAGTACAGTTTATTGGTACATGATCGTCATTCATTGATACAATCCATCATTATTGAGTACATTTGAAATAAATATTATTTCACAATCTAATCTTAACTTGACCTAAATGATTTAAATCTTCCAATATGCCATCTTAATAATATAACATTTGCTTTGATAAAAAAAGTTGTCTTGGAATTATTTGTAGAAAATCAGTTGCACGTCTCAGAGGTATATTGTCCCACTAAATCACTACTAATCCTATTATCAACACAAACAATATGATGATAAAGCCTGAATGATAAATCAAAGTCACCATCCAACGGCTAGATTACAGATTTATATGTGATTTCTATTGCCAACGTGCAAACAATGAAGTGCAATTTTAGAACAATCATGATCGGTAAGAATAAGCCTATATAAACCCTAACTATAAACTTCACTTATCATCTCATCTCATCTCCTTTCTTCCTAGTTCCTAGCCATTTTAGCAAAAAATCAAAAGAGTTTGAAAATGGCATCCAAGGGTCTCTTGGCTTTCTCTCTACTTGTCGTGTCCATGGTGGCCGTAGCCATGGCTGACGGCTATTATGGCTCGTACACTCCTTCACCCGAATACAAATCACCGGAATATGTTCCTTCTCACTCACCGTACTACAAAGCATCTGTATACGTCTCTACTCCAGAATACGAGAAGCCAATTTACTACCCATCTCCGGCTTACAAGAAGCCAACTTACGTTCCCGACTACAAGTCTTCACCCGAGTACGAGACACCTACCTACACCCCATCTCCCAAGTACACACCTATTTATGTTCCAAAACCAGTTTACCACCCAACACCAGTTTACAAGTCTTCACTCGAGTACGAGGCACCTACCTACACTCCATCTCCTAAGTACACACCTTATGTTCCAAAACCAGTTTACCACCCTACTCCGGTCTACTATACTCCAGCACCGATATATGTTCCAAAACCCATATACAAACCTACACCCGTTTACACCCCAACTCCCTCTTACAAGAGCCCTTCCTACACCCCAACTCCCGCTTACAAGAGCCCCACCTACACCCCAACTCCAGCTTACAAGAGCCCCGTCTACACCCCAACTCCCGCTTACAAGAAGAGCCCCGTCTACACCCCATCTCCATCGTACTACCCTTCTCCCGTATACAAGAGTCCTATCTACGTCCCAAAGCCAGAGTACGAGGTCCCTATCTACCACCCTACACCAGTCTACAAGCCCGTGTACTCTCCCACACCTGTATACATTCCAAAACCAGTGTACACACCGGTTTACACTCCAACACCATCATACAAGAGTCCAAGATACACTCCATCACCGGCCTACAAAATCCCAACGTACACCCCTTCTCCGGCCTATTAAGTTCAAGGACCAACGTCCTCATATTGACTTCTAAATCGGATTTCTATAAATGATTAAACCAAAGTATTACTTGAATCTGAAAGTGTTGATGTAATTTCTTTCATTATTTCATATATTTTGTAATACTATTATTAATAGTGTATCTATATTGCTATTTCAAGCATACTTCTCTCATGGTTGTTCACAATTATTTTTTACTCTTTTGCATGCACAAATTTTCATTTACCAACTCAACATACTTTGTTGCTTGCAAGATATGAAAAAAAAAGGAACCCTTCCTATTTTACTATAGCCTCTAGGGCAAACATAAATTAGAGGTCCTATGTTAATAGAATAAAAAAAAACCTCTTGAATGTTCTGCATAAAATTGATAAGTCTATTATCTTATCCCTCATATACCACTTAAAATTTGCATCCTAATACCATAATGTTCCAAAATTTTCTATGTAGGAAAATAAGGACTTTTATTGAATAAACCAAAATTTTACTTGAATCCGAAAGTGTTGTTTGTAATTTCTTTCACTATTTCAAACATTTTGTAATGCAATTATTAATGAATCTATATTAATATTGTTATTGTTATATGAGGGATATATACTTCTCATGGTTGGTGTTTTTGGAGTGTTTAGCCATGCACACATTTTCATTTACCAATTCGATATACCAATTCAATATACCTTGTTGTTTCAATGTTCTTCATCGAAAACTACTCTTGGTACCTTACTCACTTGGCTGCACATCTCTCAAAGGATGCAAATTCTCCATAGTTGGCTCGACAGGCTCAACACCTCTACTCACAAGAACATCTTCAAAACTCAGGTTTTTACAGATACCTTCTAATAAAACTAAATCGAAGAAGGTTGATACAAAAAACTTTCTAATCTAGAGTGATCATGCTTGTAAAACGATTTAAAGAAAGAAACACACAAGATTTGGTGACTCATTTCGGGGAACCCTACTATGCGGGATTTTAGGAGGGAAAATCCGTCTCAATTCACTAAGTAGATAGATCGTAGTAGTACAGGTTACAAAAAACTCGTAAACAAGATCAAACAACCCTAAACAATAAGAAACAAATATGAACGGTAAGAACACGAAGGAAAGATGATGCAACGGAACCAGAACAAAGCTTCCAGTGAAACTTGTGTTCGATATCTTTCTTCACTCAAGATCACACAAGATCTCTCTTTCTCTCACGAACTCTTTTTCTCTCTTCTCTTCTCTCGCTTTCTCTGTGGAGAGGGTTTAGAGCATCGACAAACTTCTAAAGTACCCCGACTAGCCAGACAAGAGAGCTTAAGTACTTAGGGTTGTGAGGAGGTGTAGCTAAACACGTAAACATCACGACATATATTAAGCCCAAACCAGAAGCGGATCTTGCAAAACCCAAACGTAAGAATAGGCCCAACAAGTTAACACAAGCCGACAACATATAAACATATACATATTTACATGAATTAACCCAAAACGTATTAAGTTTCCCATAATGACACAATACACATGATCACAACATATATTAGGACATCTTAGGTTATGTTGGAATCAGATCAAGGTTACACTTAAGTGTCCTTATATGTTATACAACAAATCCTAAGTCACCATCCAATATATGAACATTCATGAGTATGTGTATAAGGGTAGGATTGAAATCATCTGACAAGTTTAAAGTTACACTTAGTACATTGATCTATTGTTTACTAGACACAACAATATGCCCTCCTGACTCTACATATCTATCTTCCCGTAGTGAATGGGGGTTCTTCTGTCCTTCATCAATCCATGACACTACATATATCAGGGAGCATCATAGATATGCAGGATGTTCCTGCAATATGCAAACTTATCAGGAGTCACAATCTTAGTATAAAAATAAGAGGGATTCATATCACCTTTGATCTTCTGGATATGTATTAGTTTATGTTTCATTTTCTTTCTAATATAGTGAAATCTAACATCAATATGTTTAATTCTTTCATGATACATCGGATCTTTGCAAAGATAAAGAGCACATTGACTATCAATATTAATAACAAGGGTATAAGGTTTATTCTCTATTTCTTCTAGTAAACCTTTAACCCAAGTACGTGACTTTTTTAGCAACCTCAGTGACAACCATATATTCAGTTTCAGTTGAAGATAAGACAACCACAAACTGTTGTTGTGATTTCCAAGATATACAATTCCCTGCCCAAGTAAAGAAAATTGCAGTAGTGGCTTCCTATTATCTTTGTTACTGGCATAGTTAGAGTCTACATAACCATACAAGTCATTCGTAGAACTATGTTGTTTATACTAAAGACATTTATTCTTAGTGTCATTCAAGTATCTCAACATATATTTCATAGCATACCAATGAGTTAAACCAGGATTTGACATATATATATATATATCTGCTTAATACACTAATTCCAAAAGCTAAATCAGGTCCAATGCATAACATAGTACACATAAAAGATCCAACTACAATATCATAAGGTACTTAGGCCATGTTGGCCTTACCATGCATCTAGAGTGGTAGGACAATCCTTTTTAGACAGTTCCATATGCTCTCCTAAGGGAGCTTGTGCATGTTTAGCATTTTTCATATGAAACTTAGATAACACTTTATGAACATACTCAGTTTGGGATAACAACATAGATTTATTAGGTCTATCTCTAATTATAGCGCCGCCTAAAATTTCCTTAGCATTACCTAGGTCTTTCATGTCAAAATTATTCTTAAGATCATGCTTAACACCAATAATAATCACTTTAGAAGAAGAAATAATCAATATGTCATCAACATACAGTAAGACATACAAAGGAGCATGCTTTTTAAGATTTTTGAAATAAAGACATGTATCATATTCATTTCTTATAAATCCCAGTTTGGTCATACATGCATCAAACTTAAGATTCCACTACCGTGGAGATTGCTTCAGACCATAGATAGATTTTTTAAGTAGACATGCAACATTAAGTTTATTTTTTAATCAATAAAGCCTTTTGGCTATGACATGTATATATTTTCAACTAAGTCACCATGCAAAAAAAGCAGTCTTAACATCCATCTGTTCTAATTCCCAATCATATACAACAACCATAGCAAGTTGTATTCTAAAGGTTTTATATTTGACAACTGGAGCAAATATATCATTATAATCAAGTCCTTTTTTTGTGTAAAACCTTTAACAACTATCCTCACTTTAAATCTGGTTGGTTCAGTGTCATTTATTCCATCTTTTATTTTATATATCCATCTACACTGTATGAGCTTATACTTCTCAAGTTTATCACATAAAATCCAAGTATTGTTAGCATTCATAGAAGCAATTTTATCATGCATAGAAATTAACCATTTTTTAGTATCAGGGCAAGTAATGGCTTGTTCATAAGTCCCAGGAGTGTAAGGATATGATACAACATCAGTAGTGATAAGAGCATATTCAACAACATTAACATATTGATGCTTTCTATTAGGTATAACAGTTATAGGCACTCTATCTCTAGCTAACTGATAATTAGTAACAGGTTTAGATGTATCATCAACATTCATATTAGAGGTAGAGGAAGCATGCATATTAGACAAATCATTCATGACATGAGCATGCATACAAAATTTTTATTTTTAGAGAAGAAAGGATCAGAGTTACCCTTCCTTAATGGTTGCATATGCTCAGTGCAATATTTTCATTCATTTCAGAATGTAGGGTTCCACTGGCTTCTTGTGAGCCAATTGTATTCTCATTGTTATCATTATGTTCCTCTGAACCTTCAGCTGTGTAATCACCAATGTCAAACTCCACCTCAGGGTTGTGTGGAGCTACACTGGGAGTATATAACTGTACATGCACTTCATCTTTAGTACCTACTTGCTCAGGAGTAGGTGTCAGTTTATTTTTAAAATAGAAATAATTCTCATTAAATGTGACATTTCTACAAGTGATCACTTTATACCCTCCAGGTTGTATGAGAAGGATTTTATATCCTTTAACATTCTCATGGTATCCAAGCATGACACCTTTTAGTGCTCTTGGATGCAGCTTACCTAGCACAATGTGTGCATAGGCCATGCATCCAAAGGGCCTAAGGTATGTCAAGTTTGGTTTTCTAGAGGTCCACATCTCTTTTGGTGTTTTGAAGTTAATGACAGAGGAGGGGGATCCATTAATTAGGTAAGAAAATGTTGTCACTGCTTCACCCCACAATGAAGGTTTTAAACCAGCACTAACTAACATAAGCCTAGCCTTTTCAAACAAAGTTCTATTCATTCTCTCAGCATTTTCATTCTAATGTGGAGTACTAGGGACAATTAGATGTCTCCTGATGCCAACCACTTGACTAAAAGAGTTAAACTCACTATTACAGAACTCAAGACTATTGTATGTTCTAAGACATTTGAGTTTGTAAGTAGTTTGATTAATTTTCAACTAAAGTTTTCATGTTTTTATTAGCTTCATCTTTAGTTTTTAAAAGATACACCCAAACCTTTCTAGAGGAGTGATCTATGAAAGAGAGAAAATATCTCTTTCCTCCTACAATGTCAACCTGTGCAGGTCCTAGACTTCAGAGTGAACATGCTCTAAAGGATGACTAGCTTTGTAACTAGAGGTAGAAAAACTATGTTTAGATTTTTTACCCATTATATAACTTTCACCAAATTTTATAGTTGTTCTTGGTCTAACAAGCCTTGTTTATAAAGGCTTTATAACCCTCTATTTTCAATATGTCCTAACCTATTGTGTAAAAGGACAATTTGTTCTAGTGTCATAGGATCAGAGGACCTGGTTATGTTTATTTCAGGTGAGGTAACTACATGGTATAACCCACCCTTCTTCACACTTTTAACCAACACTATCCCATTTCTACTAACTTGTCTAATCCCATTGCTAGTGTGTATAGTGCAACCTAGGTCATCAAAGACAGATTCGGAAAGCAAGTTTCTTCGAAGCTTAAGCACTCATCATACATTCTGTAAGATCCTAACTCTACCATCATGCATGATCATAGGTATATTTTCTATACCTTTAACTAACAAAGAAGAATTATCTCCTAACATAACATCACCACCATCATATAAATGCAAATTTTTTAACAAATGTTTACATGGAGTGGCATGCATGGTACATCTTGAATCTAAAATCTAAGAATTATTATCATGAGCAGTATTTATAAAGTCACACATAAGCAATTCATCATTGTAGTAGTAATCACAAGAATATTCATTTAACATGCTATTTTCATCATTAGTAGGTAAACTAAAGCGTAGTAAGAGTTCACAAGGATAATCATACTAAAAACAGAAGCAGAATGAGTAGTTTTATCTCTATTTTCAGACTTATCTTTCTTTATCTTTCTACATTCATCAATAAGGTGTCCAAGTTTACTATAGTAGAAACATTTTTCATTAGATTTATCCTTGTTATAGTCCTTCTTTCTATCCTTATCCTTCTTGAAGTTCTTTTATTTTTAAACATGAGAGCCTCAGAATGACTATCAGTTTTATGTACAATAGATTCAAGTTATTTATCTTTAGATATTTCATCTGGACTATATATATTGAATTACATATTTGAAATTATCAAATTGGTTAGGCAAAGGATTCAATAACAGAATAGCAACATGATCATCATAAATTTTATCATTGCATCTCTCTAAATCCTGAGTTAATTTCTAGAATATATCCAAATTATCTTGTAAAGTAACATGAATATCCATTCTAAAATTAAACAGTTTACACAACAGAGAGATACGGCTAGGCAAGGATCTCTTAAGGTAAAATTCTTTTAATTTTTTCCATAGAAGTGAAGGATCAGTGATACTTACAACATGTCGTACTACATTATCATATAGCCTTATGAAGATTTTAGAGTGAGCCTGCTCCTCCAATTCAAGCTTTCTGTCAGGTGAAGTATCAATTGAGAACTTTCCTTATATAGCGTTCCAACATTTTTCTCTTATCAAGATAGCCCTCAACTTCAGTTGACATAAAGCAAAGTCTGAAGTGCCATCAAATGGATTTATCCGGACTGTATTCTCTGACAGAGTCCCTTGTTCACGAGAACAAGATCCCAGATGCCAGATACTCACTTTAGTAGTATCAAAGAAGTGAGAACACTATGAGTTTCTCAACCTCAGTTTCAAGAAGAATGTGTTTTTAAAGCAAGACGCTTAAAAAAACCTTTTAAAATCGAAAGCAAGATTATAAGCGGAAGCATAAACAAAATCACAACTTATTAACTTCAAGAGCATCAAGATCTAGGATTTGAATCCTAGGGTCTTAAAGGTCTTAAAAGCTCCAGAAAGCTCTGATACCAAATTGATAAAACTAAATCGAAGAAAGTTTATACAAAACACTTTCAGATCTAGAGTGATCTTCTTGTAAAACGATTTAAAGACAGATACGCACAAGAATTGGTGACACAGTTCGGGAAAACCCTACTCTGCGGGATTTTAAGAGGGGAAATATATCCCAATTCACTAGGTAGATAGATCGTATTAGTACGGGTTACAAAAAACTCGTAAACAAGATTAAACAACCCTAAAGAATAAGAAATTAATAAGAACGTTAAGAACACAAAGGAAAGATGATGCAACGCAACCAGAACAAAGCTTCTAGTGAAGCTTGTGTTCGATATCTTTCTTCACTCAAGATCACACAAGATCTCTCTTTCTCTCTTCTCTTCTCTCGCTTTTTCGGTGGAGAGGGTTTAGAGCATCGGCAACCTTCCACAATAACCCGGCTAGCCAGACAAGAGAGCTTAAGTACTTAGGGTTGTGAGGAGGCGTAGCTAAACACGTGAGCATCACGTGTCTTCATTAAGTCCAAACCAGAAGCGGATCTTGCAAAGCCTAGATGTAAGAAAAAGTGCAACAAGTTAATACAAGCCGACAACATATAAACATATACATATTTACATGAATTAACCCAAAACTTGTTAAGTTTCCCATATGGCACAATACACATGAGCACAACATATATTAGGGCATCTTAGGTTATGTTGGAATAACATTAGGTTATACTTGACACCTTAAGTGTCCTTATATGTTATCCAAGAAGTCCTAAGTCACCATCTATTATATGAGCATTCATGAGCATGTGTATAAGGGTAGGATTGAAATCATTTGAGAAGTTTAAAGTAACACTTAGTACACTGATCTATTGTTTACTAGACACAACACCTTGACCTCTTTCACATACTTTGTCTAGAAAGCCAGAAATAATCTCATATTCAATGGCACACCCGTCCACACCACTGCTACTACTCTCTCCATCATGGCTAACGTCAAGCTTCTGGTTGATGCTGTTTTAAGCAAGCAATCTAAGTCTACCAAGTAGTGGATGGTTACACTCGCATCATCAACATCACTTAGCTCCCTCCAATCTCTTTCATCTCTACCTTATTTGTAATTTTCACGGTGCATATTCTTTCCTGTTTTGAACTCTTTCTTCTCATCTCAACATGTAACCTTTGGTTCGAAAAAAAAGCCCTTCCTCAACAGAAACTAGAGCTCGATTCTTAAATTAGTTTTACAGGTACATGATCGTCATTCATTGATACATACCATCATTATTGAGTACATTTGAAATAAATATTATATCACAATCTAATCTTAACTTGGGTTAAATTGTTGAATCTTCCAGTATGCAATCTTAATAATATAACATTTGCTTTGATAAAAAAATTTTCTTGGAATTATTTGTAAAAACTCGGTTGCACGTCTCAGACGTATATTGTCCCACTAAATCACCAATAATCCAATTATCAACACGAAAAATATGATGATAAAGCCTGAATGATAAATCAAAGTCACCATCCAACGGCTAGATTACAGATCATATGTGATTTCTATTGCCAACGTGCAAACAATGAAGTGCAATTTTAGACCAATCATGATGGGTAAGGAACAGCCTATATAAACCCCAACTATAAACTTCGGTTATCATCATCTCATCTCCTCTCCTTTCTTTCTAGCCATTTCAGCAAAAAAACAAAAAGAGTTCGAAATGGCATCCAAGGGTCTCTTGGCTTTCTCTCTACTTGTCGTGTCCATGCTCGCCGTAGCCACGGCTGATGGCTACTATGGCTCGTACACTCCTTCACCCGAATACAAATCACCGGAATATGTTCCTTCTCACTCACCGTACTACAAAGCATCTGTATACGTCTCTACTCCTAAATACGAGAAGTCAATTTACTACCCATCTCCGGCTTACAAGAAGCCAACTTACGTTCCCGACTACAAGTCTTCACCCGAGTACGAGACACCTACCTACACCCCATCTCCCAAGTACACACCTATTTATGTTCCAAAACCAGTTTACCACCCAACACCAGTTTACAAGTCTTCACCCGAGTACGAGGCACCTACCTACACTCCATCTCCTAAGTACACACCTTATGTTCCAAAACCAGTTTACCACCCTACTCCGGTCTACTATACTCCAGCACCGATATATGTTCCAAAACCCGTATACAAACCTACACCCGTTTACACCCCAACTCCCTCTTACAAGAGCCCTTCCTACACCCCAACTCCAGCTTACAAGAGCCCCGTCTACACCCCAACTCCCGCTTACAAGAGCCCCACCTACACCCCAACTCCCGCTTACAAGAGCCCCACCTACACCCCAACTTCCGTTTACAAGAAGAGCCCCGTCTACACCCCATCTCCATCGTACTACCCTTCTCCCGTGTACAAGAGTCCTATCTACGTTCCAAAGCCAGAGTATGAGGTCCCTATCTACCACCCTACACCAATCTACAAGCCCGTGTACTCTCCCACACCTGTATACATTCCAAAACCAGTGTACACACCGGTTTACACTCCAACGCCATCATACAAGAGCCCAAAATACACTCCATCACCGGCCTACAAAAGCCCAGTGTACACCCCTTCTCCGGTCTATTAAGTTCAAGGACCAACGTCCTCATATTGGCTTCTAAATCGGATTTCTATAAATGATTAAATCAAAGTATTACTTGAAGCCGAAAGTGTTGTTGTAATTTCTTTCATTATTTCATATATTTTGTAATACTATTATTATTATTGTTTTGGTAGAATGTAATATTATTATTATTATTATTATTATTATTATTATTATTATTATTATTATTATTATTATTCGTATCTATATTGGTATTGTTATTTGTAGCATACTTCTCTAATGTCTGTTCAGAATTAGTTTTGACTGTTTTGCATGCACAAATTTTCATTTACCAATTCAACATACTTTGTTACTTGCAAGGTATGAAAAAATAAGGAGCCCTTCCTATTTTACTATAGCCCCTAGGGCAAACATAAATTAGTGGTCCTATGTTAATAAAATTAAAAAAACCTCTTGAAATTTCTGCATAAAATTGATAAATCTATTGTATTATCCCTCATATACCACTTAAAATTTGCATCATACTACCATAATGTTCCAAAAATTTATATGTGGGAAAATAAGGACTTTTATTGAATAAACTAAATTTTTACTTGAATCCGAAAGTGTTGTTTATAATTTCTTTCATTAATTCAAATATTTTGTAACACTATTATTAATGAATCTATATTAATATTGTTATTGTTATATGAGGGATACTTCTCATGGTTGTTGTTTTTTGAGTCTTTATCCATGCCCACATTTTCATTCACCAATTCGATATACCAATTCAATATACCTTGTTGTTTCAATGTTCCTCATCGAAAACTACTCTTGGTAGTTGGTACCTTACTCACTTGACTGAACATCTCTCAAAGGATGCAAATTCTCCATGGTTTGTTCGACTGGCTCAACACCTCTTCTCACAAGAACGTCTTTAAAATTCAGGTTATTATAGATACCTTCACTTCTTTCACATACTTTATCTGGAAAGCCAGAAATAATCTCATATTCAATGGCACACCCGTCAACACCACTGCTACTACTCTCTCCATCATGGCTCACGTCAAGCTTTTGGTTTATGCTGTTTTGTGCAAGCAATCTAAGTCTACCAAGCAGTGGATGGTTACACTTGCATCATCAACATCACTTAGCTCTCTCCAATCTCTTTCATCTTTACCTTATTTTTAATTTTCACGGTGGATAGTCTTTCCTGTTTTGAACTCTTTCTTCTCATCTCAACATGTACCCTTTGGTTCGAAAAAAAAGCCCTTAACAGAAATTAGGGCTCGATCTCAATTAATGAGCGTTGGATCCCCTCACCTAGTACAAAATTTTTGGATGCCCCACAACTCTTACCGGGTGTGTCCGATGACATTATGGTTGCTAAGATCATTGAACATGATGTTTTAAAAATGGGATGCTGACAAAAAGGAATACTATTCTATGTTCAGACCTAGTTACCGTATTTTAGTATTAGTGTAGTTATTCTGTTTCCTAGTTTAATGTTAACGTTAGAAATATTTTTGTATATATTTTCTATCTATGTTAATAAAGCAGTAAGCCATTTTCAACGATATTCTGAGAACGAGGTTCTTTCATTGTATCGGGCTATCAAGCGATTCTCAAAACCAAATTCCGCATCTGAGAGCATGGCACCTATAGCCGCTCTTGAAACGACAAACCCCTATTACCTTCATCCTTCGGATCACCCCGGAATTACTCTCATCTCGGTGGTTCTCAAAGGAGAAAATAATTTTTCCAAATGGAAAAGAAACATGATGAATGCTTTTCGAGCCAAGCGAAAGATTGGATTCATTGACGGATCAATCAAGTGCCCGGATGAAGACGAAGCAAATTTTCAACACTAGGGTCCCGTTAACTCGATGTTAGTTGGCTGGATCCTACAAACCACAGATTCGTCGGTTCGTTCAACGGTATCCAATCTCGATACGGCTCGCGATCTGTGGCTTGAGATTGAACAACGCTACTCAGTGGGCAATGGACCAAAAATCCTCAAACTAAGAGCCGACATAGGACAATGCCGTCAACAAGGGCAGTCTGTTTCGGTGTACTTCGGAAGGCTTCGCAGGCTTTGGGACGAACTGAGTGCTGTGCTTCCATCATCCACAAATATATGTGCTCCCTGTTCGAAAATTCTAGTCACCGAAAGAGACGATGAAAGAGTTCATCAGTTTCTAATCGGCCTAGATGATTCGTACCACACTTTACGATCTCATGTGATATCAAAGGAACATCTTGCTTCACTGAACAAAGTGTACTTGCTAGCCATTTAGGAGGAATGCACTCATCTTGCAACCAAAGAGGCTGAAACTCGAATTGATTCGACGGCGTTGGCTGCGCGATCATCGAATCGATCATCACAAGGTAAAATGGATAAAAATCACTTGCAATGCTTTCATTGTCATAAAACAGGTCATACTAAGGAGCAATGCTTCAAAATCGTTGGATATCCCGATTGGTGGAACAACGGGAAAGGGGCTGCAAACTCATCATCCGGCGTTGCTAGTCGATCGAATCCACCGACATCTCCTGGTGCAAAGCAGCATCGCTCTTATGAAATTCACAGTAATGCTGTACAAACAGGCATGACTTTTGCAGTGGCTGCTACGTCTTTGACGGACCAAGACAGATCTAATGTGGGAGCCAGGCTTTCTGATTCACAGTGGAACGGCCTTCTTGAAAAATTTAAACAATTTCATGCCACATCGAATGAAACTATGTCAGGTATTGAATCTAATTATTGGATTTTAGATAGCGGTGCTTCTTTCCATATGACAGGTAATGTTAATTTTTTTACTAAACTCAATTCAATTCTTACCTATATTATAAAATTACCAAACGGATTATTGTAAAATGCAACACAGGCAGGAACAATTACACTCCGTCCAAATTTTCAACTTACCAACGTTTTATACGTTCCAGGATTGAAATGCAATTTAATCTCCTTAGTTTCCTTAACTAATGATTTTAATTGCAAACTTATCCTAACATCTAAATTGTGCATTATTTAGGACCTTGTTTCGCAGATGCTGATTGGAGCGGGTGAACCTAAGGACGGGGTGTACTGGTTACGTTTTTCCAACTTTCCGTTTTCAATTTCCGCAGCAACCCGGGTTGATTCATCATGTTCTATGTCAAGCCTTTGGCATAAGCGTCTGGGTCATCCTGCGTTTGATTTTATAACATCTAGTTCAGATGATAATAATGTTAAATTTCGTATCAACAACAACAATCCTTGTGATATTTGTCATCGGGCGAAGCAAACCCGATCGTCTTTTCCGAATAGCTTATCCCATTCAGACTTTATCTTTGATCTTGTTCATTGTGATTTATGGGGTCCTTATAAGATTTCGGCTTTGTGTGGCGCCTCATACTTCTTAACAGTTGTTGATGATTGTTCGAGAATTACATGGGTTTTTCTCTTAAAATTTAAAAACGAAGTTTTTAGTGTTTTTCAAAATTTCCTTAAAATGATTCGAACTCAATTTAATAAAAACGTGTTCGAAGTGATAACGGATCTGAATTTTTCAAACTTAAACAAGTGTTTTCGGACAATGGAATTATTCACGAAACATCTTGCAATTATACACCGCAACAAAACGGTAGGGTAGAGCGCAAACATCGTCATCTACTTAATGTTGCAAGAGCGTTAATTTTTCAATCTAAATTACCAATATATTTTTGGGGTCATGCGGTTTTAACGGCTTGTTACCTTATAAATCGTACCCCGACAAAAATTCTTAATGATAAATCACCTTTTGAAAATTTTTTTGACAAAAAACCGGATTACCAACATTTACGCATTTTTGGATGTCTATGCTATGCTTCTATTTTGCCTAAAACCACAAATAAATTTTCTCAACGATCTCGAAAGTGCGTTTTTCATCGGTTATCCTTTAAGCCAAAAAGGATGGCGACTATATGATCTCGAAAATAAAACTATACTTATTTCTCGTGATGTACGAAACCTTTTTCTGATTTATCATCTTTCAATCCTATCAAATTTAATTCTAACGAATTTTATGATTCTCCTTTTTCGAATCCTAATTTAAACCAATCTCCTATTTTATCTCCTTCTATATTTGGTGATAAGTTTGATTCTGATGAAGATATTCCACCATCCTTTCCAAACGATACTCTTTCCTTATCTGCGTTAAATAGAGATAATATCTCTTCAATTGATACATCTTCTATTTTACAACCAGATCACGATATTTCCGTTTCCACACCTCTTACTCCTTCCCACGATCACGATCTTTCCATATCTTCCTTGCCTCAATCCCCAAATATCAATTTACAACCAGATCATATTCCCTTATCCTCTTCTGAAAATGAAATTTCTTCGTCTTCTAGCCTCTCTGCTGAGTCATCTGATATCAATATACAACCAAGTGAACCAATACCTTCCATACGCAGAAGTAGTCGTGTTTCTATACCAAATTCAAATTTAAAAGATTACTATTGTGGTTCCTAAGTACCTATACAGCCGATTCCAGGTTCCTCCGCTCGATCTTTATCTACAGGTAAGAGCATCTATCCTATTTCAAATTATTTGAAATTTACTAATTTTTCTTCTTCGTATATGTGTTATATGAAAGCATCTCTCTCCCTTCATGAACCATCTTCATATAAAAAAGCTATCGCTATACCAGAATGGCAAGATGTGATGCGACTTGAAATAGACGCTCTTCAAAACAATCATACTTGGTCTCTAGTGTCTCTACCTCTTGGCAAGAAGACTATTGGTTGTCGTTGGGTTTTCAAAACCAAACTTAATGCAGATGGATCGATCGAACGGCACAAGGTGCGCTTGGTTGCTTTAGGCAACCGACAACGTCCAGGTATCGGTTATATGGACACGTTTGCACCGGTTGCTAAACTTGTCTCCGTCAAAATTTTTCTCGCAGTTGCATCTAGTCGACGTTGGGAACTACATCAGATGGATGTACATAACGCGTTCTTACACGGAGATTTAAATGAGGATGTTTACATGGCTCTACCTCCGGGGTTCACAGTCTCTGATCCGTCTAAAGTTTGTAATTTTCAAAAATCAATCTATGGTCTCAAACAATCTCCTAGAAATTGGTTTCAAAAATTCAGTAATGCTCTTTTACACGTTGGGTTTGTTCAGTCTAGAGCAGATTACTCGCTTTTCACATATTCTCGTCCAGGTATTAGCATATATATTTTAATTTACGTGGATGATCTCATCATAGCTGGTAATGATCCTCAAGCTATTTCTCGTTTTAAACTCTATCTTAAATCCTGTTTCAAAATGAAAGATCTAGGTAAACTACGTTTTTTCTAGGCATTGAAGTTACTCACACTCCACATGGTCTTGTCCTTGCTCAGAAAAAATACGTTATGGATATATTATCAGAAACAGGTACGCTCGGATCCAGTCCAGTAACATTCCCGATCGAACCAGGTCATACACTAGCCAAGGATGAATCTGCGGTTTTCTCAGAACCAGACCGTTACAGACGATTAGTTGGGCGCCTGATCTACCTAACGATCACCCGACCGGATCTAACCTATTCCGTACACATTCTGTCGCAAATTCTGCAAAAACCATCGATTCAACACTGGAATGTAGCCCATGCGTGTATTACGATATTTGAAGAAAAATCCAGGTCAGGGCATTTTACTATCTAATACGAGTACTTTCAAATTAATGCATATTGTGACTCAGATTATGCATCTTGCCCTTTAACTCGGCGTTCTATAACGGGTTTTGTGATTTTTCTTGACAAATCTCCCATATCCTGAAAAACTAAAAGCAAACCACAGTTTCAAGATCATCTGCGGAAGCTGAGTATCGGGCAATTCCTGTAACGCCCGGGAATTTTATTCTGGACTGAGAGCGTTTTATGGATCTTTCCCGGGTATTTATTCGGTTTGTATTACGTTCCCGTATATCCGTATTATTATTTTCGTAAAAACGTCGGAAAAGTTTCCCGAGTCAAAACTTTTCCGGTTCCGGTTTTCGGGATACTTATTCCTATTTTATTTATTTATTTATTTATATTTATTTTATATATTTTCTTTTTCTTTTTCCGTTCTTCTTTTCCACGTCACCCCGGGCCCACGCCAGCTGGCGCCACGTCACCCGGGGCCACGCCACGCTGGCGCCTCTCCGTCTCCCGGGCCCGCCTGGCTCCCCTCTTCCATCTCTTCTTTTCCTCTTCTTTCCCGCTGCTTTCCTTCTCTTTCTCCTTCTTGGTTCTTTCTTTTTGGAGCAGCCCTGCGTTGCCGCCCGCCTAGCCTGCCTAGGCCTGCAACTGTGCCGCCCGCTACCCGACCCCTCGGTCTTGTTTCCCTCCCTCTAGCCAGCTACTCCCTCGGCCTCCTCCCGCTCTTCTGTCTCGCTTCACCTCTCCTAGCCCCTGCAGACTCCACGCCCGCCCTCCTCTCCTCAGCCTCTCCCTCCATCTCTTCTTTCCCGGCCTCACCTCTCCTTCACGCCATCCCTCCCTCCCTGGTCAAGCCGACACCACCACCATCTCCACTGTTTCACCTCCGGCCACCACCTCCTTCTCTTCCCATCGAACTGCCGGGAACCGTCGCTTGAGCTCTCCCTCTCTTCTCTACCGCCGCCACCGGAGAACCCTATCTTCTCCTTCGTCTCCACCATCCACGAACTCGCCGGAAGAAACACCACACCCTCCTCTACGGTTTCTCATTATCCCCCTCCTCTTTTCCTCTGGATCGAGTCGCCGGAGAACACGCCACCACCTACGGGAAGACCGCCACCACCACACCGGGGGACCTCCACGCCTCCTTCCCTGCCGGAGCACCACCCACGCCGGCGTCCAGGGCTGCAGAACCGGCCGGAGAAGCCTTTTGGCTTAATTACAGTCGGGCCCCTCACTTTTGGTATAATTACATTTCGGCCCCTCAGTTTCATGTTAATTGCATAATGTACCCAATGTTTGAGTTATTGCAGTTTTGACCCAGATTTCTGAATTTGTTGCAATTATACCCTCTGTTGGGTTTTTGTCGGAAATTGCCCCAAGGTTTTAATTACGGATGATGACCCATAAGTTTGGAAAACGTATACTTGCCCGGAAAATGTGTTAGCGGTTTTTAAACTCGGGTTTTATAAATGAGTTTTATTTTAGGTTTCGATATTATATATTTGATGATCAATTTAGCGTATGGGCTAAATTGTGTAGTTTGATGCTAGATTCCGAAGCCCGATAAAAGCCATGCATCCATATCGATCTAGTTATGTTTAATAGTATCATGATAGGTTGGAACTAGCATAACTTAGAGGAAATGCCAAGTAGTGGCTTTGCCAAGCTCCTTAGGAGAATGTGATGAGCATGTTCAGACCTCGTTGCTTTTACGTCATTATTGACGGTAATTTATAGTAGACTCTAGGATGCAGTCCTAGAATGTGAGTCAAATGATCCTGTGTAGATCATTTGTGTAGAAGTCCTAGACTTCTCGAGTTGAGCGGGTTTTATGGATACCTTGTTGTGAACAGGTTGAGTACTTCTTCCCAAGGGAAGCGGTGAGCGTTGTGTGAGTTACGCCGTTTGGGACGAGGTAAGTCTCCGGACTTACTTAGCTCGTATTGTTTTGTATTAGCATTGATGTGTGTTTGGTGGTGTGTGTTATTTTATGTTATAACAATGAAACCGGTAATTAGGACCACCGACTTTATATATATATATAATGTGTGTGTGTGTGTGTGTGTGTTGGCCCAAAGTGTATGATAACGGCGGTGACATCATCTGCCTAGCCTTGGCGGGGTCTAGGAGGTTCTCGGCGAGACGACTCCGCGGGTATACAGGCGGATGCATCTGCACCATTCCTTGTCGGTAAGGGACCGAGGCGAGACCACTGGGTCTCGTGTCACAACAGAAGTTGAACTAGAATGGAATACGACTTAATAATGAAAGATAATAAACCGGCTTGTGTGATTTATGTTTTGTGTATGGATGTGTTTGTGTCTTCACCGCTTTTCTAATACCTAGAATATGAGCTAACGGTTTAAAAACCGTATGTAGTTGACTTGCAGGTTAGGGATGCCCGCGAGTGAGGTGGAGGAGTGGACAGCAGCCGGGGTCTCCGTACATTATAGGACGGGGATGTATTTGAGTCACGTTTCATATTCTTGTTTATGGATATTGTCGTATTTTAGAATTTGGATCTAATTATGTCGTTTGAGGACTCGGCTGAGTTTTCAAGTTGTAGTTTCTTACATTTTGGTTTCCGCTTACTTTAAAAACATATTTGAGTTTTTTCGCCTTTATTTGTGCCATGTTGGAAGGTCCGGTGAAATTGTTGTCAGGCTAAGGGTCGGGACCCATTGGAAGGTCTCGCCCGTAGCTCCCCGAGTCTCGCGGATTTGGGGTGTTACAATGGCCTCTACAACTTGTGAAGTGAAGTGGATAAAGTATCTATTGTCGTCCTTAGGAATTATTCATACGCAACCATAAAAATTTATGGTGCGACAACCAAGCAGCTTTACATATTGCCTCTAATCCAGTTTTTCACGAGCGAACAAAGCACATAGACACTACAAAAAAAAAAAGTTTTGCGTCAGCAGTGTACCGACACAAATGGCTGTTTCACCGTCGCAAATACCCCATTGCGTCGGCACTGCGACGGCAGTGACGCCGACGCAATCGTCCTTGACGCAAAAGGTATTTGCGACGGCATGTGCCATCGCATAATCTTTTGTGTCGGCTCTACGATGGCATAGTGCCGACGCAATAACATTCTCCAACGACGACAGTTACCCCATTTGCGACGGCTCCGTCGCCAACATAAAACTCGCGACGGCTCTTTCGGTCGCCAATGCTATTACTTGCGACGGATCCCGTCATCGCAAAATTCAGTTTTTGCCGTCGCAAACTCTAAATTTTGTGACGGCTATGTATTAAAGTCAAAACCTTAGCTATGATGGCATTTGCCATCGCCAATGAGTTTGTCGCAAAGATTTAGAACATGATATTTTCTATTTATATATATATATATATATATATATATAGTGTACGTGTTTGGTTGACAAACATCTTATTAATTTATAGAGAATTATTCTTTACAACACACACAAAGTAAAATATATATAAAAAATTCAATTTGGGACTAATTCTTAAAATTAAATGTGTATACTTCTTAATAAGCACATTCTTCTACAAACAAAACTCACTTTAAATAAAAAAAAGTTGTTAAATGTAACATTGTTCATACTCCAATGCTAAAAAATTTAATATCCACTAATAATAGAAATAACTATAATCTATGCCAAAAAGTTTAATGACAAATCTGTTTTTTGACGTTCATCTCATTTTTCAACAACGACCTCTTCTTGACCTCCATCTTCAATAGTCTCATTTTGATTAAGACTTGTATCCTAAAAGACATAACATTGAAGAAACAAGTGAGCTCTTAGTAAAAAAAATAAAATGCATAAAAGTTGAGAAAAGTTAAAATAATTTTGAAAAACTTTAGGAAAAAAAAAACCTAACATAATAAAATTAACAAGAATCCGAGAAATATATTATATAAAAATAAGAAAAAATAATTGTGATAAAGGTTTAACCAACATGTATAGATGAATTTGAACTTCCTCCACTATTCGGCACATTTTGAGTAAACACTCTTGATATTTCTCTCCAGATGTTTGCACTCTTCCTACAAACTGCAATCAAAGTACAAAAAATCGTAAATCAATTTACAGCCGTTATAAGAACTTAGAATTCAATAGAAATTCAATAGAATCGATTACCAGTCACGAGTTGAAGCACATGGGGTCTTGCAGGGGGTTATGTTCTTACTAACAATAATAAAATATAAGAAAAATTAAAAACTAAAGAATGATAAACTTAACATACACAATAGAGATTAGCTACTTGTTACTTGCAGCAGCTACTTGTTACTTGCTACATTTCAGGTTTGTAATTACTTTTTTTTTTTCTCGATTGAAACAGGTTTGTAATTACTTATTACAATAGAGATTAGCTGCAATACAACTTTTCTAACCTTGTAACAAATTCAGAAATTTCATAACTTAAAAGGAGAGGGGGCATATAGGAGCAAATTGCAACATAAACCAATTGACACAAATTTTCTGTAGGCATTTCATCGAACATTTTGAGTGCAACACAACTTTACATACAATGAAATAGGTACCTCTTGGGGAATACGGGATGGATGAGAGAAAGCACGATGCCCGTTGCCTCGCTCAAGCGGTGTTCTCTTCCTCCGTTACATTAGCGCTCAAGCAACGGTCTCTCTTCCTTCGAGAATTCAAAGTTGAGATTGAGAAGGAAATCCATTGAGAGCAAAAAGAGTCGTCGGTTTGTAAAGAAACAAATCACAACGTCTTGTAACCCTAACTACTTCCTCCATTACATTGGCGCTCAAGCGGTGACCTCTCTTCCTTCGAGAATTAAGAGCTGAGATTGAGAAGGGAATCCATGAGAGGCAATAAGAGTCATCGGTTTGTAAAGAAAGAAATCACCACGTCTTCTAACCCTAACTGGTTTAAATTGTTTATATATATATTTTTTTAAAGGAAATCATATCTTTTAATTTTTCTAAAAAGAAACTATATCTTTTAACTTACATAATCTAACCGGATAAAATTTTGAATTTATTTAAAGATATAAATTTTAAAATTTGTGATTTATTTAAAGATATAAATTAAAAATTAAAGTAATATTTTTATGAACTAAGATATAAGATTAAAATAGATATGTATCATTTTTTTACTTTTTAAAAGCAATTATATCTTTTAACTTACATAATTTAACTAGGTAAAGTTTTAATTTATTTAATGATATACATTAAAATTGGTAAAGTAATTTTTATATGAAGATATAAGATTAAAAATAGATATGAATCATTTTTTTTAAAAAAGGAATTATATCTTTTAACTTACATAATCTAATTAATTAAACTTTTGATTTATTTAAAAATATAAAATTAAAAATTGGTAACATAATTTTTATTTAAATATCTAAGATTAAAAATAGACATGTATCTTTGTGTTATCAAGAGACTTCAAGGTTTGGAGAGTTGTTCATGGAAGGTCAAGACTCGAGATGATTATATTCGACTTCATACAAAATCTTCACTTCTTCATTTTTAATTATTACTTATGGAAGATTGTATTTTTATTTATATTTTTTACTATTTTTTGACAATTTGTTTTATGTATTGTTCTTGTACAAGATGTGTTGTTATTGTACAAGAATAAATCATGAGATTACTTTAAATATAACTTGTATTGTTAATTTTATAGGGTTTTAGATTGTTATTTTGTAGGTGGTTATAAACTACAACAAGTGATTGTTGCTTCATAGATAAAAATAATTTCAACATTTAAGTGATAATTGTGAAAGAAGAACGATCATAACAATAATAATATTATTTGACTGTAAAGATACATTGTATAGGGATAAATACAATATTTATTTTTGAGTAATACATATTGTAGAGTCTTTGCTTAACATATTTGTTTTGAAAATTTTCATTTAAATATAGGACGAATGATAATATAAAGTTTGATTATTAAAGGAAGTCATTTCTTAAATTATTTAAAATTGAGACACATGTTAAAAGAAAGTAATAGCAATTGTTTAATTAGTCCTTGAAAAATACTCCCGGATGCCTTTTTTTTTACTAGTTTTATACCTAAGTTTATAGAAATATTTAATAGAACTAAGCTTTAAACAAATCAATATTAATTAACATAGTACATAGTTTTAAATTTTTTTTAATTAACCCTGGAAAAGAAAGTTGAGATGGGGGGAGCACACAAGCTTAGACAAACTTGTCCACCCTTAGTCCTTTTATGAGACATACATTACTTGTCAAAGGAATCAATTGTCGTCGTTAGGCAGTCGCAAAACACAAACCTTTTGGACGACACAATTGCCGTCGTTGTCGCGAGACGCCTTTTTGTGAGGCACAATTTCCGTAGGCAGTCGCAAAACACAAACCTTTTGCGACGACACCAATTGCCGTCGTAGGGCTGTCGCGAAAACTCAAACCTTTTGCGACGACTCCATTTGCAGTCGTAAGGCCGTCGCAAAGACCCAAACCTTTTGCGATGGCACCAATTGCCGTCGTAGGGCCGTCGCAAAAACCCAACCATTTTGCGATGACACCAATTGCCGTCGTAGGGCGTCGCAAAAACCCAAACCTTTGTGACGGCACCAATTGCCGTCGTTAGCCGTCGCAATACTCCAACCTTTTGCGACGACGTAAATTGCCGTCGTAGGGCCGTCACAAAATGTTGTGTTTTTGCGTCGATAATTGCATACCGACGCCAAGTGTGGTCGCCAATCTATTTTTTTTTGTAGTTCAAAAGAAGACCATCAAAACGTTACACATTCGCTCTAACAATCAATTGGCGGACATCTTCACCAAAGCTTTTGGTCATCAACCTTTTCACCATCTTTTGAGCAAGTTGGGCATGTGTGACATACATGCTCCAACTTGAAGGGGAGTGACAAAAAGGAATACTATTCTATGTTCAGACCTAGTTACTATATTTTTGTATTAGTGTGGTTATTCTGTTTCCTAGTTTAATGTTAACGTTAGAAATCTTTTTTATATATTTTCTATCTATGTTAATAAAGCAGTAAGCCATTTTTAACGATATTCTGAGAACAAGGTCTTTCAGATGCATGTTTTATTTCCTCAATATAATGTGGACAAGATTATGTCCATTCCTCTTAGCCATCGCATTTCGACAATCTTATTTGGATGGGTAACAAGTCTTGCATCTTTTCCTGTAGATCGGCATATTGGTTGGGTTTTCTACGGTTCTCGAAGTGTTTCATACGTGGATCCGACATGGCGTTTTTTTTGGCATCAGCGCCTAACACCAAAGGTTCTTACATTCGGTTGGTTTTTGTGCTTCAATTTCCTAGGAGTTAATACTTCACTTTTTCAGAAACGAATTACATACTCTCCTATTTGTTCCAAATGCTTATCGGCTTTTAAAACGAGAAATAATTTTGATTGTCCATCTTTTTGATATAGATAAGTAAAGGACATTATCCGGAAAATGAAAATCGAAGCAATTGGATGTCCGACTCAGGCTTATATGACATGACCGATCAATAGCAATACTCCAACACTCCACCTTTGTCATGTATTTCATACGATAGATATCATATTCATGGAACGCGAATCACTTTCAAAGATGCCTCGGTGGTAAAATGGTAGACACGTATCTGGCATGCTTTTTATCACACTGTGATGATATGCAACTCGCTTGGGAAAACAACAACATCAGGGGCATTACTAACCCACCGTCTCTGCTCAAACTATATCGGAGTCCAACGTCATTCGTCAACATCCACCAATTGCTAGGTGACCGAGGAGTTTCAGAATTTTTTAACAAACCGTTGGTTTCTTGGACGGTGCGCAATAAGATATTGTTATCACATGAACTATTCGACTCCACTCAAATACAGCGGCAGCTACAACAACTGGTCTGGAATTACATTTCATTGTTTTTTTGTGGGAGCTTACTTGTTCTCATTATGTGGTAAACTCCTTAAATCAAACTACTAAGCATTCCTGGGTCTGTTCACCACTGGGTTGTCACAAGCTAAATACAGACACGTGGATCATCAACGGAATATCCTACTTAGGCGCAGTTCTGCGTGTTTCAATTGGGTACCACATCTTTTGTTGCTTCTGCATGCTTTTCCACTAGCTCTAATGTTGAACTTGCTGAAGAACTGGCTATTCTGTTTGCTGTCCAACAACTGCCAAGATCCGACTTACAATCTTTGATCATTGAATCTGAATGCCTCTCGGTTATAACGAAGCTGCGCAACGGCACACGATTGACAACTTACGTTGATGTGATATGTGATGACATAACTTCTCTTCTCCCTGCTAGCATTTCACTCTTTTTTAATCATGTATTTCGTCGGGGAAACACAGTTGCACATCTAACTGCGCGTTTATTGTCCCCTTCTATTTTGGTTCGAAAATTTTCCGCAGTAACATAATGGATATTGCGAAAATTGATCTTTTATAATATCACATTATTTTTTTTAAAAAAAGTCAGATTAAATTTGTTAGATTGAAGTAAATGAAAATTATAACAAAATAAAAATAAATCTATTAAAGTGATTTTGTTATAAAAATTAAAATTTTAACTAAAGGACAATTTAGTATTAACAGAGATTCTACGTTGATATATACTTAAAATAATGTTATTATGGTAAGAGATGTTGGATTAATAGATATATAAACGTTCGATATTTATTTAATAAAATATTGTTATAATGGTAAGTAGTTATTAGGCAAAATGAATCTAAATAGCATATATAGTGTTGTGAATTTGGTAACGAACAAGATCTTTTAAGATATAAAAAGTGTTTCTATTTTAAAACTCGTGTTGAATATGAATGTTAAGGTTCATGAAAGCATGTTCGTGCACACATGTTCATCTCACCAGCGTTCATTCATCTCGTGTCTTCTCTTGTCATCTAGTACGCACTGTTTCACGGTTTACTCGTGTTGAATATGAACGTTATGGTTTATTTTAAACTCATGTTGTATATGAACGTTAAGGTTTATGAAAACATGTTCGTGCACACGTGTTTATCTCACTAGCGTTCATTCAACTCATGCCTTCTCATTTCATCTCGTGCACAATGTGTTCATGGTTTACTCTTGTACACATGTTGAATAAGAACGTTAAGGTTCATGAAATTATGTTTGTGCATACGTGCTCATCTCACTAGGTTTTGTTGTGCGTATTAATGTTGAGTTATTATGGATAACGAACGTTAGATTTATCATCATACATTAAAGACTATATTATCTTCTTAGTAAGAAAACTACAAACAATAATTGATTAAATTCTTAAATTCAATCTTAGTATGAAAACTACAAACAATAATCGATTAAATTCTTAAATTCAATCTTAATCATGATATATTACAATCTAACGGCTAGTAGATGTTCTCATTCCTCTCCAATTTTAATTACCTTCCGAACCAATACCTCCTAATCTCTCTGTGTAAAGTGCATCAGACATCAATTTTAGAACAAGTACAGTTTACTGGTACATGATCGTCATTCATTGATACATTCCATCATTATTGAGTACATTTGAAATAAATATTATTTCACAATCTAATCTTAACTTGACCTAAATTATTGAATCTTCCAGTATGCAATCTTAATAATATAACATTTGCTTTGATAAAAAAATTGTCTTGGAATTATTTGTAAGAACTCGGTTGCACGTCTCAGACGTATATTGTCCACTAAATCACCAATAGTCCAATTATCAACACGAAAAATATGATGATAAAGCCTGAATGAAAAATCAAAGTCACCATCCAACGGCTAGATTACAGATTATATGTGATTTCTATTGCCAACGTGCAAACAATGAAGTGCAATTTTAGGCCAATCATGATGGGTAAGGAACAGCCTATATAAACCCCAACTGTAAACTTCGGTTATCATCATCTCATCTCCTCTCCTTTCTTTCTAGCCATTTTAGCAAAAAAACAAAAAGAGTTCGAAATGGCATCCAAGGGTCTCTTGGCTTTCTCTCTACTTGTCGCGTCCATGGTGGCCGTAGCCATGGCTGACGGCTACTATGGCTCGTACACTCCTTCACCCGAATACAAATCACCGGAATATGTTCCTTCTCACTCACCGTACTACAAAGCATCTGTATACGTTTCTACCCCTGAATACGAGAAGCCAAGTTACTACCCATCTCCGGCTTACAAGAAGCCAACTTACGTTCCCGTCTACAAGCCTTCACCCAAATACGAGACACCTACCTACACCCCATCTCCCAAGTACACACCTATTTATGTTCCAAAACCAGTTTACCACCCTACACCAGTTTACAAGTCTTCACCCGAATATGATGCACCTACCTACACTCCATCTCCTAAGTACACACCTTATGTTCCAAAACCAGTTTACCACCCTACTCCGGTCTACTATACTCCATCACCGATATATGTTCCAAAACCCGTATACAAACCTACACCCGCTTACACCCCAACTCCCGCTTACAAGAGCCCCGTCTACACCCCAACTCCCGCTTACAGAGTCCCGTCTACACCCCACTCCCGTTTACAAGAAGAGCCCCGTTTACACTCCAACTCCATCGTACTACCCTTCTCCCGCATACAAAAGTCCTATCTACGTTCCAAAGCCAGAGTACGAGGTCCCTATCTACCATTCTACACCGGTCTACAAGCCCGTGTACACTCCCACACTTGTTTACATTCCAAAACCAGTATACACACCAGTTTACACTCCAACACCATCATACAAGAGCCCAAAATACACTCCATCACCGGCCTACAAAAGCTCACCAGCCTATTAAGTTCGTGGATCAACGTCCTCATATTGGCTTCTAAATCGGATTTCTGTAAATGATTGAACCAAAGTATTACTTGAATCCGAAAGTGTTGTTGTAATTTCTTTCATTATTTCATACATTTTGTAATACTATTATTAATATTGTATCGATATTGCTATTGTTATTTGAAGCATACTTCTGGCTGTTCACAATTATTTGTAACTCTTTATGCATGCACAAATTTTCATTTACCAATTCAACATACTTTGTTGCTTGCAAGGTATGAAAAGATTAGGAACCGTAGCTTCCTATTTTACTATAGCCCCTAGGGCAAACATAAATTAGAGGTCCAGTTCATAAAAAAAAAAACACCTCTTGAAATTTCTGCATAAAAATGATAATTCTATTATCTTATCCTCAAATACCAACTTTTTTTTTTTTTTATTTTTTTTTAAGTTAAGTGTGTATAAAGAGGAGAGGAGGTTTTACATACTAGTGTTCAGAAACACATAAAACATAGAAAGAAGATAAATTAAATTAGGGAAATTTCTAATATTTGATCCCAGTTAATGTCTTCATTTGTGGAAAACCTTTTACGCCATTTGACAGGAGGGTTTTCTTTGCCGTAGAGATGATTCATTGAGCACAGTCTTCTTCTTGACTTCTAGAGTTGCCATACAGTGCTTCGTTCCTAGTGATCCAAGTGTAGTAGAAAGAGATTAACGTAGCCTTTATTAACTGGAACATGGATTTTTTGTTACTTGAAGTGCTAAACTAGTGAAGCCAGTCGTATATTTTTAAATCTCAGCGAGAGACGTAACCATTGGAGAATGATGTTCAGTACCCTGGTAGTAAAGTGGAAGGAGAGCCAAAGTTGCTCTTCAGTTTCTTCATGAGAATTGCAGAAAGTACAAAGGCTATTACTGATGATATTCCAAGAACAGAATTTAGCGAGGGTAGGGAGACGATTATGACAGGCAAGCCAAGTGATGAAGCAATGTTTAGGTTGGGATATGCCATTCCAAAGAGTGGTGCACTAGGGAAGGTTGAGTTTATGAGATCTTAGGAGGTTATGAGCTTTGGAGATCGATGTTGAAACTACAGTACGTTTGGGTGACGGAGGAGGAGAGGTGTGGAATATCTTTACCTTGGAGAAGGTCGTCCCTAGTTCTTATGATAGCTTTCCACGTGTGGCTATGCGAGGGCTTCTCCGAGCAAGTCCATATGATGTTGTGTTTGAGGAGGTAAGTTTTTGACCACATGGACCATAAGTTGGAAGGGTTGTGTAGTTCAAAAATCATCCTATCCATATAGGCTTTGTTCAAGAAAGCAACTCTTTGAACCTGGCCTAATCCACCCTCAACTTTAGGTAGACAAACCGTGTTCCAAGAAACAAGTGATCTAGAACCATGATCAGTACCAGTCCACATGTAGGTTCTTAGAATACTAGTGATTTTTGTCGACAACAGAATGAGGGGGGAAAATGGAACTCCAGAAGGTTTGGATAGAAAAAAGTACCACATATAGGATCTGAACTCTTCCGGCATACGAGAGTTGCCTAAGGCTCCATGAGTGAATACAACTAGTAAGTCACTTGATACCAAGAATATCGGTTAAGTAGTCGACCATGATGGAGGAGATGCTCTTTATGGCCATAGGCATGGGTTTGATTTTGGTCTCAGAATAGAAGGGATTCTATTTGAGAACGTTCTGGATTTAATGCTCTTGAAGAAGAAAGAGCTACAATGGTCTCCAAATTCCACCCAATTCAACTTAGCTAGTTGGGTAGAAGAAGACTCTAGGTTAGAGTTCATCTTATGGAGGTTTGAGAGTGTATCCCTTTCCTCTCACTGCAAAACGATTTCAAGTGGTTTGAAATGTAATTCGGATTGAATGATCTTGAGCCTATTCTTGAACTCCTCTCGGGCAGTGAGCATCTTTTTAAGATTAAACCTGTAAAGTGAATCAATCAATGTACGATTACCATAAAGGTTACTGTGTTTGTACAATGAAAATTACCATGTTCAAACTTAATAATATAAAACCTAAATTGTTCAATCGTATCTACTAATGGAAACAAGATTTCTAGTACATTCAAGTACATAAAGACATCCTTCAAGATCTATATGACAACTAGTGTCCAAGATCCACCTGTAAGTCCCAATGCCCTCTATTTTCTCCTTCATTCTGTTTCCCATGAACAAATATTGTTAAGCTTCTCTTATGGGCCAGATCAATCCCTGTTTAATAAGAGACATGTGAGTAGTAGCACCAGAATATATCCACCAGGTATTATTAAACACTTCTATAAGATTTGATTCAAAAGAAACATTACTATAATGTGTACCTTTTATCAAACCAAACCTTCCTTTTAGGATAATCCTTCTTGAAATGTCCCGTTTTCTTGTAAAAGAAACACTTCACTTCCTTCTTAACATGACCCTCATTGACTTTCAAAGGGTTCTTGTTCCTCTTGTCCTTTTTACCCGATTTACTTTTACATCTACTAACTCGATCATGACTTGTAAAATGGACAACTTGATCATTATCTTCCTTAATCTCCCTTCCTCCTGTACAAGCATGACCTTCAATTCCTGAAAGTTCCATTTGTCCTTAATGGTATTATAATTCACCTGGAACTGACCAAACTCATACTGTAGAGAGTTAATGATAAAATGAACCAAGAACGATTCATTAACATCCATTCCCAAGGCCTTTAACTTTGCTGCAAAATTTGAGATGTAAGTCACATGATCATGGATAGGCTGAGACCAGTCAAACTTTTTGTAGTCAGCTCACTCATAATGCTTCCTACAATTGACTTGTCCACCAAATCTGATTGTGTATACTCCTTAACTTCATAAAAAATTTCCATTGCATTCTCTATCTTAGGCATTGATGACTTTATATTTTTAGTCATATTCATCCTCATGAGATTTAAACTCAATCGGTTAAACACTCCTAGCTCTTATAAAGAGACTTTTCAGCTTGGGAGCTATTCTCTGTAATGGTTGCTGGTAGGTTATCCATAAGTATAGCAAGATCCAACGACATAATGCCCAAAGTAAATCGGACTTGTTCAGATAAATCATCATAGTTCAGCCCATTGAATTTAACAACAGAGTTTGCAGATGCAGATAAATTTGATGAAGCTTCAATACTTAATACATGCTTACCTATTAGTGCTTTGAATATAATACATATTCAAATCATATATGTAATAAAGTATGGATTCAAGCAACCTTTGGGCAATACTTAAACACACACTATCATTGATGCTAATACACTTAGTAGATTATCTTGACATACATAAATCAAATAAGCATGCAATCTTTGGATATACATACTATCTAACGATTCTAACCTAAGTACCATGATAAATCTCTTTTATATTATTGACTATTTTCAATGGTCCACCTTTGGGTGATCTCATAAAAACATAACCAATAAAGTTAATTTCTCAATCAAATCATTTAATAACATCTATTTAATCATTAACAATTGATTTTACACTAAAAATTCAAAATGTTTAAATTTGATACAACAAGACCACTTTAGTGACTAACAAGTCGTATATAATTTTTAAACATTTAAATTTAATTAGTACCTTACGTTTAACTTAACGTTAAACATTCATTTTCTTAAGTTAATGACTTTAAAATATGAAAAAAAAATCCAACATTACACGTCATCATGATATCAAACTATCATATAATAATAAGACATTAACGTAATTCAATCATGAATATCATCATCAACAAAGGATTTACATATACACAAAATCATGAGTTAAAAGTAACATACTTTTTGACACATGCATTCATTCATTCGTCATTACATAAACATGATTAAGAACGAATTAATGGGGAATCATGAAAGTCTAAACTCGCTATGAGACTAATTGTTAAAATCTTTACGATTTTATTTCAAAATCAAGCCCTTTAATGGATCTAAACTTAAACATGAATTAACCGAAATATATACGTATATCGACCGAAGATTAACCTTTATCCGTTGTATTTTTCATTACGAATCGATCGAGTGAGTAGCGTAAGCGAGTCTTCTCCTTCATTAAACCTTATCCCTTAATTAATCTCTAATGTATGAGATTAATTAAACTTAACTTTTATTTAATTAATTGTTCTTTAATTGTGTTTAGACTTTACACAGTGACGGTACTCTCTTTTCTTGTCTGTAATATTTCATAGATGAAAGAAGAGACAAATAAGCAAAACTTGCAGAAATCAACTCCTTTCATCACGCTGTGTAACCATCATTTTCGCACGCACATATATATAATTAATTAATTTAATGAGAAAGTATATATTAATTTAGGTACGGGAGGGATTGTAATTAATCCCGTAATTCTAAGGTCTTTAACCGATATCGATCCATTACGATTTCGATTTTATGTTAAAACTATAAACTATAATTTGGACTTAACTTTATATTATACACCTGAACATATTTGCCACATATAATATATTTATTAGATATAAATATTCTTACAATTTATTATTTCTTCCATTATTTCACATATTTTGTAATAGTCCTGTTATTAATATTGAGATTTTTATTGATTTTGTTATTGTTAATCATGATTTTATCTAATAGCAAGGTTACAGGTCTTCACCGGTTTACGAGGCACCTACCTACACTCCATCTCCCAAGTACACAACTCCGATTTATTTTTCCACAACCAGTTTACCACCCTACTCTCATCCACGTCCCATATCCCGCTTATAAGAGTCCTGTCTATACCCATCTCCCGAATACAAGAGCCCCGTCTACACCCCATCTCCATCATACAAGAGCCCCGTCTACACTCCATCACCAGCTTACAAGATCCCCGTATACACCCCATCTCCCGCATACAAGAGCCCCGTCTACACCCATCTCCAACATACAAGAGCCCCGTCTACACCCCATCTCCCGAATACAAGAGTCCCGCTCCCGAATACAAGACCCCGTCTACACCCCATCTCCCGAATACAAGAGCCCTATCTACACCCCATCTCCCAAATACAAGAGCCCCGTATACACCTCATCTCCCGCATACAAGAGCCCCGTCTACACCCCATTCCCCGCACCCGTCTACACCCCTTCTCCCGCTTACGAGAATCCCATATACAATCCATCACCAGAGTATCACTCTTCACCGGTTTACAAGAGTCTTGTGCACATCCCAAATCCAAAGTACAAGGTCCCTATATACCACCCTACACCGGCCTATAAACCCGTGTACACTCCCACACCTGTATACATTCCTAAACCAGTTTACACACCCACTCCATTTTACATTCCAACACCTTTCTACAAGAGTCCAAAATACACTCCATCTCCTATCTACAAAAGTCCATCTCCAATTTACAAGACTCCAAGCTATACTCCATCGCCCGCTTACAAAAGTCCAACATACACCCTTTCTCCAATCTATTAGACACGAAGACTTGCATTCTCGAACCGACAACAAAATTTTATTCTTTTTTTTATTATAAAAGTTATGTCATCTAGTGCACAAGGCCAAAAACCGAAGTACTAATTTAATTGATAGAAGATGAACAAGAAAGTGTTGTTTGTAATCGTTTTCATTATTTTATATAAGTTTGTAATACTATAATTATATTTTGATCACATTTGGTATTATTATTGTTGAAAATTATTCATATATTTTTATCAGAGCTATTTGAGGGATACTTTACTATTTGGGTAGAAAGACTACCAGAAAACACGATAATAGTTACGGGTACAACCTCATAATCAACCACGAAAAATATACACAGAATAAGTTACCCTTGGTATTATCTTGGCATTTACTCTCAAACCTTATTCATGGCTAGGTATATAGGAGAGGCTAAATACCTTACAAATTTTAGTCAAGAATATTCTTTTGAGAGTCATTTTGCTGCGGAAATACTTTGAAGGCTTAATCCGAGGCTACTAGCTAGCCACGGATATGATCAACGCTAATGCGGTTGTCCTTAGTAACAAAATAAATATTACGCTAATTCCGTGTCTAATAGTCACGGAATATTTAATACATATTTAATTGAATAGAATTCAAGGGTATGTAGTTGAAGTAACTGAGAATAGCATATACCACGGAATTATTAGGTTCGGATTATAAAATTATAAAATAAATTTTTTTTTTAGAAAAAGGATGTCCGGTGGGCACTTAATTGGTGTGTGAGATGAGTTCCGAAATGAACCAATATACGTTAGATCCTAGAAGCATAGTGAAAATTAAACATGGTATAAATTATGTAAAATCATTACAATTATTCATTCATATTCTTAAGATATCCCACTGAAAAAAAATAATTTGATTTGCGGCCGTGTTATACGACGGCAAGAATGTGATGTCGCTATTGGATTGTGGTTTGCGACGGTGCAACGACGGCACCATACTCCTTCACTACTTTAAGTGGATTGTCATTGGCGTGCGACGGCACTGAGACGGTACAAACATCATTTCTTTTGGTCTTGACATTAGCGTCGGCTATTTAACGCCAACCCGAATATAAAAAGATAAAAATAAGGTTAATTAACGGTCTTGACATTTATAAGTTTTTAATTGTGTTTTATAAAAATGCACAAAGATACAAGTATATAAAATAGAGGATTATAATTTGACAAACAATAGTTAATTTTACAGATTTGATGGAAATTTAGAAAAATGTAGGGCTTATTAGCCCTAAAAAAGGCAAAAAAAATTCACCCGTCTCTCAAACTAGATCTCGTCCTAAGAAAAGAACAAAATGCAAAATCCTCCTACCATCTGTTTCCGCTCCGCCTCTTAACCTCAATCCCCTTCTTTTCTATTTCGGTGATTGCTCGAATTCAATGAACTTTTGGGTGCTGGACTCGCCGGTGGTACTTTAAAAAACTCAAACCTAGATCTCCAAGGTTTGCAAACCCTTATATCCATTTTACCTCCCTTTTCGGATAATCAGGCCTTTTGAATCATAACTATTGTTTGAAATGTTTCAGCACTTGCTCATTTAGTCCATCCCTTTATTCCTCCATCGCAATCTCTAGAGCTTGTATCCTTTTCTCGAAAATAACTCATTTTGGCTTTTGTCTTGCAGCTCACATCCACCTTCTTTGCTTGCTTCGCTATGTTTAGTTCATTTGATCAAACTCTCAACCTCTCTGAAGAGTTCAACAAAGATTTATTTGTTTTGTAGCACTTGGTTAAACTTAGGGTTTTTATTATACAATAGTCGACCAATCGATCATGACCAAAGAATTCGACTCGAGCAACCATCTTGAATCTCCTTTCAAAGCCATAAATAAAAAGGTAAAACCCTTCTTCCTTTCTTCGTCTATGATTTAAGAGCCTGCTTATGTACTTATATTAATTTTATGAAGCTTATAGTAAACAAGATCAACACTGCAAAGTAGATAATTTCCTAGGTTCATGCTCGGTGTTCTGCCTTTCCTTCTAGAAACATAGTTTTTCCTTAATGCGTATGATATTTCACTAATGTGAGTTCATCTCGTATTATTATGAGCAATCAAAATGCCAAAAAACTCTAGACACGTATATTATTCATCTTTTGAATTTGATCATTAAAACAAACAATTTACTAGAGCTCAAAATATATCTTGTATATTTTGAGTATAAAATATCACACAAACAAAGGACGGTCACCAACCAAATGATTGAATCTATTTCAAGACAAGAAATGAAGTCGTAGATTTGACACATAACTTGTAAAAACTATATACTTTCCCAATAGTATGTATTAACGTATGTCAGTATGTGATATATACACACAAACAAAGGAGCTGAAAAACTATATACAACGATACAACTACATAAATATATGCCAGTAAGTATCTGTAACGGTTATATATATATATATATAATTTTTTCCAATAATAAACCACATTCAAAACAAAAACGGTAATTATAAATTCCTTTGAAAGCAAGAATAGTTCTTCTGACTGCTACAGGTTCGTCAATAAATATTCATACATTTAGTTGTTATTATTAAGGAATTCATTCACGTAATTACTATTTTATAATATAATATTAAGTTATTAACTACATTAATTATACATAATGAAAATCTTCCTGTGAGCAAATGTTACTAATATGCACGTCTCGTCTCAGATCGAGCGATATTACAATAAGAAATAGATCCTCAATGATGTATAAATCACACGGCATTATCTATCTATCTAACAGCAAGGTTACAGGTTTATATGCAATTTATAACGTGCAGTGATGTACCATTTAGAACAATAATGATGGGTAAGAGAGCCTATATAAACACCAACAAGAAACTTCACTAATCACCATTTCTTCTCTTTTTTTGTCTTTCTTTTAAGCAATTTTGAAGAAGTACCATTAAGAAAATGGCATCCAAGGGTCTCTTGGCGTTCTCTCTACTTGTCCTGTCTATGTTGGTCGTTGCCTCAGCCGACGGCTACTATGACTCGTACACTCCTTCACCTCATTACAAATCACCAGAATATATTTATTCTCCCTCACCAAACTACAAAGCATCTATTTACGTTTCTACACCCGAATACGAGAAGCCAACTTACATTCCCGTTTACAAATCTTCACCGGTTTACGAGGCACCTACCTACACTCCCTCTCACAAGTACACAACTCCGATTTATCTTCCACAACCAGTTTACCACCCTACTCCCGTCCATGTCCCATATCCCGCTTATAAGAGTCCTGTCTATACCCCTTCTCCCGAATACAAGAACCCCGTCTACACCCCATCTCCCGAATACAGAGTCCCGTCTACACCCCATCTCCCGAATACAAGAGCCCTTCTACACCCCATCTCCAGCATACAAGAGCCCCGTCTACACCCCATCTCCGAATACAAGAGCCGTCTACACCCCATCTCCCAGCCCAAGAGAGTCGTCTACACCCCATCTCCCGAGTACAAGAGCCCCGTCCAGCATACAAGAGCCCCGTCTACACCCCATCTCCAGAATACAAGAGCCCTGTCTACACCCCATCTCCCGATACAAGAGCCCCGTCTACACCCCATCTCCCGAGTACAAGAGCCCGTCTACACCCCATCTCCCTACAATACACCCCATCTCCCGAATACAAGAGCCCCGTCTACACCCCATCTCCCGAGTACAAGAGCCCCGTCTACACCCCATCTCCAGCATACAAGAGCCCCGTCTACACCCCATCTCCCGCATACAAGAGTCCCGTCTACACCCATCTCCGAATACAAGAGCCCCGTCTACACCCCATCTCCCGAATACAAGAGCTCCGTCTACACCCCATCTCCCTCTTACAAGAGTCCCGTCTACACTTCATCACCAGCTTACAAGATCCCGTATACACCCCATCTCCCGCATACAAGAGCCCCGTCTACACCCCATCTCCCGCTTACAAGAGCCCCATCTACACCCCTTCTCCCTCTTATGAGGGCCCCGTCTACACCCCATCTCCCGCATACAAGAACCCTGTCTACACCCCTTCTCCCGCTTACGAGAGTCCTGTATACACGCCATCACCAGAGTATCACCCTTCACCGGTTTACAAGAGTCTTGTGCACATCCCAAATCCAGAGTACAAGGTCCCTATATACCACCCTACACCGGCCTATAAACCCGTGTACACTCCCACACCTGTATACATTCCTAAACCAGCTTACACACCCACTCCATTTTACACTCCCACCCCTTTCTACAAGAGTCCAAAATACACTCCATCTCCAATCTACAAAAGTCCATCTCTAGTTTACAAGACTCCAAACTATACTCCATCGCCCGCTTATAAAAGTCCGACATATACCCCATCTCCAACCTATTAGACTCAAAATCTTGCATCAACGAACCGACAACAAAATTGTATTTTTTTTTAATTATAAAAGTTCTGTCATCTAGTGTACAAGGCAAAAAACCGAAGTACTAATTAAATTGATGGAGGAATAACAACAAAAGAGTTGTAATCGTTTTCATTATTTTACAAAATTTTGTAATACTGTAATTATATTTTTATTCACATTTGGTATTATTATTATTCAAAGTTATTCATATATTTTGTTGGGAAAATATTCTTTTCAGAGTAATTTTAGTCAAGAAATAGTTACGGGTAGAACCTCGCAATCAAGCACGGAAATATCCACGGAATAAGTTACGTATGGTATGTATTACCCTCGCATTTACTCTCAAACCTCATTCGTTGCTAGGTACATAGGGTGAGGCGAAATACCTTACAAATTTTAGTCAAGGAATATTCTTTTGAGAGTAATTTTGCTGCGGAAATACTTTGAAGGCTTAATCCGAGGCTACTAGCTAGCCACGGATATGATCAACGGTAATGCGGTTGTCCTTAGTAACAAAATAAATTCCATGCTAATTCCGTGTCTAATATCCACGGAAATTTAATACATATTTAATTGAATAGAATTCAAGGGGTAGTAGTTCAAGGGTATGTAGTTGAAGTAACTGAGAATTGCATATACCACGGAATCATTAGGTTCGGGTTATAAAGTTGTGAAATAAATTTAATTTTTTAAAAAAAGGATGCCCGGTGGGCACTTAATTGTGTGTGAGATGAGTTTAGAAATGAACCAATATACGTTAGATCGTAGAAGCATAGTGAAAATTAAACATTGTATAATTATGTAAAATCATTACAATTATTCATTCATCTTCCTAAGATATCCCACTAAAAAATGTAGGGCTTATTAGCCCTAAAAAGGCAAAAAAAACCACATGTCTCTCAAACTAGACGTCTTCAGAGAAGAACAAAATGCAAAATCCTCCTACCATCTCCTTTTGCTCCGCCTCTTGACCTCAATCTCCTCTTTTCTTTTTCGGCGATTGCTCGAATTCAATGAACTTTTAGGTGCAGGACTCGCCGGTGATACTTTAAGAAACTCGAACCTAGATCTCCAAGGTTTGCAAACCCTTATATCCATTTTACCTCCCTTTTCGGATAATTATGCCTTTTGAATCATAACTTTTGTTTTAAATGTTTCAGCACTTGCTCAGTTAGTTCATTTGAAAAGGCTCTCTATCTACATCTTTGAAGAGATTAACAAAGCTTTATTTGTTTTGGATTTGGTCAGAATTAGGGTTTTGATTATACAATAGTCGACCAATCGACCATGACCAAATAATTTGACTCGAGAAACCATCTTGAATCTTGAAGCAGGAGCATCTCAACCACTTCCTACTGGACCAATTACACGAGCACAAGCCAAACACATGGGTGCACGGCTAGGAAAGGAGATGCATCAATTGGAAAGTTGTTACATTAAGATGGAAGTGTTAGAAGGCTGTTCAAGGATAGTTCTACACGTGAAACCCAAAACCTCAACCGAAACTGAGCCAACTATTGATGTCTTAGAGCCACGTGAAGAAAGCTTGGAAGAGGAAGGAAGTTGGGATAATTTAAGTGGCTAAATTAGACCCAATTAGTTTATCATTTTCAGCCCCATTTTGAGACAATTTTAATTTGGGTTTTGCTTTTATTTTATGTCTTCTAGAAGGTCATTATCTCCTAAAGGTTTGACCTTATCCG
The DNA here is from genome assembly GCA_002319775.1 of Fagopyrum tataricum. Taxonomy (NCBI): domain Eukaryota; kingdom Viridiplantae; phylum Streptophyta; class Magnoliopsida; order Caryophyllales; family Polygonaceae; genus Fagopyrum; species Fagopyrum tataricum. The sequence goes on along the minus strand of CM008281.1, from coordinate 56,630,709 downwards.
TTTGTTAAAAGATCTTATCTCTTAAAGATTCGATCTTATCTTCTCGCATGTTATTTTATTCTTTCCGGGCTCGATCTTGGATCAAACCCGCATCCATGTAAGCTCACCTTGGACGTCCTATCTAGCCTATAAAAGGCATGCTAGACGTATGATGTGAGGTACCTTTGATTAATAAACATTTTGATAATTTTCAGTCCTTCTCTCTCGTGGATTCGAGAAATCTTGAGTGGTGGATTCCTACTCAACCGGACGTGTGGATTCACGCCCAACCCTAGCTTGGAAGCATAGGAGAGTTGTCCAACTTGGTGCTGATTCTAAGCTTGGCCTCTCTTCGATATCTAAGTGACTTCTTGTGTTCTTGAGATCTATCGCTTCTTTCTCTCAAATTATAGATTATAGCGGAAGAATTCTTTCTCGGAAATCAACCAGTCTATCCTTCTACGATCCATCCCAATCACCGGATCAATCAACCATCCAAACCCCCACGTTTCTACCATCTCCACGTCTCACCATCTCTTCTCTCTATCTAGTTCGTGGTGTTGAAAGATCGGAAAATCCTCGCGGCTTAACCCCACATCAAATTGGCATCAAACCTAAGGTTCATCAACATCAATCGCGCCATCAAAGAAGAAAAACCGAAGCTTTCAAGACTCGTCGAGAGGCTTCAACAAAAAACAAGCGATTGGGCAGAAAAGCTACGGTTAGTAATCTATTCACGCTAGACACTCTGCTTTTTCACAATCTAATTTCAATATTTTGAAAAACGTTAATTGTGGCTTGAATTATTCACCGTAACTCAGCCAAGTTTCAATTTTTTTCACAATCTAATTGGTGTGTGAGATGAGTTTAGAAATGAACCAATTTCAATATCTTGAAAAAGGTTAATTGTGCCTTTAGGACGACCACCAACCAAATGGTTGAATCTTTTTCAAGACAAGAAATGAAGTCGTAGATTTGACACATAACTTGTAAAACTATATACAACGATACAACTACATAAATATATGTCCGCAATTAACCTCCCGTTTGGTTTCAACTCCGGAAACGGTAACGAAATGGAAACGAATCTAGTCCATATATGTACCTTGTTCATGGAATCATTTCGGTTGGTTTAATGTAAAATGCACTTGTTTCCCCTTACTTTGTTACCCTATAGGGTATTAAAACTAATCAAGTTCTACTACAATTAATTCAAACCACAAGGAATGATTTCCAACAACTTCATGAACAAGGGTGTACGTATGAACTAGATTCGTTTTTCATTCCGTTCCGTTTCCGGAGTTTAAACGCAAACGAGCCCTAAGTATCTGTAACGGTTATATATATAATTTCCCAATAATAAACACATTCAAAACAAAAACAGTAATTATAAATTCCTTTGAAAGCAAGAATAGTTCTACTGACTGCTACAGGTTCGTCAATATTCATACATTTAGTTGTTATTATTAAGGAATTCATTCCACGTAAGTACTATTTTATAATATAATATTAAGTTATTAACTACATTAATTATACATAAATGCAAAATCTTCCTGTGAGCAAATGTTACTAATTTGCACGTCTCGTCTCAGATCGAGCGATATTACAATAAGAAATAGAATATGATAATAGATCCTCAATGATATGTAAATCAAACGGCATTATCAATCTAACAGCAAGGTTACAGGTTTATATGCAATTTATAACGTGCAGTGATGTACCATTTAGAACAATAATGATGGGTAAGAGAGCCTATATAAACACCAACAAGAAACTTCACTAATCACCATTTCTTCTCTTTTTTGTCTTTCTTTTAAGCAATTTTGAACAAGTACCATTAAGAAAATGGCATCCAAGGGTCTCTTGGCGTTCTGTCTACTTGTCCTGTCTATGGTGGCTGTTGCCTCAGCCGACGGCTACTATGACTCGTACACTCCTTCACCTGATTACAAAATCACCAGAATATGTTCATTCTCCCTCACCATACTACAAAGCATCTATTTACGTTTCTACGCCCGAATACGAGAAGTCAACTTACATTCCGCTCTACAAATCTTCACCAGTTTTACGAGGCACCCACCTACACTCCATCTCCTAAGTACACAACTCCGATTTATCTTCCACAACCAGTTTACCCACCTACTCCCGTCCACGTCCCATATCCCGCTTATAAGAGTCATGTCTACACCCCATCTCCCGAATACAAGAACTCCGTCTACATCCCATCTCCCGAAACAAGAGTCCCGTCTACACCCCATCTCCCGAATACAAGAGCCCTACCTACACCCCATCTCCCGAGTACAAGAGCCCCATCTACACCCCATCTCCAGCATACAAGAGCCCCGTTTACACACCCGCATCTCCCGAATACAAGAGCCCCGTCTACAATCTCTCGAATACAAGAGGCCCCGTCTACACCACATCTCCCGAATACAAGAGCCCCGTATACACCTCATCTCCCTCTTACAAGAGTCCCGTCTACACTCCATCACAGCTTTACAAGATCCCCGTATACACCCCATCACCAGCTTACAAGATCCCGTATACACCCCATCTCCGCCGCATACAAGAGCCCCGTCTACACCCCATCCCCCGTATACAAGAGCCCCGTCTACACCCTTCTCCCGCTTACGAGAGTCCCGTATACACCCCATCACCAGAGTATCACTCTCACCGGTTTACAAGAGTCCTGTGGCACATCCCAAATCCAGAGTACAAGGTCCCTATATACCACCCTACACCGGCCTATAAACCCGTGTACACTCCCACACCTGTATACATTCCTAAACCTGTTTACACACCCACTCCATTTTACATTCCAAAACCTTTCTACAAGAGTCCAGAATACACTCCATCTCCTATCTACAAAAGTCCATCTCCAGTTTACAAGACTCCAAACTATACTCCATCGCCCCGCTTACAAAAGTCAACATACACCCCTTCTCCAATGCTATTAGACTCGAAAACTTGCATTCTCGAACCGACAACAAATTTTATTCTTTTTTTTATTATAAAAGTTATGTCATCTAGTGCATAAAAACTGAAGTACTAATTTAATTGATAGAAGATGAACAAGAAAGTGTTGTTTGTAATCGTTTTCATTATTTTATATAAGTTTGTAATACTATAATTATATTTGATTCACATTTGGTATTATTATTGTTGAAAGTTATTCATATATTTTATCAAAAGCTATTTGAGGGATACTTGTACTATTTCGGTAAAAAGACTACCAGAAAACACGATAATAGTTACGGGTACAACCTCGCAATCAACCACGTAAATAAGTTACCCTTGGTATTACCCTCACATTTACTCTCAAAACCTCATTCGTGGGCTAGGTACATAGGGTGAGGCTAAATACCTTACAAATTTTAGTCAAAAAATATTCTTTTGAGATTAATTTAGCTGCGAAAAATACTACTAGCGAGCCAAGGATATGTTCATGGGTAATGTGGATGTCCTTATTCACAAAATAAAGTCCACTCTAATTCCGAGTCTAATTGACACGGAATATTTAATACATATTTATTTGAATAGAATTCAAGGGTACGTAGTTGAGGTTGTTTGAGAATTACATATACCCCGGAATCAATAGGTCGGGAATATACACTTGTAAAATAAATTTGTTCAAGAAAAATAGCATGCCCAGCCCAGCACAAAGTAGAACCCATTTTGCAAATAATCGGCTTGTGAGATGAGTTTAGAAACTAACCAATATACGTTAGATCATATAAGCATAGTGAAAATTAAACATTATATAAATTATGTAAAATCCATTACAATTATTCATTCATCTTCCTAAGATATCCCACTAAAAAATAATTTGATTGCGGCCGTGTTACACGATGGCAAGTATGCTCTGTCGCTATTGGATTGAATAGCGTTTGCGACGGTGTAACGACAGCACCAGACTCCGTCACTGCTGGATTGTCATTTGCGACGGCACTTTAACGGTACATACATCGTTTCTATTGGTCTTGACATTTAGCGTCTGCTATTAAACGCCAACACAAATATGAAAAGATAAAAATAAAATTAATTAATGGTCTTGACATTTATAAGTTTTTAATTGTATTTTAGAAAAAATGCACAAAAATAAAAAGTATATGAAATAAAGGTTTATAATTTAACAAATAATAGCTAATTTAAAATATTTGATGGAAATTTAAAAGAATGTAGGGCTTATCTATTATATATAACTAAAGTAGTAATATTACGTGAGGCCCCGATTTCAGGATTTAAGCCAAATCACCATATATTACTAAAATTGTCACTCCATAAAAAAAATATATTTTAAAACATAATTCTTATTTATTAAAGTTGTTAAATTTAAAGACCGAATTCTTAAAGTTTTGATTTATTAATTTTTAATTTTAATTAACAAATAAATATTTTAAAAATCAATTTTCACTTTTCTGATCTATATATATATATATATATATATATATATATACACAAAAATAGTCCACGGATTGCTGACGTGACACTCTAAGGTTTCAGGTATCTCAACCAAATAACCGGATATTACTAAAACTGCCACTCATTTAAAATTATATATATTCAATTCAAATGACGTAACAAATCTGAAATAATTAAGAATTGAAAGAAAAAATAACAAAACAATTCAAATCAATAATTTTAATGCAAAACTTAACATAAATAAAAAAAAGTCAAAATTTTAACCAATCTTATCTTTATATATATTAAATAGAATAAAAAATTAAAAACAATTGATTAAAATTAGTTATTTTTCTAAAATTAACTTAAGGTTTACTAATTACATTTATAAAGAAAGATATAGTGACACAACTAACTAATTAACAAATTAATAGATTTTTTACCGAAAATTAAAAATTAATTTTTATTATTTTAAAATTTGATTTTCTATAACTAAAAACAAAATAAGACATATAATTAACATGGTTTAATACCACGTATGATTTCCAATGCATTTCAAATATTTTTTCAAATTAAAAATTAATTAACATTAATTATTTTTCAATATTTTTTTTCCAGATATAGCGTTAAAATGAATTACCAATGCTTTCCTTTGAACTTTAATCACCTCTCAAATATATAATATAATTTTTATTGTAGAAACATAGTTGTATTTAGATATAAGCAAAATAAAATTAAAGACATATATGTAACATGGTTTAAGACCACGTATGATTGCATTATAGTTATCACGTTAAATAGTTTTTTTGACTAATTTTATCTTATTTGAATTTTTCTACTTTTGTTTTTTATTTTATAATTTTATCTTATTTAAAATTGTGATCGTCATCGAGCGGGGTTCGAGTTAGTTAGTTTTAGTTATTATATGTTGTAATTTGTGTGCTATTATATGACAATCTATTATATATATATATAAACTGAGTATAACTTTGTGGACAATTATTTTACGTCTCAAGTCGGTTCTATAATTATAACATACATATTATTATGTATGATATTCATGCACTTTTACGAGTCGGTTCTATAATTATAACATATACATATTATTATGTATGATATTCATGCACTTTTACGAATACTACTAAAGGTGATTGACCAAATCAAGATGTGGTAATGTATTATTGTTAATGATATAAAAGAAATTATAATTATACTAAATTAATTTAATATTAATATATATTTATGTTAAAATAAACGATGAAACGGATTATAAATATAAAATCTCAATAAAAATATAGTTATATATCAAAATATCATTTTATAAAAAGATATTTTATATTCCGTATGTTATAACACAAAATGAAATAAATTAAGAGAATATAATTCATCTATGCATACCATTGGTCTAGCTCATATATTATATATTTGTTTATTTTGATTAAATTAACTAACATGTTTAAAGTTAAAAGGTAAAATTATTTTTAATGTTGGTTCATGTAGCAATACAACGTGTAAGTGTTGACGAGGATGCAACATGTCATATTCGTGTAGGTATGACACGTTAAATGTTAATACCTTACCTTAATCATCATCGTGAAATTGTTTTTGTATGTAGGTAACAAATACTAAATTATTTATTTTAAACTTGAACTTATATCATCAATACACAAAATAACAAATAGTTTAAAAATATATATTTTATAAATACCCGTGTACAGTACGAGTTCTAAACTAGTTGGCCCTAAAAAGACAAAAAAAACACATGTCTATCAAACTCAATCTCGCCTTGAGAGAAGAACAAAATGCAAAACCCTCCTACCATCTCCTTCTTCTCCGCGTCTTAACCTCAATTTCCCTCGTTAGGCATTTTGAATCTTAACTTTTGTTTGAAATGTTTGAGCACTTGTTCAGTTAGTTCATTTGACAAGGCTCTCTACATCTATGAAGAGTTTAACAAAGATTTATTTATTTTGTAGCATTTGATCAGAATTAGGGTTTTGATTATACAATAATTGACCAATCGACCATGACCAAAAAATTCGATTAGAACAACCATCTGAATCTCCTTTCAAAGCCATAATTAAAGGTAAAACCCTTCTTCCTTTCTTCGTCTATAATTTAAGAGCCTGCTTATGTACATCACTCATACCCATTGCAAACCTGATATCATGCAATCATAATTGTGAAGGTTGCCTTTTCATAGATAATATATTTATATACACAAAAGAGCTGAAGAAATATATACAAAGATACAATTACATAAATATATGCCAGTAAGTATGTGTATGTAACGGTTATATATATAATTTTCCCAATAATAAACCACATTCCAAACAAAAACAGTAATTATAAATTCCTTTGAAAGCAAGAATAGTTCTACTGACTGCTACAGGTTCGTCAATATTCATACATTTAGTTGTTATTATTAAGGAATTCATTCACGTACGTAATTACTATTTTATAATATAATATTAAGTTATTAACTACATTAATTATACATAATGCAAAAATCTTCCTGTGAGCAAATGTTACTAATTTGCACGTCTCGTCTCAGATCGAGTAATATTACAACACTATGAAATAGAATATGATAAGACTTGCCAAAAAAAAATAGAATATGATAAAAGATCCTCAATAATGTATAAATCAAAAGGCATTATCTATCTAACAGCTAGGTTACAGATTTATATGCTATTTCTAACGTGCAATGAAGTATACATTTAGAACAATCATGACAGGTAAGAGAGCCTATATAAACACAACAAGAAACTTCACTAATCACCATTTCTTCTCTTTTTTGTCTTTCTTTTAAGCAATTTTGAACAAGTACCATTAAGAAAATGGCATCCAAGGGTCTCTTGGCGTTCTCTCTACTTGTCCTGTCTATGGTGGCTGTTGCCTCAGCCGACGGCTACTATGACTCGTACACTCCTTCACCTGATTACAAATCACCAGAATATGTTTATTCTCCCTCACCAAACTACAAAGCATCTATTTACGTTTCTACACCCGAATACGAGAAGCCAACTTACATTCCCGTTTACAAATCTTCACCGGTTTACGAGGCACCTACCTACACTCCCTCTCACAAGTACACAACTCCGATTTATCTTCCACAACCAGTTTACCACCCTACTCCCGTCCATGTCCCATATCCCGCTTATAAGAGTCCTGTCTATACCCCATCTCCCGAATACAAGAACCCCGTCTACACCCCATCTCCCGAATACAAGAGTCCCGTCTACACCCCATCTCCCGAATACAAGAAGTCTACACCCCATAATACAACCCGTCTACACCCCATCTCCCGAATACAAGAGTCTACACCCCATCTCCTACATCTACACCCCATCTCCAGCATACAAGAGTCTACACCCCATCTCCCGAATACAAGAGCCCCGTCTACACCCCATCTCCAGCATACAAGAGCCCCGTCTACACCCATCTCCAGAATACAAGCCCCGTCTACACCCCATCTCCCGACTACAAGAGCCCCGTCTACACCCATCTCCCGAGTACAAGAGCCCCGTCTACACCCCATCTCCCGAATACAAGAGCCCCGTATACACCCCATCTCCCTCTACAAGAGTCCCGTCTACACTCCATCACCAGCTTACAAGATCCCCGTATACACCCCATCTCCTGCATACAAGAGCCCCGTCTACACCCCATTCCCCGCATATAAGAGCCCCGTCTACACCCCTTCTCCCGCTTACGAGAGTCCCATATACAACCCATCACCAGAGTATCACTCTTCACCGGTTTACAAGAGTCCTGTGCACATCCCAAATCCAGAGTACAAGGTCCCTATATACCACCCTACACCGGCCTATAAACCCGTGTACACTCTCACACCTGTATACATTCCTAAACCAGTTTACACACCCACTCCATTTTACATTCCAACACCTTTCTACAAGAGTCCAAAATACACTCCATCTCCTATCTACAAAAGTCCATCTCCAATTTACAAGACTCCAAACTATACTCCATCGCCCGCTTACAAAAGTCCGACATACACCCCTTCTCCAATCTATTAGACTCGAAAACTTGCATTCTCGAACCGACAACAAAATTTTTATTATTTTTTTATTTTAAAAGTTATGTCATCTAGTGCACAAGGTCAAAAACCGAAGTACTAATTTAATTGATAGAAGATGAACAAGAAAGTGTTGTTTGTAATCGTTTTCATTATTTTATATAAGTTTGTAATACTATAATTATATTTTGATTCACATTTGGTATTATTATTGTTGAAAATTATTCATATATTTTATCAGAGCTATTTGAGGGATACTTGTACTATTTGGGTAGAAAGACTACCAGAAAACACGATAATAGTTACGGGTACAACCTCATAATCAACCACGGAAATATACACAGAATAAGTTACCCTTGATATTATCTTGGCATTTACTCTCAAACCTTATTCATGGCTAGGTACATAGGATGAGGCTAAATACCTTACAAATTTTAGTCAAGAAATATTCTTTTGAGAGTCATTTTGCTGCGGAAATACTTTGAAGGCTTAATCCGAGGCTACTAGCTAGCCACGGATATGATCAACGCTAATGCGGTTGTCCTTAGTAACAAAATAAATTCCACGTTAATTCCGTGTCTAATAATCACGGAATATTTAATACATATTTAATTGAATAGAATTCGAGGGTATGTAGTTGAAGTAACTGAGAATAGCATATACCACGGAATCATTAGGTTCGGGTTATAAAATTGTAAAATAAATTTATTTTTTTTTTAGAAAAAGGATGCCCGGTGGGCACTTAATTGGTGTGTGAGATGAGTTCAGAAATGAACCAATATACGTTAGATCCTAGAAGCATAGTGAAAATTAAACACTGTATAAATTATGTAAAATCATTACAATTATTCATTCATATTCTTAAGATATCCCACTAAAAAAAATAATTTGATTTGCGGGCCGTGTTATACGACGGAAAGAATGTGATGTCGCTATTGGATTGTGGTTTGCGACGGTACAACGACGGCACCATACTCCTTCACTACTTTAAGTGGATTGTCATTTGCGTGCGACGGCACTGAGACGGTACAGACATCATTTCTTTTGGTCTTGACATTAGCGCCGGCTATTTAACGCCAACCCGAATATAATAAGATAAAAATAAGGTTAATTAACGAACTTGACATTTATAAGTTTTTAATTGTGTTTTATAAAAATGCACAAAGATACAAGTATATAAAATAGAGGATTATAATTTGACAAATAATAGTTAATTTTACAGATTTGATGGAAATTTAGAAGAATGTAGGGCTTATTAGTCCTAAAAAGGCAAAAAAATTCACCCGTCTCTAAAACTAGATCTCGTCCTGAGAGAAGAACAAAATGCAAAATCCTCCTACCATCTCTTTCCGCTCCGCCTCTTAACCTCAATCCCCTTCTTTTCTCTTTCGTGATTGCTCGAATCCAATGAACTTTTGGGTGTTGGACTCGCCGGTAGTACTTTAAGAAACTCGAACCTAGATCTCCAAGGTTTGCAAACCCTTATATCCATTTTACCTCCCTTTCCGGATAATCAGGCCTCTTGAATCATAACTATTGTTTGAAATGTTTCAGCACTTGCTCATTTAGTCCATCCCTTTATTCCTCCATTGCAATCTCTAGAGGTTTTATCCTTTTCTCGAAAATAACTCATTTTAGCTTTTGTCTTGCAGCTTACCTCCACCTTCTTTGCTTCGCTTCGCTATGTTTGGTTCATTTGCTCAGACTCTCAACCTCTCTGAAGAGTTCAACAAAGATTTATTTATTTTGTAGCACTTGGTCAAACTTAGGGTTTTGATTATACAATAGTCGACCAATCGACCATGACTAAAGAATTCGACTCGAGCAACCATCTTGAATCTCCTTTCAAAGCCATAATTAAAGGTAAAACCCTTCTTCCTTTCTTCGTCTATGATTTAAGAGCCTGCTTATGTACTTATATTAATTTTATGAAGCTTATAGGAAACAAGATCAACACTGCAAAGTAGATAATTTCCAAGGTTCGTGCTCGGGTTCTGGCTTTCCTTCTAGAAACATAATTTTCTCTTGATGCTTATGATATTTCACTAATGTGAGTTCATCTCGTATTATTATGAGCAATTAAAATGCCAAAAAACTCTAGACACGTATATTATTCATCTTTTGAATTTGACCATAAAAAAAACAATTTACTAGAGCTCAAAATATCTCTTGTATATTTCGAGTATAAAATATGACACTAGCATTAGGATGACCACCAACCAAATGGTTGAATCTATTTCAAGACAAGAAATGAAGTCGTAGATATGACACATAACTTGTAAAACTATATACTTTCCCAATAGTATGTATTAACTTATGTCAGTATGTGATATATATATACACAAACAAAGGAGCTGAAAAACTATATACAACGATACAACTACAAAAATATATGCCAGTAAGTATCTGTAACGGTTATATATATATATATATATATATATATATATATATATATATATATATATATATATATATATATATATATATATATATATATAACCGTCTACCCCATCTCCCGAGTACAAGAGCCCCATCTACACCCATCTCCCGAATACAAGAGCTGTCTACACCCCCATCTCCATCATACAAGAGCCCCGTCTACACCCCATCTCCCTCTTACAAGAGCCCCACACCCCATCTCCCTCTTACAAGAGTCCCGTCTACACTCCATCACCAGCTTACAAGATCCCCATATACACCCCATCTCCCGCATACAAGAGCCCCGTCTACACCCCATCTCCCGCTTACAAGAGCCCCATCTACACCCTTTCTCCTTCTTATGAGGGCCCCATCTACACCCCATCTCCCGCATACAAGAGCCCCGTCTACACACCCCTTCTCCCACTTACAAGAGTCCGGTATACACCCCATCACCAGAGTATCACCCTTCACCGGTTTACAAGAGTATTGTGTACATCCCAAATCCATAGTACAAGGTCCCTATATACCACCCTACACCGGCCTATAAACCCGTTTACACTCCCACACCTGTATACATTCCTAAACCAGCTTACACACCCACTCCATTTTACACTCCCACACCTTTCTACAAGAGTCCAAAATACACTCCATCTCCTATCTACAAAAGTCCATCACCAGTTTACAAGACTCCAAACTATACTCCATCGCCCGCTTATAAAAGTCCGACATATACCCCATCTCCAACCTATTAGACTCGAAAACTTGCATCCTCGAACCAACAACAAAATTGTATTTTTTTAATTATAAAAGGTATGTCATCTAGTGCACAAGGCGAAAAACCAAAGTACTAATTAAAGATTGAGGAATAACAAGAAAGAGTTGTTTGTAATCGTTTTCATTATTTCATAAAATTTTGTAATACTGTAATTATATTTTTATTCACATTTGGTATTATTATTATTATTCAAAGTTATTCATATATTTTGTTGGGAAAATATTCTTTTGAGAGTAATTTTAGTCAAGAAATGGTTACGGGTACAACCTCGCAATCAAGCACGGAAATATCCACGGAATAAGTTACGCTTGGTATTACCCTCGCATTTACTCTCAAACCTCATTCGTTGTTAGGTACATAGGGGTGAGGCTAAATACCTTATAAATTTTAGTCAAGAAATATTCTTTTGAGAGTAATTTTCCTGCGAAAATACTTTGAAGCTACTAGCTAGTCACGGATATGTTCAAGGGTCATGTGACTCATGTGGTTGTCCTTAGTCACAAAATAAATTTCACGCTAATTCGAGTCTAATAGCCACGGAATATTTAATACATATTCAATTTCATAGAGTTCAAGGGTATGTAGGTCCGGGTTATAAAATTGTAAAATAACTTTAAAACCAAAAAAAAAAATGTCTGGTGGGCACTTAGTAGAACCCATTTTACAAATAATTGGTTTGTGAGATGAGTTTAGAAATGAACCAATATACGTTAGATCCTAGAAGCATAGTGAAATCCATTTTGTGACCGTGTTATACGACGGCAAGTATGTGATGTCGGTATTGGATTGTGGTTTGCTACGGTGCAACAACGGTACCACACTCCGTCACTATTGTGTTGTCATTTGCGACGGCACAAACATCCTTGCTATTGGTCTTGACATTAGCGTCTGATATTTAACACCCAACGCGAATATAAAAAGATAAAGATAAGGTTAATTAACGGTATTCAAATTTATAAGTTTTTAAATGTGTGTATAAAAATGCACAAAGATAAGAGTATATAAAATATAGATTTATAATTTGACAAATAATAGTTAATTTTAAAGATTTGATGGAAATTTAAAAGACTGTGGGGCTTATTTGTTCCAAAAAGGCAAAAAACCACCAGTCTCTCAAACTCGATCACGCCTTGAGAGATGAACAAAATGCAAAGCTCTCATACCATCTCCTTCTTCTCCGCCTCTTAACCTTGATCACTCTCTCTTTTCTCTCCTTATATCCATTTTAACACCCCCCCCCCCCCCCCCCCTTTTTTAAATGTGTGTAATGCACAAAGATAAGAGTATATAAAAATATAGATTTATAATTTGACAAATAATAGTTAATTTTAAAGATTTGATGGAAATTTAAAAGACTGTGGGACTTATTTGTTCCAAAAAGGCAAAAAACCACCAGTCTCTCAAACTCGATCACGCCTTGAGAGATGAACAAAATGCAAAGCTCTCATACCATCTCCTTCTTCTCCGCCTCTTAACCTTGATCACTCTCTTTTTTCTCTCCTTATATCCATTTTAACTCCCGCCCCCCCCCCCCCCCTAGCATTATGCCTTTTGAAGCTTAACTATTGTTTGAAATGTTTCAGCACTTGATCAGTTAGTTCATTCCTCCATTGCAATCTCTAGAGCTTTTATCCTTTTTTCATAAATAACTCATTTTGGCTTTTGTCTTGCTGCTCACATCCACCTTCTTTGTTTGCTTCGTTATGTTTGGTTCATTTGATTAGACTCTCTACCACTTGGAAGAGTTTAACAAAGATCTATTTGTTATGTAGCATTTGGTTTAATTAATTAGGGTTTTGATTATACAATAGTCGACTAATCGACCATGACCAAGGACGACTCGAGGCACCACCTTGCATCTCTTTTCAAAGCCATAGTGAAAGGTAAAACCCTTCTTCCTTTCTTCGTCTATGATTTAAGAGTCTGCTTATGTACTTACATTTGATGAAGCTTATAGTAAACAAGATCAACACTGCAAAGTAGATAATTTTCAAGGTTTATGCTCGTTGTTATGCCTTTCTAGAAAATTGAATTTTCCTTGATGCTTATGATATTTCACTAATGTGAGTTCATCCCGTATCATTATGAGCAATTGAAATGCCAGAAAAATCTAGGCACATATATTATTCATCATTTGAATTTGACCATTAAAGGAAAAAAAAAAAACAATTTACTAGAGCTCAAAATGTATCTTGCATATTTCAACTGAATTTACTTTAATTTGGTATGGGCATGATATGACTATTATTATCCCATTTTCTTTATGACCAGCATAGATTAAAATTTATTGGTCTTTTTAGCATGATCAAAATGTGTGTATTAATAAGGGGTTCCTTTGATTGTAGATATCACTGAAGTTTTAAAGCAAGATCTCAATAGTTGTTTTCTTCTTCAATAGTTCTTTTCTTCTTACTTGACAAAAATAGTACCAAAAATGAAATAGAATTTGGTGTGACCACTACCACTCCATGAGGTAATACTTGCTTCATTTTTTTCTTATCGTTGCTCCAATTTCAATCTTGAAACATGGGTCAATGAGACCAATAGATTTTTCCTGATTTACTGAGTGTGACAGTTTACTAATTTAACCAGTAGCCAAGAACTAGTTAATTACTTGAGCAAATCGTCCAACATTAAGAAATAAGCTATTGTGTGGATCAATGTTCCGTGCCTTTTTTTTAATTCAAAAAAAACTTGGTTTTTAAGTGTTGAACATGTTAATATATAGTGAGTTTGAATTGCTTCTTCTAAGAATGTACCTTTCTCTTCTGCTGAATTTGAGGATTTCGATTTGCAGATAAGAAAGCATGGTTGGACTAAGTGCACAAAACCTCATCTTGTAGATGTTATACTTGTTACTCATTGCACGTAAAGGGTACCAATGACTCTTTTTTGTACTTTTTGACGTCGCTAGTCATCTTCTATTTAGAATGGTTTATGTTTAACAAAAACTTATTTGTACCCAGTTTTGTGTAGAAATAAAATATAGAACTAGAGTTCTAACTGATTAAAAGTTTGTTATTACGGATGGTTTTGGAGTTGGAAGAAACTGAGAAAAAGCTTATCGTGAATCGTGAAAGAAGGTGGCAGGAGGCCGGCTTGTGGGTAAATTTTCTTTTAATACAGTAGACTATATAACCCGGACGATATATGTATGTGTTATAAAGTCCTTTTTTCTAAAAAAGCAAACAGACTTTTTTACAACGGCGTTTCGCCGCAAGTATTTAGCAACGGTGAAATCTACCATAAGGAGGCTACGTTCGAGTTAGATCACTGACATAACTGTGCAAAAGAGAAGAATGTGTGTTTAATAAGGGTTTTTTCATTATGATTTATGCTTGTTCGTATTCTTAAAGATGTTAATTCCACGTCAGTATTAGTGAACTGTTGCTTCCTTTATAGTTTGACTGAGATTACTTCATTATCTTATTATTATGAAAAGAGAGAATTTTATTTTTGGCCATAGTTACCTATTACAACCTTGCTCAAACAAAAAGGGAAGTCAAGCATAGTAAACAGATCGATCAAACCACAACAAGAAGGTTGATGTTTCCCTCGATCTTCCTTTCACTTCTAACAAAAAAGATTGTAAACGATCTTACCTCAATTCAAAGAAAAATGAATTCAGAGAAGGATGGCCTACAATAAGTAAATCAAAAAGTAATTGATAGTGTATAAATTACAGTCAGCAAATCAGAAACTAAATGAATGTAGAGTATGAAGCAAACGATCTTACCTCAAAGAAAAATGAGAATGAAAAATACGTTGATGTTAACCCGGTCTCTCCAAATGGATCATGGACGAGCCAAAGTAAGCCAGGGAAAATACATTTACACTCAATATTGTAACAGAAGATCCAAAATATGATAGAGAAAACGCATTGTAGTCAAAGTTGTAACACAAAGTGAATGTTTTTGCAATGTATGTAATATAATGTATGTAAACATGAACTGTTGTTGAATCATAAGAAGATATAATAAACCAAAACAAAGTTATAAATAAACAGACATTTTAGTTTGTTTTAACTTTTTTGTTTGCCTTGCATGAATCAATATCCAATATAATAAACCAAAACAAAGTTATAAATACTATCTCAAAACAATATAAACCAAAATTTAACATACCGTAAACCTTATTAAAGTCTAATATACAAAATTTAATATTGTAAATATTATACCAAAAAACAAACAGTGAAATATATACGTACCGAAAATATGTATGTACAAAATACACATTATTATCCGTTTGGTTGAAGTGACGGAATGAAAACGGAATGAAATTGGTTAAGAGGAAAGAAATTAAATGGAAATTATTTGATTTCTTTGATGGAAATTATCGGGAATAATTCTTAACATATCAAAGTTTTTCACATTTTTTTTATGAAAGCGGAAAGCGGTTAGTTTGATATACCGATAGTTTAAACTAGAACAGCGGTTAGTTTGATATACCGATAGTTTAAACTAGAACGTCCTTTCGGACGAGAACACTAAATTCGGACTCATAATATACAATTTCATTTATTCTAGTAACAATTCAACTTCAACTTATTTTGTTGCTTGTACTTCCCTCTTTTGGTTGATTCATGGACAAGTAATTAGTAGTCTCAGTCTTCTCTTTAGTATACAAGGATGAGGTTTACACTTATACGACGTCGTACCAGTGTTGTAATCATCATTACGTCAGCTTTTGTCAAACTTGTTTGTAGTTTTTCGTTATGTTGTAATCAACGTGTTCGTCTTCGAAAGTTCTGTAAAACTTGTTTTCGTTTTCAGTTGTGGTTATCAACGGGGTGAAGAAAAGCAAAGAAACCAGCTGCAAAGTTACAAAAATGTTCCGATGCCGGGAATCGAACCCGGGTCCCCTGGGTGAAAGCCAGATATCCTAACCGCTGGACGACATCGGATTTTATGTCTAAATTTAAGGTATTATGCAAATATGACTTCTACTAAATTGCAAATACTGAGAGAGTCTCTGGGCAGATCTGTGAAAAAAGGCAGAGGTTTGACTTCCTTTTATGTCTCTATATCTGTGTATTTTACCAACTTTGTTCGACCAACAACCTGCAAGCTGTGCAGCTTTATTGACCCTCACCTCAGTTTTTACAACTATTCACGCCTCTCATCTGCTCATATGTCCTTCTCAAATCTCAATCCTCCACAAATAAAGAAAACACACAGTATTCTACTCTACCACCCATCTTACTTCTGCTGCAAAAAGAGGGTACTAGTTAGTTAGGGTTCTAGACTTCTCGTTAGGAGGTTATACTATTGTAATTCACTTGTTTCATCTTGTTGTCTTGTTCATCTCACTGAATAGTTCCAATATAACCATATTTTAAAGCTTAAGTTTAAATTTTAGGTTCTAAATTATTTGAACCAAAACATACAAAATCTTGGTTATTTAGCTTTGATAAACTCTAATGATACCTAGATGAGTAAATTTTTAGTAAGATTATAATATGAGCCGAACTACTTTGGGTTTAGATTGGAAAAAAAAAGCCCGAGTGTGAGTACATTTCTAATTTCGATAAATTTAAACTAGACCCGACTCGATTTTACTTATAAATCCTCATTCTCAAAACATTTGAATACTCATTCTTCACTTTATCAAATGTTCTCATTGCGAATCTTTAAAGGGTTTGTCAAACAATGTAGATCCATTTTCTGATAATTTTAACTTTTTTAAGAGACAATGGACATCCTCCTGCTGCAACTGTATAATAACCTTCAACCCATACACTTGGCCATTAAGCCATGTACAAGTCCAAGCACTAATATTGATTAAAATCGAATTAAATATGATATTTAATCTTGCTTACTTGTCAAATTTAGAGCATTCCTAAGAAATTCCATTTAAAATTTTAAGACATTGAACAATGTGAATAACTGCATTAAGAAGGCAAGAAAGGAATAAATTTGATAGGAAAAAGACACATTACATGTTCCGAAGAAGGCCTTTTTGACTCCAAAATAGCTTTAAGTCATATATTATAAATAAATAAAAAACTACACCAACCCTTTTTTGTGGGGGTAGAACACAACAAACAAGACTTAATCGTACAATAAAATGATAATAAAAGTGCTTTAACAATATCAGCACTTTCTTTCCAACGCCATTTGCGGCACCATATAAGCTTACTAAACTAAACTACATATTACAAAACAAGCAAAGCCTCCTATAGTATAAACCCTTTTACATACTTCAAGGCTCTATTGGGGCTGCTCTTAAACCCTAAACATAAACCCATCACAAATTCACACAAACATAACATATTCATCATCATGAACTAAATTTGCCCAAATGAATGAGCAAGATAAGCTAATGAACCAACTAGAGTGCAGTGAAGTAAGTAGCAGGCTCCGACTGAGCGTAATCGGATCTTACATCACCGAATCGATCATTCGAATCCGGTCCACCAACAATGGCACCTACAAGGATGTTAGGATTTGGTGTTTGTGAGTTCATGTAAGCAAATCCTGCTGAACATTGGATCTTCTGTGGATGAGACCGAACGGACGGTAGTGATGCTCCCCTGTGATGGACTCTTTGTGGAAATCTTGGTCCGTATCCAACCATGTATGACATCCTTGATGGGTTAGAACCCAATATGTAATCCACCTAGTATAGTAGTAGTTAATACAAGCTTAGATTTACAAAATATACCAAACAGGGACTAATTTGCTGTTATTATTGTATAATAAGTACCTGTTTCTTGGCAATGTTTCTGAGGGTTTTAGCAGAAATGGTAGTCCCAGCACAATTGACAGTCATGCCAGAATGTTTAAGGTATTTTGCATAGGTTAAGAGGAGGAAGGAGGTTGATGTAACATACTGCATATTAGCATCATCCATCTTGAACAATAATCCTCCTGTTTAAACCAAAAAAAAAAAATACAATTAAAATCAAAAAAATTTACAATATTTTTAAATTACAAGAACAAAATTGCACCTGGTGTATAATGGGCTTGAGAGAAAGGGGCCCCAGGAATAAGAGAACAAATGTAATTGTCAGAATGGATCTTGAAATCTTGAACATCTTGCATTTTTTGTACAAAGAATGACTGTCATGAACAACAAACAAAGGTTAGAAAAATGTTTATCTTAATTTTTAAACAAGAAATCGAAGAACTTGCTTTAGAAAAGAAAGAAAACAACCTTAGAGAGAAGGATTCTTGCACCAACATGCTTGTTATCCCAACCAAAAGTATAATCAGCTTCATCAGCACCCAAAACATTACCATTTCTATGAATGTAACTAAGGTACATTGGGTTTCTTGTAGCTCTGTGAAGCCAAGCAGCTCCCCATAAAAGCTCATCCTTCACCAAATTCAATTCAGCAAAATTACAAACAAATTTGACGAAATTTGATTTGGTAAAAACCCTAGAAACTTAGTTCAAGTTACCTCATATCCAGAGAATGAGCAGTAAAAAGGGCAAACAATAGATTTGAGACTACCCTCACTGTAAGTGCCTCTATATTTATCAGCAAAACTCAAACACCTACAAAACCCAGAAATGTTTATCAGATATTAGAATTTAAAAAACCCATTTTTTGTAAAATTGTTTAATATTAAGGATTATTTTAATTACCCTAATGGCTCTGTCAAGAAGGATATTAGAGTAAGATCTATCACTTCTTCTAAACACAATAGAAGCAGCAGCAAGAGCAGCAGCAGTCTCAGCAGCAACTTCAGTACCAGGGTTATTTTCGTCAATTTTGTAAACATTTCTTGTGTGTCCATGTCCTCTGGTCTTTCCCAACAAGCATGGTCACTATTTCCCTCTCCAACCTACCAAATTATGAGAAATTACACATGTCTGCTAAAAAGTTGTTCTTGAATCTTTTTGAAATGGGTTATGAGAAAAACCTGAACATATATTGTGTTTGGATGAACAGTTGCTTTGAGGAGATAATCAGTACCCCAACGAACTGCTTGTTTTTGCATATTGGAGTTCATTCTTCATCATTCCACCAAATTCAATCACACTCCATGACAGCATTGTAGCAGTGAATGCCATTGGAAACCCGAATTTTCACATTGTCACCCGCATCATAATATCCACCCACCAAATCAACCTGCATTTTTCCATAACACAAAAAGCAAACAAATCTCAAAAAGGGGAAAAAGCAGAAGGACACATTTTCTCAAAAACGACATTGGCAAAATTACATGAGCTTGGGCTCCATCAGAAAGGCCCGAATCTTTCCTCCATGTCATCCTTTGGTTAGGAGGAAGCTTCCAGATCTTTGTCCTTCAAAATAGAGAATAGATTTAGTGAGGGCATCTCTGTAATTATGAGTTGCATTCTGTAATTATGAGTTGCAGAACGTGGATGTCTGTAATGGTACTGGTAAAGGCTTTGGTCGCTGAAATTTGTGAAGTCTTCTGAAATGGAGAAGGAGGGAATGGTGGTGAGAGCAAAGAGGAAGATGAAGAAGAAAACAGGGGAAGCCATTGATGAGAAGAAGACTTAAAAAAAAAACTATCTTTTTCTTTTGTATCCCCCTTTGGATTGGTGTTTAGACAGAAGTGGAAAGAGAGGCAGGGGTATACAGAGAGGTTGTGTGTTTAGTGTATTTATAACGGATGAAATGTTGCGGGTCGGGTGGGGCGGGTTTGGGTTACCGGGTATGATTAAACCCACTTCCTCAATGGGACCTGCTTTTATTGACAACTTGGCGTGTTAACTTCCGTTTCGGGTTGCTTGGTAGTTGTGTTTGAAGTGCATTTATAAAACAAAGTTTTGCATTTATGTAAACACATATTATAAATGCGAAACTGCAATTACAAATGTACCACAATAGCCTATTCCAACCTGACATTTTACACACATTCATTTAAGCTATATTGAAAATTAATGAATGATGTAATTTGATGTGTAATGTAATTTTTTAATTTATTTTTTAATTATTATTATAAAATAGAAGCCGATGGGAGTCAAAACGAGCCACAACTATACATTTTGTGTATAATAAAACATCTCGTGAACAAAGTAAAAATCAATATTAGATTTGACACCCAAAAAAAATTTTAAATTACACATTTGGCTTATATAGTTGGACTATGGTTCTGCAATTAGCTCTGAAAATAGAGCCTCGATTTTGCTTTCAGAGGCCATTTTTTTCCCCAAAAAACGTCCGTATTTATCTTTGTTGGTCAGTGATTCTATTTCGACAGCTATATGTGTAATTAGGTTGGTCGAGGCTTTCATTTTAGGGTCAAATACGTAATTGAAAAAAATAGTAACCACATATTTAGTCTGTGTGGTTAGAAAGACTACTAAAGAAAATATACAATATTGTTTCTAAACTTAAAATGGGAGTATTTTAGAGTATACAGCATAATTTTCACACAACACATGAGATTTTTATCTAAATTATATATTAATCTAGTAGATCTGAGTTATATTTCTACAATAATTTCTTAAATAAAAATAATAATAAAATATTATGTTATTTTTATTATCTCATGATGAATAAATATATTTCTAATTTTAATTTACATATTAAAATATTAAATACGTATATTTTTTAAGTTTTCATCTTGTGTACCTATTATTTTACTAAATTATTTAACTTCGTTTATTGTATAATTCTCTTTCTAGATATATAATATTGTGCATCTTATTATATATATAGGATATCAATATATTGGTTTATTCATTAAATAACCCAATATCATTTAAGAAAATTATTCTCTTACTTCATTTTCTTTCGGCCATAACAATAGAGTTATCTAGGCTTTACAAGTGATTATTTATTTATTTCTTCTACGGTAGTTTTCATTTACGGTTAAAGATAAACTTAGGTAATTAAATGTCAAAAGAACTGCCTAATGTTTGTCATGTTGTTGCAGTCACATTATATAGTCAAATGAGTTACTGACTGGACATGTGCCTACTTATTTCATTATCATCAAAATCAAAATCAAACATAATTAAAAGTTGCCTATACATCTATCATGTACAAAATTACTTTGTTCAATTTATATTAAACAAAATTGCTTTTATTGATAAATCGGGTCTTTCTTCTTCATCAAAAGGTCATTTACTTGTTTTCATTTTAAATTTTTAAAAAAAAATTTATGTGAAATGAGCTATAATATTTAATATCCTTTCTTACACGTACAATGACATTGATATGAATATTATGAGGTCGTATTTATATTTCATTAGTTTTTAACAAAACAATAAGTACATTATTAGGGGTATACATATTACATATGTGGTTTTATTGCCAATGGATGGCTTCTTCATACTAACTTGAAACATCGTAGAGAATATATATGAGGCTTAAGTGTGTTTTTATTTCATGAACATATATCATTTCAATAAATC
This sequence comes from Fagopyrum tataricum, assembly GCA_002319775.1. Taxonomy (NCBI): domain Eukaryota; kingdom Viridiplantae; phylum Streptophyta; class Magnoliopsida; order Caryophyllales; family Polygonaceae; genus Fagopyrum; species Fagopyrum tataricum. Next base: position 56,608,756 of record CM008281.1, on the reverse strand, counting down.
CAACTATAAGACATAAAATATCATAGAAATATCATAAAGTAACATAAATTGATAATGTATTGATGTTATATATCTACTTATTAACATAAATTAAATAACATATTAAATATATAAATCTAACAATTAACAAATATATATATATATATATATATATATATATATATATATATATATATATATATATATATATATATACATATAGAGAAAGGGTGATATGAAAACTCAATCACCTATAGAAACACTCTTATTATAGAATCCTTTATTTTCAACCCTTAGATCTAGTTAACAAAATCAATCAACGATATAGTTAAGACAATGACAATTTTGTAATTAATAAAAAAAACTCAAAACAAACTCACGCTAATTCCTGCCTGCGATTCTTCCTACGCCTCCATCGCGATTTCTCCTTCTTCAATGCTTCTCTGTAGCCCTATGGAAACTCAGAACGGTCTTCCACAACCCTCTTCCTCGCTTCTTCAATCCTCCCATCTACTCCCACTTGCTCCGTCGACTCGCTCTTCACGATTCTCCTTCATCTGTTGCCGCTACCATGTCGATTCCACTTCCCGCCGGAGTCACTGCGTCACTTCTTGCGCCCTTTCCTCGCTTCTACACTCTTCTCCATCACTCTCACTTGATGCGTCACATCTCCCTCTTAATGATCAGATAGATACTTTGATCGAGTTATCCAATTCAAATAAAGATAACTCTAATGGAATCAATATTCAGATTGATGGTAAGAGTTCATTACTAGTTTAACGATCAACTGTTATAAATTTAAATTCTAACATAACATGTATTTTGGTATTTGTAGTGATAAGATTTATGAGTTTGATGAAGGAGTTGGAGATCAAACTCCAGAGAAATCGAGCAAAGGGGCTGCAATAGATATAAAAGAATGGATTTCGGAATGTAACGAGGAGTTCAAACCTATAGAAGGGATGATGCTTCAAAACTTGGATCAATGTGAGGAATTCTATAAAACATATAATATTTCTTTATCCAACAAGTCTAAACGATGAGACCAAGTTTTACATTCCGGTTTGATTCATATTTTCCGGTCCGGTTAGGAATCCAATTCAATTCATTTGTTAATTGTGAGCCTCATTTTGCCATTCACAATGCCCGTTTGGTGAATGGTGACTCTTGCGTATGTATGATTCAACCTCTTGCGAGAGCCGAATAGAACCATAAACACCACATACCTCAATTCACATGCAAAACTATCTTATCTCAAAAGAGTTAGCATTCATATTTTTCATTAGGACAAAAGGTATAAATGACCAACATAACGTTTTTTTTGTTTTTTTGTTTTTACTTTAACGGTTATATATTCTTAAATGTATGTATATTTTCATCATCGTACACAACAAATACACGCAATACTAGCTTGAAAGAGACATTTCTGGGACGGTGCATGTCCATAGGCCAAATTATCTACTATTATCGAATTTACTTGTTTTACTTGAATATATATATCCTCACTGTAACACACATATGAACAAACGTTATTATGTTATTTGGCTTGCAAGTTATGAATATTGGACCTTGCTTGGTGTTGCGTATATATTAAATGGTAGAAAGCATCTGTTTTTTGTGTAAATGATGTTCCGAATTGGTTAAAAATGTATGGATACGATGGATCTTATATATGCATGTATTAACAACTCTAGAGGTATCAAAAAAAAAAACGCAAAATGGAAAAAAGGCGGTAACATCTTAAAAAAATGAAAATTCTATGAAATTGAACGGGATTTTTTACCTTAGTAATCTATCTCAATAAACATATACAAAATACCCAAAATTAACAAAATTTTTCAATCCCTAATAATCTCCATCTACAAGAATTCTCAAAAATCCCAACAATCTCCGTCCACAAAAATCTCAAAAATTCTCGTCTGATACTAAACAAGGCCTAACACTGCCCTATTTATATAATGCATCACTTTCTTTTAATATGATTGATAAAACATGATCTCACATATGTTACATAAGAAAATAAGTTGAGTGTATTACATCAATATACTATTCACTTCTCTTATAATTAAGTTTATAATGTTTATCAAATTCATTTATGAAACTGTTTGCGTTTAAGAAATTGATACGAAGCGATCCATGTGTTTCATTTTAGTGAAGAACAGTAAAGATTGAAATTGTTGGACTTTTAGACGAAAAATTATACACATTGTCATTATGGTGCCGGCAAATTGAAAACGAAAACTGGGTGGATATGATTAATTAATATTAATATTCCTATTTTATTTAGAAAAATAGAAAATTGTATTTAAAAAAGCCTTAAAATGTGGAAGGTTAATTATGCAGATTGAGCGATGATGTTTTGTCCAATTTTCCGCTTCATGGGAAGTGTAATTGAAAATTAGAAAGATGAGTGTCAGCTTCACAGATAAGTGTCGGATAAAGTCGCGTTTAGTTTCATGGCTACTCCTTTTGTTTATGTACTTCAACCTTTGGTTTTCTTTTGACTCTTTGACTAGTTTCGTCAATTTAGAGATCCATAAATATATTCTACAATAAACTGATAAAATACTGTTAGAAGAATTGGATAAGAAAAGTTCAGATTTTATAGATTTGGATATTTTAAACGATGTTAAAAGAAATTTTCTAGACTCTGTTAAAAAGAAATCATCATTTTACGGCGTCATATCTAGGGATGACAATCTCTTCCACATCCGATGGATATCCGAAAATCCGCTTCGAAAAAACGGGTGAAAACCCGTAAACATGCGGGTGAAACTCGGGTGACGGGTGCAACGGGTGATATGGCGGGGCGGATACGGGTGAGCGTCTCAGAACCATCACCCGACCCATCATCCGACCCACCACACGTACCCATCACCCGCAGCCTTTACCCGCACTCATCACTCATTATATATATTATATATATTTTTATATATATTAATAATATATAAGATTTCATGGGATAAAATATTTTTTTAATATAAATAATTTTAATACCTAATAACATATGTTTACATTAAAATTTCATGTACTCTATATTTCATAATCTTTTATTATTTTATTTACCTTCATGACCTTCTCCACTACTAATTTCTATGTTCCATGAACTTTAAGAGAAAATTTTTTTTGTAACACAAAAAAGTAACTTTACTAAAGAAGTCGAGTCAAATAAAGTGTAAAAACTTTGATATTATGATGATAGTTAAAGACAATTTTGCTACTTTTTTTTAACGATTTATGTTTTTTCAAATTTGGTTCATCTATGTTCTGTAGGTATGTAAGATATTTCATATTTATTTTATTTGTTTTAATTATGTCAGTTATTAAGGCTTAAACCCGATTAAATCGTATATCGAATTTAGCTAGCACAATTTCACTTTTAAAAAAAATGGTTTTAAACTAGCTTAAAAACGGGTTAAATTTCAACGAAAAAACCCGATCCACCGTTCACCGACAGGTACAAGTAGGGTGACAAAAGTTACGGGTCGGGTGATGGATCGGGTGAAGATTTTAGGTGACGGGTCGGGTGATGGAAGTAGTACATCCATCCATCACCCAACCCATTGCCATCCCTAATCACATCAGCAAATTAATCTGACATTTCACCGGAATCATACTTGTGCTAAAAAACGCAGTCATCCCCATTTGTGTTTTATTTCGAGTTTTTGAAAGTTCGTGTCGCCGGACGCAATACCCTAAAGTTGGTGCTATTTATCACCATTTTGCCAAGAAATATACATGAGTAAGTTACTGACGCGTGAGATTAACCTAGATAAAGTACGAGCTTTGGGTTTTCATACTAGATGTTGATATATCAAAATTTACGGATCTTATTAAGCACAATGAGGGCAGATACGTTGTTTAGCAGAGGTTAAAATGCGTATTGCTACTTGGTCTTGAAGAGGAAAGGAGTTTTGAGTAGTCAAGATCGATCCTAGTGGATTACGCGTGAGATAGGTGTTTAATGATTACTTGCTTGAGTTGTTGCACACTTACACTTGAGAGTAATTTTTGCCGGGTACTAGTCCGAGCTCAATGATGCATGTATTGTGGCTCGTCGAGATGTAATATATATTTGTAGACAATTACACGACGAAATGATATGGATTCTTCAGTCCGTGGAATGTTTCTCAGGCTAGTGTGATACAAATGAGGATATGCATCGGTTCGAAAGTTGAGTAAGACAACCATCAAATAGGATGTTATAAGGTATTACAATGGCGTTTTTTTCACTACTATCATCCGACTTATACAAATAAACTATTTATCCGAACCATCTCCCATATGAGTATCCTTCATCCTAAGCTATAATTGTAAGTGATCGGTTGTGTCGGATTTTTTCGGGTTCACCTAAAAATTAAGTAATTTTTAAAATAAAGAACCAATTATTACATAATACGAAAATTATATAACTCGATTACCTAAGCAAAAACTGATAATTCAAAATGACATGTCTCCTAAAAATTCATAACAACATTAGTTTGAAACTATATTTGTAAATAAGAAATCGAATTGTTTGATATAAATCTCCAACTTGATCGACATTCGGCTTCCATTAATTCCTCCTACTTAAAAGACGCTCAAACTTGTGATCTTTAGAAAGTGAAGAAAATATTTTTGGTTGAAAGTGAAGGATTATTTAGATTAGGAATATAGGGTCTATTTTATAAGGAGGATAGTAATTTCGGATTTTTTTTAATCAAAGTCGGTGATCATCGAGTGAACGCCGAGTTTGTTGGCCGGGTGGTGGACGATGGTTTATAATATCTTCACCCGAAACTGCAACCGAACTATCACCCAAATTTCAACCTTATTTTATGTGTTTTTAACCGTCTTTTTTCGAGGTATTATTGAAATTGTCATCCCTATTTTACAGCTAATTAGGAATAAGTGAAAGTATTTAAAATTAGTCCATATTTTGCAGCTAATTAGGAATAAAGTCCTAATATATCATATCCCTAGCTAATAGCTAATAACTTAGCTAGTTGGGTGAACATAGTTGAATGACCAAATGGGTTACATGATGAAACATGGTCCAACCTGTCAATTCTAATTCAATTCGCCACTTATTGTAAGTCGCCATCTTATCAATGAATCTTTGACCTAACTTTCTTTGCCCTAATGCCGTGCTTAACATTCAACGTGTCATTTGATCAAGTCTCCATCAGTGACATACAAGCTTAAGTTCCCCGTTACATAAGGGAAAGTGACTTGTGCATACACAAATTTTTAGGCTCTATTCATTGGATCATTTGGTCTAATAACGGCACATATCCTCATCTAGAATGTCACTATTGAGCTTCTGAAAATTACTCAAATTATTAAAATATTTTTTGATAAACCTTTCTTTTTTAAAAAAATGGACTATTCAATTGCATCCATCCAATATTCAACTACATAATGTTATATTTTTATATCTTTGGATCAACTGTTGTGAATCCATAAATATTAAAATTTCGATACATTATATAAGAGTGAATCTTTAAATTTATATGCTAAACTTATATATTCGTATATTCGACGTAGATAATTTATTTACACATCTCAACACTAACCGGACTGACCTTGAAGCCACTCAACCAAACGAGTCGAGTCTAAAGACCAACCAGATCGAAAACTCAATGTAGAGTTTTTTTTTCCCACATCTTAAGTGTATATATACGGGTAATATCTGAAATAACGATAATTCTTTAATAAATAGAGGGTTTTTTTCCTTCCCTTTTTATGTTTCAGGAAATAAAAATCGAAAACCAATAGAGCAAACAGATCCAGATACTCGATGGCATGAGGTGTGAGATTCGGACTTGGCTCGAGAGTATAGAAGAATGAGGCCCACTTAGTTGTCATGGTCAAATCAGTTTGACCTTCTTGAAACTCTGAATAAATCTAATCTAATATTATTTACAGTAGTAACTTTTCTTGTTCCACGTAACTCTTCATCACACAGGATCACATTTACTTATTTTATGCTACGCAGTAGGTATTTACATTTGCGATGAGATTTCCTTCTTGCTATATATTTCGTCATATACACGACATGTGTTAGCTTGCAATTGCTTTTATTTTACTAAAAGTAATCAAAAGTAAAAATACTAAACTATATAAAATCAAGTAAAAATACTAAACTATCAATTTTGTATTTATTTAAGTTAAACCATGAGTGGAGAATGACGAACCAAGATTTTACATATATCATTAATATATGCATAGTATAAGCAGATCCAATCAAATGTGTCCATCTAGTAACCTGAATCGGGTATTCGTTTTATTTTTTTTTAAAATAAATTAGATTAAAAATAAAATTAACTAATTTAAAAAGAATAATATATTTAATATATTATCAATTTAATTTACAATAATCATTTTAAAAATTATGCATAAAAATTATACATAATATTATAATTATGCTAATATTGAAATTTATTTAATATGTTTTTTATTTAATTCAGGTGGCTAGTTTGGACGGATGGACTACCCGGATAAGAAAATATTTTTTAAAAATGGATTTTTAGCTTTTTTTTTTAAGTAAAAAATTATTTCAAAGTTATTATTACTCTAGTCCATTCAACAAATTTTCAATGTTTATAAAAAAATAAATAAACATTCAGGGTACATCTATATAAGGCTAATACTCTTATGGACTTTGTCACGAGCAATACTCGTGTTGTTTGTAATACAAAGGATGCTATTGAAATCTTAATAAAAGATGTAGTGTACGTTTGTTTGGAGTGGTAGAATGAAAACATAATGAAATCGGTTAAGGGGAAGGAATGAAAATAATAGTAATTAAATTATTTTTAGATGTAAAAAGACCTCAAAACAAAAATAATTTTTGATGATAGCGATATCAAATGAGTTCGTAGAGGTCTTGACCCGTTAAGGTCGTCAGCCAACTTGCAATTCATTTCATTAAGGTTGAATCTACACACAAAGACCAAATACAATAATCCGAGTCAACTACGAGAGTGTACCTAATTTGTAACACAAATTGTAGAAAATAGAGTAGAATCGAAACAAGGCGCGCAAAAGCATTGAAAAGATCATAGCTTTAGGAAATGTGTAACATGAAAACATGCTTTGATTCAGCAATTATGTACAGTAAGGTTACATAAAAACAAAAATGTTAGAGAAAAGAGGATGCGCATGACAATACGAGACATGATTGGTGCTTTATTCTTCTCTTATTTTCTACTTTCATACTCCCGTAAATTACGGCCCGGGTATCCTATGACTTATTTAATTAAAGTAGGGTTAGGAACATATATTAAATGGAGAATGTGGTTCATTTTGAATTTCACTAGTTTCGCCGTGATCAATGCAACAGTACCTCCTATAAAGCTTCATAATGTCCGACTAATCTTATCGTTTCCTTACTTAATTCTATCTTTTCTTGCTTGTTTTATGGTGGGGTGCAACATTAGCTCCTATATATATTATCTTCTTTTGAGAATTAAGATGTTTTTTTTTGTCTTACTAGAAAGATTATAACTGAAAGATAAATAATTTTACGTGATCAATAATATTATGTAATACCAAGTGCGAAAATCCGTCATCACTGTCTTTGTCTACTTCATCCGAAAAAATAAAAATGATCTGATCTTCAAGAAATTAAAATACAGTGCCTTTGATTGTGCTAGTACCATCATCAATGAAGTTAAAGCTTATTAGTCTGCTAACTGAAAAGCAAGAACTAACGATGATCTCTCTTGGACTAGTACCCTTGGCATAAAATTTCCCTAACTGTTTGATGCTGTGAAAGAGATACTATTTGGATAAAGTTTATTCATCTAAGATAAGGAATTTTTGTTGTTTATTTAGGTGATTTTGGGGGACAAATATTTGAAAGTAGTTTAATAGTGTGTGGGATATTATTTGGAACTTACTAGTTTTTATAAATCTTTTGCTTATATAGTCTTCGTTTGATGTTGTAGAAGAGATTTTACAAAACTATAATATTATTCTGGGTTAGTTTAGGTCCGTTTGACAAATCTTTAAATTTATTTTGGATTATAATCCTAAATAATCTCCCTAATACTCAATAATTCATGCATAATTAATTGGATTAATTTTTTTTGTCAAATTATCTCTCAAAATAATCTTCAAACAGCGGAACACACCCTGTTGTAATAGCTACAAATATAGATATAACCATCCACAGTCTCTTCCGTACAAAATATAGATAAAACTTTGCATCGCTTTGATGAATCTCTTGTTTTATGTTAATGTTTGAATTATAGGTGCAAATCTAGCATTATTTTTATGAACTTTTGTTTAATTATAATTTGGCGTTTGTTTATAATATGAAAATACTTTAGAGTCTCTTTTATTTGTATTTTCTTTTCCTTTTTTTTGATAAATAAGCAAGTTTCAGTTTATGATTTTAAATATCTGACCAATAAAAGACTCGTTAAAATTTTACTTTTTATTTGGTTTTGGTTCATTTGTTCGTATAATTTGATTACCAACAGGCAACATATAATTACTTGATTAGTTATAAGAAAAACAAACAAATTTGGAATATGGATGTTATTTATACGGCCGGTTGATTACAGTGTAACATGTCGTATTGCGACCGTGTCGAAAAAATGAATTTCAGTGTATGTCGGATGCATCGAAGCTTAAGAGGAAGAAAAAATAAAAATACCAGAGATTCAGTTTAGATTTAGACGTCATCAGCCAGCACTCAAGCTAAAAGAACGTCTTTTTTCCTTGACCGCACTCAAATTTAGATGTATATATTATAATGCTCGGAATTTTTATTCCAAAAATCCAGTCGAGTTACCGGATATATATTTTTATATTTTTTTTTATCGAACAAAACCGAAAATTATCGCGGCCCACTGTCTTCCTTTATTCTTGGCCCAAGTCTTCCCGGCCCAATTCTTCTTTGCTCTCCAGGAGTGGCAAGCTTCGAGGCCCAATTCCTTTATCCCGGCCCAAGGTCTTTTCTAGGCCTAACTCCTTCTCTTCCCTGGTGTGACAAGGTCCATGCTGGCCAGACGCTTAACCTCTTCTTCCTTTTTCTGGTCACGAACAAACAACATCGAGATCTTGCACAATCTTTCTCCCGATCCTATCAACACCTTCTTGCACTTCTCGGCTTCTTCACGAGCTTCCCTCAACACGCAACCATCGACTTCTTCTCCATGCCGCTTCCGACATCGCTCCATCTGCACACATTAACATCGGTCGGCGAACCACCTGCACACATAAACAACAACAACCGGGAACCACCATTATCCTCCCCTTCGTGTTGCAGAAAACATCCGCTTCCTCCCATCATCGTTGAGCAGTGGCTGGGGGAGAGCATGGATCGAGCCTTTACTTCGGAGTAGACAAGTATTAGCTTATAGGTGAAGACTAGGACTAATTTGTTATGATTTTCAGTTACTTCTACAACCACTACTTCCCTAAATATAGGCACAATTTGTTTATTGAGTTGTATATAAATTGTAACTGTTATTGCTAAATAAATACAGCAGAATATCTTTCATCTCTTCTCCTTCCTTATATGGCATCAAAGTGAAAGTATCCACACCTATATGCTTTCAGATTTTTTTCCAACGTGGCTCATTTTCTCACCGCTGCTCAACTTAACCTTCCACCCCTCAATTTTCAGATTTCTTCCATCAGCGTTAAGTTGGTCGAGATAACTATTCCCTTTGGCGCACAGCCATTGTCTCAGCTCTTGAGTCTTTTGACTTGGAATCGTTTATTTTGGATCCAAGCCCTCCTCCTCTCGAAATATCTCTGTCGAGTCTTCTAAAGGCTCTGTTGTCATTCAACAAAATCCTGATTTTACAATATGAAAGAAACGAGACCGCTTTGTCTTGCTTTGGATCAAATCCACATTATCTGAACAAGCTCTTGCTCATATTAGTTTTCCCACACTTTTATTTTTGAATTTTTTTTATATGCGCACCAACATCTGCAGGATTTTTAAAAAAAATTTCCTAGATTTTTTTTATTTTCATATATATATATATATATATATATATATATATATATAATTTTATACGCAATACTTTTTGTTTTACCATAGTGTAATAATTTGTACTAATATGTGCAACTACTTTTATTTTTCTTTCCACAAAAGTTTTTATTTAATTGTAATTTTATTTTTCTTTTCACAAAAGTTTTTATTTAATTTCATATGTCCATTACTTTGCACCAATATGTGTATTATCCTACATCAACGTCTGCATTATTTTGTACTAATATGGGAATGCTTTGTAACAATATGTGCATATTGATAGAATCAATATGCACTATTTTGTATCAATATATGCCATAGTTTATACCAATATTTACAAAATATTGTACCAATATGTTCATTATTGAACCTTATGGTGTTTCTAAAAAAATTCGTATTATTTTTGGTAAATACATTGATAATTTATACGCACTATTTTCAAAGTTCGTATTAATTTAGATTCAAGGTTAATAATAATTATTTTTTTATAATTAAAATATAAAGACCAAGCTAGTAAAATTTAAAACTTATTTCTAAAAACTAATTCCAAGTTCATATAGTTTTATCATGCAAAAATTCATTGATTTTATATTTGAATTTTTTAAACACGAATATACTATTTTAGACCCAAATTATAATTAAAAGTTTGGGCTTGAACGACAATTATTGGACGGTCTAGAACCGTAATATTACGGTTAGATCCATCTCCTATAGCTTGCAGTTTTCCCCTACATCTGCTGCTGGTTTGCTTGCTTACTCGGATGCAGGATGGGTCTCGGACATTGATGATTGTCGCTCGCAATATGGATTTGCCATTTTTCATGGCCCAAACCTTATCAGTTGGACGTCTCGCAAATAACAGGTCATAGCTCGCTCTAGCACTGAGGCTGAGTACCGTGCCTTGGCCTACACGGCTGCTGAATTACTTTGGATCAAACAGTTGCTTCTTGATTTACAAGCTCCACTACGTCAACCACCAATGCTTCTATGTGATAATATTGGGGCAACTTTTCTGTGCAAAAAACCAGTTCTCAGTTCAAGATCCAAGCATATACATCTTGACTTTCATTTTGTCAGAGAGCAAATAGAGGTTGGCGATCTTGCTATTTCTCGGGTCTCCTCAGTTGATCAACTTGCCGATGCGTTCACAAAACCCCTCTGTAAGGATCGTGTTCAATTTCTCAGACACAAGCTTCAAGTTCGACCACCATGAGTTCGCCCTTGCGCTTGCCGGAGGCTATTAGCTTATAGGTGAAGACTAGGACTAATTTGTTATGATTTTCAGTTACTTCTACCACTACTTCCCTAAATATAGGCACAATCTGTTTATTGAGTTGTATATAAATTGTAACTGTTATTGCTAAATAAACACAACAAAATATCTTTCATCTCTTCTCCTTCGTTATAACAGGCCACGAGCAGGGTATACTGAGCATCGATCGAGCCATCGGGAGCCTTGACGAGCAAGACAAGGTCGAGCTTCTCCTTCTTCGAGTTAACGACTTAACACCAGCCGAAAGTGTGGTGCTCGGGAGTTATACGACAACAAAGGTGAATCTTCGGAAGCCCGCACAAGGTCTGCAGTGGGTGTTGAGGTGAGAAAACTTCATCCTTCCTCTTTTCGTTGCAGGCTATCAACCTACACATAAAATCATAGGGTAGTAATAGTCCATGGGGTTCGAACTCATGGGCTCTTGTTTCCAAGATTTTCACAAAAGTTTGCTTTCAGGAAGGGTCGAACTCGGGTCTCCAAGGTCCTAGGTTTTTTTAGAATAGTGCATGCAGTGATAATCGAACTAATGATCTATGAGATGAACCTTGTGTTTCAGGAAATTTCAGCCTAGAGTAGCTAACTTTTAGACCTAGTTTGGGTACCTAACATTATCTTATACCGTTTAATTTTTGATATGGTATATATAGATGAAAGTATGTAGTTTATCGTATTAAAATTTGAGAAAAATTCAATAGTTATATTTATAGTTATGAGCTTGTAAAGTTGGTACGAGAACCAAGCCGTTCCTGAAGGTGTGCGAAGTAGCCACCGCTCATGGCCTCCCATACGATGGGGCCTCTATTTTTTTTATGTTTCCAATATATTTTTGTTTCAGACACAAGTCGCACAAAACCCCCTTGTCCTAGTGTTCCAATTAATTAAAAGCTTCTTCTTACACGTATAGGTCTCTTGTTCAATTCCTACACCCAACAACCTTTTTTTTCATTTTAATGATACTTTTTGGCATCACTTCGCGCCTTCTCCCGGCTACTGCTAGAGAGCAAGTACTCACTTGCAGATAGCTACACATGGGAGTTTGTCAATTCAATTATTTTTTTGAAAGGGATATTTTCAATTCCTATTACCAATATTTTTTATTTTTGAGAAGAATAATTCTAAAATAATTATAAACATTATGATTTATATCCAACCACTTTATATCAACTAAATATTCCATCAATATTATTATTTATAATGCTTTATAAGTAAAATCTCTTTTAACAAATTTGATATAAGCAAAAAAATTTTTTATTTACATATAAATAAGGTAAAAGGTATATTAAAAATGGTAAGGTATGAATTTATCAAATTTTTGAACAAAATATATTATCTCATTTATTTAATCATTTCAATGAAACATATATCAATTTATCATTTTAATGTATTTAATAATTTAATTTTATTTTATTTTTAAATTATTATTTAAATAAAAAATTTAAACCGGTATTTTAGACGGGGGCTCCATAATTCATTGGCCGGCCCTGACGAGAACAATTTTTAGGAAAATAAGAGATTTAGGCTCAATATGGATTATAGTGCTCTTGGTGACAACTTTGGAATTTTGTGTGAATCTTATAGATTAGTATTTTTGAATTTTTATCATCCAAGGAAGGAGTAGACATGACATATGTAGTACGTTTAAGATTTTTCTCGGTATTTTTGGGACTTAGTAGAGAGTATATTTTTGAGGTTAAAGTAGGGTGCTTGACTTGTTTCTTAGGGAACTCAATTAGGGTTTTGGCTTAGGTTGTAGAATTGGATCGGAGTATATTTCTTAGGGAACTCAATTAGGGTTTTGACTTTGTAGAGAGTATATGATATTGTTTGTTGGTTCTTTGATGTATGCTATACTATGCACTAGACCTAATTTAGTTTTTGATATTAGTATTTTGAGCAGATATATGTCAAATCCCGGTTTACCACATTGGAATGCTATGAAATATATGTTGAGATATCTGAATGGGACTAAGAATAAATGTCTTCTGTATAAAGGACATAGTTCTACAAATAATTTGTATGGCTATGTTGACTTTGACTATGCTAGTAATAAAGATAATAGGAAGTCTACTACTTTGCTCTATTTTTCACTTGGGCAGGAAATTGTATATGAAAATCACAACAACAATATGTGGTTGCCTTATCTTCAACTGAAGCTGAATATATGGCTGCCACTAAGGCTACTAAAGAAGCCACTAGGCTAAAAGATTTACTAGAAGAAAAAGAAAATAAACCTTATATTTCTGTTATTAATATTGATAGTCAAAGTGCACTTTATCTCTGCAAAGATCTCATGTATCATGAAAGAACTAAACACATTGATGTTAGATTTCACTATATTAGAAAAAAAGTAAAACATAAACTCATACATATTCAGAAGATCAAAGATGACATGAATCCTTCTGATTTTGATACTAAGATTGTGACTGTTGACAAATTTTCATATTGCAGGAACTTCCTGCATATCTATGATGCTCCCTGAGATGTGAAGGGTCATGGATTAATGAAGGACAGGAGAACCACTAATTCACTACTAGAAGATAGAAATGTAGAGTCTATTGTTTAGGAGAGCATATAATTGTTATGTCTAGTAAACAATAGATCTATGTACTTAGTGTTGCATCAAGCTCATTAAATTGATTTCATTCCTACCCTTATACACATACTTATAAATGCACATATATTGGATGGTGACTTAGGACTTGTTGGATAATATATAAGGGCACTTAAAATGTTAAGTGTAATCATGATGTGATTCTAACATAACCTAATATGCCCTAATATATGTAGTGATCATGTGTATTGTGCCATTATGGAAAACTTAATAAGTTTCGAGTTTATACATGTAAATATGTCTATGTTATATGTTGCCGGTGTTGTGTTTTCTTGTTGGGCCTATTCATGTGTCTGGGCTTTGCAAGATCCGTCTCTGGTTTGGGTTTAATGAAGACACGTGATACTCACGTGGCTAGCTAGCAACGTCTCCTCACAACCCTAAGTACTTAAGCTCACTTGTTCAGCTTGCCAGGGTACTGTAGAAGCTTGCTGATGTTCGAAATCCTCTCCACAGAGAAAGCGAGAGAAGAAAAGAGAGAGTTCTTGAGTGAGAGTTCGAGAGATCTTGTGTGATCTTGAGTGAAGAAAGATAACGAACTCAAGCTTCATTGGAAGCTTGGTTCTGGTTGCGTTGGCATAATCTTTCCTTCATCTTTCTTACTGTTTTATATGTTTCTCATCTTTAGGGTTTGTTTTGATCTTGTTTATGAGTTGTTGTAACTTGTATGTACACCACGATCTATCTACCTAGTGAATTGGGAAAGATTTCCTGATACAAGAGGAGGAGAATGATATGCCCTCGGATGGCGAGGTCAGTCGTCTATCCGACTAAGAGGACCCCGCAAGCGGCATGTCTAGACATGACATGAAGCTTGCCATTTTGAGTATTTTTCTTAGTTATTTCCCTTTATTAATTATATAATAAAAGAAGGAATATTCTTGTGGAATATTTCCTATTAATCTTATCTTTTTGGTTTTGATCTTATCTTTTAGGTTTTCCCTTTTGGGGCTTTTTGTTATGAACTTGTGTTGGCCCGTTGGCTCATAAGTAGGCAACACCCTCTATATAAGGATGTGTTGACCTTCATTGTAAAGCATGTCTAATTTGAATTCAAGAATAGTGAAGGGAAATTCTCCTCTTGGTTTAGGCATCACTCTTCTTCCCCCTCCTCAAATATCTATCTTGGATCTAGTCTTTGATCCAAGAACTCATACTCGAGGATCCTTTTGAAGGATCAACTACCCCGCTTCACTTCGTGGATGATTTGATCGACCTAGATCGGATCGACCGTACGCTTCCGCGTCCATTTCTAAAGCCCCATCAACCAAGTTCTACTGTTTGATCCGCCTCCAACGACCAAGAAGGAGTAGTTGAAGTTTCTCCTCGATCTAGATTGCCCCCCTTTGTATCATTTCCTCTCCTGAAATCCCGCAAATTAGGGTTCACCCGAACCGCGTCACCAAATTTTGTATTTGTTAGTCTTTAAATCGGTTTTAAGTAAGATCACTCTAGATCTAAATGTATTTTGAGCAAATATTCCTAATCTAGTTTTATCCAACTTTTGTTCTAGAAAAAGTCCCCATAGATTTTGTCTAGTTGCCCAAATTATTGTTTGAAAGTATGAAACTTTGTATTGTGTAGATTGATTTACCGATTAAACTAGTTTTAATTATCGTGTTTCTACCTGCCATTTAGATTTAGATAGTTGGTTTGTGTTGTATGTTAGGAGATGGACAATTGAGTAGCCATTTAAATTGACTATCGAGATAGCAAGAAAGAAAGAAGATAGAAGTAGTCAACGTTGTCCTAGGGTCGATCAAGTGTCAACAAATCGTCCTTAAACAATGACGTTTTATGACAACTTTGTTCTTTGCAATCTGAACAAATTTTGCACGAATGGGCTGAATTGGGTTTGTCAATGTCCACGAATTTAGGTTTGAAGTTTTGAATTTCAACGGTGGAAGATTAAAATTAATTTAAAATACGATATAGTGGAAGCTATATGTTATTATCACATTTGTTAATTTGGTTTTCTAGACTCTTTAGAGGAGTAACAATATTGTTCGGTTTGTTCCTTTGTTAATTAAAATAAAATATAATCCGGCGATACATAAATCTCGTGATACCCTAGAACAATATATATATATATAGTCTTCAAGTATAGTATTACACCAAAGATCTAAATTTCATATCAAATTTAGATTTAGTTAAAGTTAAAATTATCTTAGAAGATAAAAGTAGTTTAAGTTATAGAGTTTGTTAAACTATTTAATAAAATACAATAATGGTGAAACTAGTTTCTATAAATAGTCACCCATTTCCCTACAAAGTTCAATAGATCGACCATTCTCACTTCATCATCATCACCAAACACCAAAATGCCTTCAAAATCTCCCTTCATCATCCTCTTCATCTTCCTCCACCACATCATACCTTCCACCGCCGTCAACACAACCACCATCTGCAATACAACTCTCTATCCCTCCTACTGCAAATCCCTACTCCTCCAACCATCAACAACATCCACAACAACCCACATCCGCGACTACCGTTTCTTCTCCGTCAAGCACTCCGTCTCGCAAGCTAAACGCTTCCTCAAACTCCTCCAAAAGTACCTCCGTAAGAGCCGCCGGTTAACTCCGGCAGCCATACGAGTCCTAGAAGATTGTCAATCCCTTGCCGAGATCAATCTCGACTTCCTCACTCAGTCTTTGCAAGTACTCACCGGTAATAGCGTTATCTCCGACGAGGTGGCGGATAACGTTCAGACGATGGTTAGCGCCGTTATAACTAACCAAGAGACGTGCCTTGACGGACTTCAGTCAACGGCGTCAGCTTGGAGCCTCAAGAAAGGGCTGGCGTTACCGTTGTCTAGTGATACTAAGCTTTACAGTATCTCTCTTGCTCTCCTCACCAAAGGTATGATCGAACTATATGATTAAATAAATTTTTATTTGTTTACGTAATCTTTTTGCTACTAATCTGTATCGTAGTTTCTTTGTGCCTCTTCTTTAATAATTCAATCGGTTATAACATAGTGTAAATATGTTGATCATGTAGAGTAAGGTGCGTTACCTATAATTATTGGTAATAGTGTAGATTATTTGAATTACTTATAAGTCAAGCATAATAGGCAGGATGCATGATGATTGCATTATACTTCGAAAGCACATTTTTTTTGTCATCAATGTACCATTGTACGTACTTTTTAGGCGCAGAAACATTTCATGTACGCAAAATAACACGGTAGCTAGGTTTGTATCCTCGTCCTCTTTCAGGGGAAGACACAAATAAACTGTAGAGCGGATTGGTGTGCATACGAGCATATATATAAATTAGATCGAAGTACAACATATAAGATTAGCGTGTTTTATCCTAAAATCAATTGACTACAAAAAGATTAATTTTCGGATACTCAGTATCCCTGTTTGAGTAGTTTCCTCCGTTTACGATTTACATGGTTTTCTATGAATTTTCATTTATCATAGTGAGATATCTCGCTAGCTCATTGAGCGATCGTGATCACCGGATAAGTGAAACAGAAAAAAAACTATTCTACATATTGCATCAAAAGTTAAAATGAATTAAACATTGTTCAAATGTACAAGAAAATGATAAATGATATCACTAATACAGTTGTACAAGTAGTAGCAAGAATATTTAGGATCCAATTACCAAATATTGAGTAATACTAGCTTATTCAATGATTAATGTAATGATTAATCTTTCAAAGTTAATTGGAGAAAATCTATGATAGGGTTTATATTTTATAACTACAAATTGATGATTTAATAAATATATCACCATGCATGATTTTTGTTTTCATATAAGGTCTTAATTTAAATTAAAGGTCCATTTGGTGTTTTGGTTGAGGATTATAAAATTCCCGTAAATCCCCGTAATTTTTCATAAATTTCATAATTGTTTTAATCTCGTAAGTCCACCTGCAGACTTTTCCAACGGGTCCAATCCGTGATGGGAGCAGCCAAGCAAGAGGAATAAATTTAAGAGGAAATTAGATAAAATGTACCTAATTATAACTTTTAGTGAGTTGATATTATATATATATATATATATATATATAATTTATTAGGTAAATAACATAATTAAATAAATAATGACAATCTTAAACTTATATCAAACTATTCAAATTCTGTTCAAGAATAAGCAATTAAATATTTTAATTATGATTTGCAAATTTAAATTAAGAAGTCATTTTAAATTTTAAAGAAACTTTCATCAATTATTGGAATTTTTAACTGATAATCACGTTTGAAACATCGATCAACTTTAAGGTGTGAGAAAGGCGTATCCTGTGTGATGGTACAAGAACTCTACAGTTGAAGAGATTAGTACAAGAAATTAATAGATGATTACGAAAGTCTAATGTTACAAGGACCTATTTGCATATACATGAACAAGATATACGAACAACAATCCACCATGAAACAAAATTCATATTCGTTCTACAATTAATTTTATTAAATTTATATAATATCGTCGAAATCTATCATGTTACAAGAAAATGTACATGTACAAAAGGAAATAATTAATAATCACACAATCATGTAATTGATTGTACGAGGGTAATTCTGTTACAAATTTTTAAAGAACGTCGTATGTTAATAAATTTAGCTACGTTTTGATATATACTAATCTGAGCAGAAAATCAATTTTTATCTCATCTCATAAATGACCCTTTTTTTACAGGATGGGTGCCAAAGAGGAAAGAAACGGTCAAGAACAGAAGCATAAGATCAGGATTTCGAAACGGACATCTGCCACCAAAGCTGTCGAAGAGGACACGCCGGGTCTTCGAGATAGCGAGCCGTAGGAAGTTGGCGGATGACGATGATGAAGTTTTGTTAGTAAATGATATTGTGACGGTGAGTCAAGATGGAACCGGCAACTTCAGCACCATCATGGACGCCGTAAACGCCGCCCCAAACAAAACCAAAGATAATGACGGCTACTTTGTCATTTACATCACCGCGGGTGTATACAATGAGTACGTTTATGTCGATAAGACGAAAAGGTATATTATGATGATCGGAGATGGGATTAATCAAACTGTCATCACCGGTAACCGGAGCATGGTTGATGGCTTTACTACGTTCCAGTCTGCAACATTCGGTCAGTATCTATACATTATTTTTGTAAAAATGATTGATGCTATGGAAAATTTACAATCGCTGCAAATTTAAAACCTAAATGTCACCCAAGTACCAAAATACCGATATATAGATTGTTATATCAAGCCGAAATAATCAAACTCGTTCATTTACTACACAATATAATTCGTATATTAACATAATTTAAGTTTGATCAAAATTTAGCCCGGCTAGTAGCCTAGTAGTGATGTAATAAGAGTAGAACGAGTTGAGCATTGCATGCTCAAGCTCGGCCCGTTTATAAACGAGTCGAACTTAAATTTTATACGAGTTTTAAAATAGGTTTATATTTGTCTTGTTTCGAAAGTGAACGAGCTCAAATCGAATTTTTAGATTGGCTAAAATCATGTTCTTATAGTGTTATTTTAGCTAAACGAGCTTTAAAATGTGTTCATATTCCGCTCATTTAGAAAACGAACTCGAGCCGAGCCCGCGTAACTTGTGTCATATTACAACCCTACCCTTTGGAGTTCGGTTTGATTCAAAACAAGCTAAAAGACAAGTCCATCACGGCTCGGTCGGTCTACATACTCAAATAACAACCCTTACGATGATTAAACGAGTTAATCTTTAATATAATTGTTTTGTTATTCCATCGTACTCACGAAAAAAGCTCGGTTTAAATTCATTTACTTACTAACCGAGCCGAGTAGAAATTTTTAAGTTAGTTCGAGCTCGGATCTATTCTAAACAAATTAAACATGCAAAGATAGAGTTGTTCGACTCGAATAACAACGATCTTTCATTGACATTTTTGCAGCGGTAGCGGGCAAAGCGTTCGTAGCAGTGAACATAACAATCCGCAATACTGCCGGCGCAATCAAACACCAAGCGGTGGCCCTCCGAAGCAGCGCCGACCTCTCAAGCTTCTACAGTTGCAGCTTCGAAGGCTACCAAGACACTCTCTACGTCCACTCCCTCCGTCAATTCTACCGCGACTGCAACATCTACGGCACCGTCGACTTCATCTTCGGAAACGCCGCCGTCGTCTTCCAAAACTGCAATCTCATCCCTCGTCTCCCTCTCCCCAACCAATTCAACGCCATAACTGCCCAAGGCCGTACCGATCCTAACCAGAACACCGGAATCTCCATCCTTGATTGCTCCGTCTTCCCCTCCGACGACCTTAAATCCTCGAACTCCACCGTTCAGACATATCTCGGACGGCCGTGGAAGAACTACTCACGGACGGTGTTCATGGAGTCGTATCTTGATGGGTTTATTAACCCGGCTGGTTGGAGGGAGTGGAGTGGGACGTTTGCTTTGGATACGTTGTATTATGGTGAGTTTAATAATACGGGTCCGGGCTCGGATTGTATGAAACGGGTCGGGTGGTCGGGTGTTCATGTTATGAATTCGACGGATGCGGTTAATTTTACGGTGTCGAGTTTCTTGGTGGCGGATGATTGGTTGCCTCGGACCGGGGTGCCTTATTTCACCGGCTTTCTCTCCACCTAGTTATATGACGTACTTTATAGTTTTTGATGTTTTATTGTGTTGATTTAATACAAAATTTGATTAGTTGTGTTTTTCGAAGGTATATTGATTTGGTCGAGTGTAATATGCAGGTGTGAACCATTTTTTCATTTTAGTCTTTGGAAACTCCGGTTTGATTTTACAGGATGTTTGGTTATCACAGAGTGCAAAACAGAAAGAAAATGTTTTAAGATGCAGGTGTGAACCATTTTTTCATTTTAGTCTTTTGAAACTCCATTTTATTTTACAATATGCTTGTTTATCACGGAGGAATGTCTTCAAGAAAACGTTTAACCTGTGTCATTGTAACTCTGAAAACAGAAACGGAATGGAAAATTTTTTTAGTGTGCGTTTGGTTGGAGTGGTGGAATGAAAACAGAATGAAATCGGTTAAGGGGAAAGAGTGGAAATGAAAATGATTTGATTACTTTCATGAGTAAAAAGACCTCTTAAACACTGTTTTTGATTGATTCGGAATCATTCCGTTACCGGGAATGATTCTTTAGTCTTTGTATACCCTTATTCATGAAGTTTTTTGAAATTATTTCCTGGAGTACTATGCAAAATGTACTTGTTTTCCCTCCTTTTGTTAGGACCACCAATGAATCAGTGGCAATGATAGATTTAGACGCCGATAGGTTGACGACATGCCTGAAGGTTGGCTGGCCCAACCGGACGGACTATCATTATCCATGTCCGCAATTTGAGTCTTAAGGCCGACAAGCCCAATAAGTCAGAACTTGCTCTGATACCATGATAAAATATGGTGGAATTAGAACCACAAATGTATTGATATATAATGTGTAACGATCCGAGTTTTTAATAATGAAGACGTCACTAGGCTAAGGACCACACAGTGGGTCCCATCAGTTAGCCTGACAACAACTTTACAAATAGGACCTTGCAACAAGAAGCACGATAAAATAAGAAAAACATTCAACATGTCATATATAAAGTATTTACATAAAACTACTATACATGCAGTTAGTACTATCCCAAAACGACACTTCAAAACATGACAGCTGAACGGCTCAACTGCAACATCAGCCTGAAAACAACACATTAACACAGTTGCACACATGCAACAAAAGACTCGCTTGCAAGAGATTAGTTTCAAAAAAAGTTTAACAAAGCCTTGGGTTAACACTGCCCAAGGACCAATCACAACACAACACATGTATATAAATACCATATAACGTGCTCATGAGACGATATCATACTTTTATAAATGATGCACGTGAATGTAGTATGAAATTTTCAATAAGCGGCCCGGACCAAATCGGGAATCATTGCTTATACGGTTATGGCTTTGGTGTGAGCATTACCATTGCACATATTAGGTTGATTCAGACATTTTGCTCTTCAGTCAGAGTTAGGTTGATCAAGCCTCGGGCCATGATTACTCGTGGTGGGTTGTAATCTTAATCACTTACCACATGCAACATTTTTCCGTTCATGTTAATGCAAATATTTACCATTTTAATTACGTGTGTGACCTAAGCTTGGAAAACCATTAGACTCGGTGTCATTTTTATACAAGCGCGAGTGATCCGGGCTTGGCCAAGCTCCGACATCACAACAATTGCTAGCGACCTGACTAATGGTTAAGCTCAGCGCCTTGAATTACGCTAGCGACGTACCGGCCCATCATCACTATTGTTGCTAGCGACCTGGCTAATGGTTAAGCTCAAAGCAATTACCCATTATACATGCTCTTGACCTTCATAGGTCATCATTATATCACACCTCAACATGATTTTCATGCCATACATTACCACGCCTCAATAGGCTAATACATGCCAATTTACTCATTTTATAACCATGGCATGATATACACAACATTAACATTAAGCATGATTTACACATCATGCTCATCATAAAGTCAACAAGTATGCTTCACACATAACACATCACAATGCATAACATCCTTCACAATTAACACAACAAGATATAAATCTCTCAGGCACGGTTGCTGTAGATCAAAGCTAAGTAAGTCCTAAGACTTAGCTGGATACGCTCACAAGGCAAACTAAGCTATAGTTCGATCAAACTCTTCCACAACACTTGTCACAAATATCATATTCCTCGTATTAAACTTCTCACTTCAAACATCAAATAAACCCATTCCTTTGAATTTAATTAGTTTACGACATTTCCCGAATCTTAATTTAATTAATTAATTAAATTTCGGCAATATATCTTGTTGCCCGAAGACAATTTCAAAACCACATGTTATAAGATCTTGTCATTCAAACAACCTAAAATCATCAGAATAATTAAACGAGCATAATGGAACCTCCATTTATCTATTTTGACAAGCCTAAGGTCAATTTAGACCAAATCGCATTACGGAAAACCAATAATTTCATAACTTATTCGTTACTAACCCGATTGACGAACCGAAAGAAGATTCAGAATTGAGATCAGATTACAAACCAAGGTAGGTCTGAGTTTGAGGGTTGAGAGAAAAAAGAGCTTTTACGAAGAAATGTGAAATGAAATGAATTAATAAATGAATTTCTGCTATTTATCGCAAAGACAATAATTATCCTTTAGCGAAGTTAATAATTATCATTTTATCGTTCCGAAGGTGGTTTGAGGCCCTTCTCTAAATTTATCGAAATTGGAGTAATAGATCCAGAATATTGTATGGATAATTATTTCACAACTTTCTCGAAAAACGCATATTCCTAAGCCGCCTTTCTTAGCCGCTAGGACATATTTGATGTCCAGATCATTTCTCTCAACTGTAATTTTATTAACTGGAGCTCCCAAATGCTCAAAATAACACCGGATGGTAAAAAAAATTCCCCGGCGGAAAAAGTAAAAATTTCCTCACAAGTCCAAAATTACGCCAAGAACATAATGGTTGAATTCATACTCGTCATTTACGCATTGTTAGCGAGTTATGAGTCAATTACTATCGATGATTAAGTTAATCATCATTAATTAGGATTAAGAAATCCTTGATTTTACATAATGACCCTATATAGGAAATACAAGAGAATCAAAGGAATTGGGATAAAATCAAATTCAAACTAACCTAATATATAAAGATAATATATCTAAATAAAATATATGATATCCTTCAATACACCCCCGTAATCAAAGTGTGGGTAGACGGACGACGCTGAAGACTGGGACATTTTTTGAAAGCGCACATATATACGATCTCCATCAACAACGAGCACAACGGTAGAGCGGTGACATCACAAGTAGATCGACATAACCACCAATAAATCGGTGACAACAATAGATTGATAGGATCACCAGTGAATCGGTGTCAATGATAGATTTAAACGTCGATAGGTTGATGATATGCTTTAACGCCGACTAGTCCAACCGGACGGGCTATCCTTAGGGTAATCTCATTTTCTCAACAACATATAAATTAAACTCCCCTCCAATTTAGTGTAGGATTTAGAACAACTCAACCTTTTTTCTTTTCTTTTCTTTTTAAAAAATAAAAAAAACATACCTGCTTTTTCAAATTTGGTCCAAACCAGTCTAGAAACCCGACATTGATCTGAAAATAAACACCTACAATCAAATGAACCCTTAATTACATTGGGTCAATGGTTCATTTCATTTGCATGGCCATCTATTTATTGCAATTTTGCCTTTGTACTAAATTATGAAATATATAGGCAGAGGTACGTCCACTTGAGTTACTTAATTGAGGCGTAGATGCATGTTTGTTCACTAGCCACTACAATTGTTCAACGCCTGATATTATTATATGCACCTACTTATTAAATCTTAGTTACGCACTAAAGCATTGAGTAACGCAGCAACATACACATCTGTATTCGTATGTCAATTTGCGTGAAATTGTTTCACATAGTTACCACTTTATCTATCCGCAATGCAAGCTCTATATATTTCCACTAGCTAATTAAGTGTTACCTAGTGGCCCTTTTTATTCTATAAAATACAGTTTTTTTTTTTGACATTATGATTCAAAATATATTAAGTCAGATAGGTCGTAACTGGTACATATATATTATCTGAATCGTATATACGCGTCGGAATGAAACCCAAAATATAAACTTATTGAGGTTTTAAGTTAAAACAATTTGAAAATAGGTCTAGGAGTTCGTCAACCTAATTATATACTTGTTAATCCTTTGTTATCGATTTTATTGTCTACGTTATTTTATATATTTTGTAATTCTAATAACTATGTTGGATTACATATACCTATTTATTAATGTAGAATATTTGCTCTTTCACAAATTCACATCCAACCCTGAACTTTCTCTATTGGTTAACTAAGCTGTACAAGCTATATATATATATAAAGTCAAAACGTCGATCACAACTAATCAAATGTATTGCGTTTCTTTCAAAAAAAACTCATAAGAGGTATTGCGTATATTACAAATCAATAAACTAATCCATATATTACTATATAGATTCTTTCTACACCCCATCCTCAAACCAATAACCCCAAAAATGGCGAACCCGGTTCTCAAAATTGCTCTCTTTCTCATTATTCTTCCTCAAATTTTCTCACACGCAACAGCCCAGAAATTATCAGCTAAACCGGTAAACGCCTCCTCGGTTTGCAAGTCAAGTCTCTATCCGGACTATCGCAAATGGACGTTACGACAAGATCGCGACGTAGCCAATGTGCACGAATACGGATACTTCTCGTTGAAACGGTCCATTGCTCAGACGAACCGGTTTCTAAGACTTGTGGATAAGTACCTTTCGAGTAAAGAAGGGCGGTTCACCCCATCGGATATCCGGGCTCTCCAGGATTGCCGAGTACTCATGGAGCTCAATCTTGATTATCTTACTGAATCATTCGACACGTTGCAGGTTGGTAGTAATACGACGTTATTGGATGCGAGGGCTGATGATGTACAAACGTTGCTTAGTGCTACGCTTACAAACCAACAAACTTGCCTTGAGAGCCTTGCATCATCTTCGTTGGATTGGAGAGTCAAAACCGATCTCCCCTCGCATTTGTCAAATGATACCAAGCTTCAAAGTGTCTCGCTTTCTCTAATTTCCAAAGGTATGGTTAAATATGCATGAGTTGGGCAGGTGATCGAACTCTTTTTTCCTATAACTAGCTGTACTAATTAAATTTTACTGTTATTATTTTTTTAAAAGTTATCCTTTATTTCTAATTATCAAACTAGTATTATCCAAGCTAAACTAGTATTACCTAATCTTAATAATACCTAATTTTTATTTATCCAAATTTATGTTACCCAATTTGAATAGTGGGTTAAATTTGTAATTCTTACAAAATTTGTAATTAATCAATGAGAAATTTCGTTTGGTGCCCTCGAACTTTTGCCTTTTCCGATTAGTGTTCACCAAGTTTTATTTTTCTGCTTGTTGTCCTTAGGATTTTGATTTATAGCAATTGATGCCCATTTTAATCCAAAACTTGTTATAAATGATGTATTTTAAAATTTAAATGAAATATTAGCAAAACAAATTAATTTTTTTGACAAAGAATTTAATTACTATAATTATCACCAACTAAACTATTTTTTTTAAATTAAAAACCAAAATTACTTTTTTTTAAATGTATTTTCAAATACTTCTACAATAAAGTATTTCAAAAAAAGTTAGATTTGATTCTTAACCATGAAACAATTTTAATATTCGATTAGATTAATGTGGTTACAAAGCCTATGTACTTAATTTATAAGAGTTCGGTGTATGTTCCTTATTTTTTTTCAATTAACGCTATTTATAAATATTTTTTTAAAAAAACTAATTGAAATTTATAGATTGGTTTTATGACTAACAAACACCCATACTATTAAATTAAAATCGCCTAGATATATTGATTTAAATGTCTTGAATCATTGTTATTCTAGATGTATAAAATGAACAAATATCTAACTTATCGATCAAATCATTTGATACAATATATGATTCTGATTATATATTGTATGTTAGGTAGAAAACATAAAAATGTAAGATTATGTTGTAAGAAAATATTTGGAAATTTTTTTTAGAAAAACTAATTTTTTGCTAATATCTTATTTAATTTTTAAAAACATACTTTTTATAATAAGTTTTGGATTAAAATGGACATCAATTAGAATAAATCAAAACTCTAAGGGCGCCAAGCAAAAAAATAAAACTTGGTGAACACCAATCAAAAAAGATAAAACCTCGAGAACACCGAATGAAATTTCTCTTAATCAAACCAGTGTTACTCTATTTTTGCACTACATACTAGTATTATCCAAGTTTAATAATACCAAATTAGGTATTATTTAATTTCAATTGTATTATTAAATATACTAATTACTCAATCGTAAAACCCAGGTTGAAAAAATATTTTATATACCCAATTTGAATCGTAACACCCAATTTATTAATTATCAATCTATGCATATGCGACGGTTCAGATTCCAGATTTCAGAGTTGGGTGTAGAATGTAGATAGCTTATAGCAACTTCTTTGTTTCTATAAAGAGCCACACATGAATACAATTTCTAGCGACAAAACATGTAAGTTGCTTTGGGAATTAACAAACACATGCATTTCTAGCGACAAGAAATACTACCCACATGAATACAATTTCTGGGTAATTTGTTGCTCTTCTGTAACTAATATTCTTAAAGTTAGTGGGAGTTAAAATTCAATGGAGGGATGAATTTAACCAGTTGATTTCTTGCGGTACGTTGGACATACATTAGACATGGGTGTGTTTTAGGTTAAACCGGGTAAATTTGACTTCGGGTTGCAGCGGACCGGTCATCTTGATGAGGTTTTGTGTTGAACCCATAAGGTCTTGTCCGAAGGTTTTAAAATTCGGGTTGGAAGCAAAATCAAAATAGAACCTAGTAATGACATAGTCCATTTTTTATTACAAGCAATTTTGATATGTTGTTAGAATTGTTAAGCTAAATTGTGTTTTAAATTCGTTGTTATTTAGAATCGAATTTGTTAACGAAATTAAAATGTTGATGAAATAATTATTAATACAGGATGGATACCAAAGAAGAAGAGAGGAGGACGTGGAGGTGGGAGAAAACAATCCGCATTCCGGCATGGAAATATTCCGGTGAAGATGTCAGAGAGGGTAAGAAAGATATTTGAGTCAGTGAGTCATCATCGGAGGAAGTTGTTCTCAGATGACCGGACGGTGGAGATTAGCGATATCGTGATCGTAAGCCAAGATGAAACCGTCAGCAACTATACCACCATTATGGATGCGGTGGCTGCCTCCCCAAAAAACACCAATGGGAGCACCGGCTACTTTCTAATCTATGTCACGAGTGGGGTTTACGAGGAGTACGTCACCATTAATAAGACCAAGAAGTACATTTTGATGATCGGAGATGGCATCAACCAGACCATCATCACCGGCAACCGGAGTATGGGTGGTAATTGGACAACCTTCAGTTCCGCAACGTTTAGTAAGTCACTCACTTTGGTACCGACCAGTTAATTATATGCTCTAATGTTACAATCATATTCTCTAACCTTGATTTTATTAAATGAAATTCAAAAAACCTATTTATATCGTTAATTTTTTTTATATGAGGGGACTCAGGGTTGAAGGAGATGAACGTACGGTTCCAATCTTAAAATAAACTGGCTTCTATATTTATATGTCATTCTCGCAAGTTCATAAAGTCAATGTAGGATAATCCACACATTTTATCACTTCGCCCCAAGCGTAACTAACATGTCCTAGTTCCCGACATGTGAAACAAGCCTTAATGTCGGCTTATCCAAATGGGCTGACTCCAAACACAAACGGATAGTATATTTGATAACCACGCCCCAAACACTAGATAACGATACATGTACCGATCAAGCACTCTAATGCCATATTATTATTATTTTTATATACGTCGGGTCTAAGACGGTGAGGTGATGCATGTTAGATGAACCTACGCACACAAGTTCACGGGTTTCGTCTAAAGTCAATTGATTATAGGAGAAGTATCCACAAACTTATACGTTAGACTCACATACTGTCTTATATAGTCGAGAAGACAATCTATTGGAGATAATAAATGTCTCACATCTAAAATGCTAACATGCTAAGCATGGTATATATGGTCAATTGACTACTCCACGTATTGTCAATTGGTTTCTTAGAATTGAATCTAATAGATTAATGTGTTGAATTTGAATCTAACACACGCATGTATAAATTAAATCTGATATGTTAATGTGTTTGGTTTGAATCTAACACGCGCAAGTACGTCTTTATCAGCCTTTCACACAGTCACACATCTTTAGCAATAGATATTTTGTTGAATACAAAACTTAAGCTAACATTTTGATTAGGGAATAATTAAGCCAAAATATTAATGGCACTTGCAATCTTGTTCATGCTAGCCGTGGAGGGGACCGGTTTCGTTGGAGTGGACATGACTATCCGGAACACCGCCGGAGCAATCAACGGTCAAGCCGTCGCCCTCCGAAACAGCGCCGATCTCACAACCTTCTACAGCTGCAGCTTCGAAGCATACCAAGACACCCTCTACGTCCACTCCCTCCGTCAATTCTACCGCGAATGTGACATCTACGGAACCGTCGACTTCATCTTCGGAAACGCCGCCGTCGTTCTCCAAAACTGTAACATCATCCCGCGCCTTCCTCTCCACGGCCAGTTTAACGCCATAACCGCCCAGGGTCGAACTGACCCAAATCAGAACACCGGAATCGCCATCATCGGGTCTCGTATCTTCCCCTCCGATGACCTTGCCGCCTCCAACGGGACAACCAGGACATACCTCGGACGACCGTGGAAGCTCTATTCGCGTACAGTGTTCATGTTGTCGGATCTTGATGGGTTTATTAATCCTGCTGGATGGAGTGTGTGGACCGGGTCGTTCGCGTTGGATACGTTGTATTATGGGGAGTTTTGTAACACGGGTGCGGGTTCAAATACTACTAAGCGGGTTACTTGGCCCGGTTACCATGTAATGAATGCAACGGATGCGGAGAATTATACGGTTTCGGGTTTTTTATTGGGAAATTACTGGTTGCCGCAGACTGGGGTGCCATACTACGGTGACTTGTATGATATATGAAATTAATTGTTGTTGGAACTTCGAATTCTACATGTATATCTAATTTCATCTAACTAACGTGTTGCACTATACTTCTGACATTATGTATACTTGTTGGAAACATGTAATAACTTGAAGTTTAAGCATCAGTCATGAATATATCATGGAGGGAATTTGAAGTTCAAGCATACGTTCAATTCTTTTCTCCAATACTTGTTGTATAAATGATATATTATATATAGGGACGCATGTGAAAACGGGACAAGGTGAGAAATATGAATAATTATGAAATGTTAATTTAATCTAGAACCATGACCTAATTTCGTGTGTGTTAGGCTTGTGCACCTCGTAAAGTCCATAGAAGCGTAGATATACACCTCATGAGTCGCACAAATGCACATGTATAACATACGTTACACAGATGCACCTTGTGAGACGCACGTATAAGCGCGCGGCTTGTGAAATACACATATGTATCCTCTACGCTCGCCGTTGGATTTAATGCATTCAACGGTTAAAATACTTATTTTTTTCAAACTCTAAATTCCGTGAGTTTTTGGAAGTTTCTAATTATATGACTATTTTTTTTTATTGTTAATTGATTTTCGAATTGAATTTCATGAGCTTCTTATCTTGAAGAGATAGGTTTGTAGGTATCAATTTCAAGAGGATATATGGTGGCCGGGTGGGTGATCATGAATGTATCTCGGGGTTACATCTGGGTATGAGTTTGCGAGGAAGTTTCCATCCTATGCTGATATCTTTTAGTGCTTATTTGGTTGAATGTATGAAATGAAAATTGAATGAAAATGGTTAAAGAAATATAATTAAGATTAAATTATTTTGTTAATTTAATGGGTTAAAAGACCTCTATCATCCCATTCTAATCGCTAAACAAAAATGATTTTTGATTGATTCCGTAATATTTTGTTTTCGAAAATAACTTTAAACAATTCTAAACGGCACTTACATTCTTCAGAATTAAGATTCAGACTTCAAAATCGTTAACAAGAAAGATTAAACATTATTTGAGCATTAAATTATGGGATCACGTACAAAGTATACATCATACGTAACATACATCATGCGAAGGGTACGAATTAACCAAATACTTGAGATTAAACCACATACAGACCATCAATATACCAACTCTTTCAATCAAACTCATCCCAAATTCATACCAGCTAATTCAATCAATTACTCTTTACTCTTCTGCCATGCATCAACAAGAGCCAATATATTCCCACAAAGCTTTAAGAAAACCTGGTTCTTATCACCAATAACACCTTTCTGATCAGCATCCTTAAACTCTTGCTCACACTTTTCTCCCAAACCCATCGCCGCCGTTACAAACTTTCTTATATCATCATAGCTTTTACGGAAAAACGACGAAATCGCATCTTCAATCACAGCCGTTGCATCATCATAGGCATCGTCGCACTCGTTAAGAGCGTCGTCCAGCTTATCATCAATAGCCTCCTCGTTCCTCAGTTTCGTCGAGATGAAGCTATCGATCTCACCGCTTTTGTTCTGTGCCATCTCCATTGATAAGAACACGAGTTCCTTGATATCGGCATTTTTGCTTTTAGGGCTTGCCTTTAGGGTTTTGACGCAGAAATCCTTGTCTTTGGCTGTTGAGCATGACTTGTCGATGTCGGCTGTCGGCCCGTGTGCTTCTAATCCGCCGGGTCCCGGTGCGTATGCCCGTTCTCGAGCTTCTTTGCTTGTGGGTACCTTTCCGGGTTCAGCATGAACCGCTGCTTTGAAGGAGAAGACCGTAAGTAGAAGAAACAAGAGAAGACGTGTTAAAGTGAGAGTATTCATGGCTTTAGGTTTTGAGGAAACTGGATGTTGTTTTTTGATGATGTTTTTCTGGCGGTTTTTCAGGTTAGGGTTTGTGTTAGAGGGCAAAGAGTGATCATTTAAAGCAGTAAATAGATCTAGGACAGAAAGGTGTTTTGTGTTGTTTCCTTTCCCGCTGTTGTTGGAGTGTTTCTTGGTTGCATGAGAGCTAAGATTGGAGCTTTTAGTTTCTTAATTTAGTGAAGACAGAAAATGGTCTTTTGTACGTGATTTAAGGTTGTCCATTGCAAAATTATTTGCTTAATTAAGAAATTCTCCTTCTTAAGTTCCTAAATTAGATATCACTCAGAAATGGAATTCCAGGCTAACTCTGTATAAACTC
Organism: Fagopyrum tataricum; assembly: GCA_002319775.1. NCBI lineage: Eukaryota > Viridiplantae > Streptophyta > Magnoliopsida > Caryophyllales > Polygonaceae > Fagopyrum > Fagopyrum tataricum. Next base: position 56,577,137 of record CM008281.1, on the reverse strand, counting down.
CTAAGCTTGTCGATATTAAATTCGGATATCACAAGTTTAGATATTAGATTTCTGTATTTATGACTAGATATTAAGTTTGATTATCATTTTTGTTTTTGAAAATACAATTATATAATTAACTTGCCTATTTGGATTTTAAGACAAAAATGATAATCAAACATAATATCGAGTCCAATATCGAGTCCAGTATAATTTGGTAATTAATATTGAATATTACGATTAGTAATAAAGTATAATTTGAAAAATAATAATAGAATATTTATATTTGTTTAGTCAAAATGGCAATAGTGGAGCTATCACCGAGGGTTAAAAACCCACGAGCATTGGATAGATTGGGTGAATCAAAAGATTTTTAAAAAAAATGGCTATTAAGTCTTTTTGGTATCCTAGCATGATACATACTATGTCCTCTATTTTTTTTTTATAAAGTTGATACATACTATGTCCCTTTATATTTTTTGATAAAATTTTAATTTTAAATTTAATTAATAAAAAGGGTAAAAATGAAATTTGATAGAGAGGTAAATTAATGACCTATAAATTGTACATTTAGATTTAGACTCGGATACACGAAATCCTAACCATGTTATAGTCCAAAGTTTCAAGCAGTTTTCGTCTGACATTTTATAGCAGTTGTCGGTGGGAGCCCTCGAGCTTCATTGGAGAAGACGAGCCGTCAAGTCACCACGTCCCTCGAACCCGGAGCCCTCTACTTGGAATCTGAATCCGAGCATCGCTTCTCTCGTTCTCTCTTGCTCAAGTCCTTCCTCGTCTAAGTTATCTCTAGACTAGTCATGTTCGGACCTACAAAAGCGCTTTCGGGGCCACCACCGTCGTCCTCATCCATACTCGCCGCTAAGCTTACCACCGTCAGAAGAGAAGCGAAGGGAGAAGATGAAGCCGTCCTAGATATGTCGTATCCCTTGCTTGATTCCATCTCTACACCGCCTAAGTTGTCGTCGCCGGAAGCCCCACCGTTGGGCCTACACGAGACCCACGCTTGCCGATCTTCACCTTACAAACCCGATAACTCGAGCCCCCTTTTCTCTTTGACGTGGATTGGGGCCAAACCAAATCCGCCACCAGCAGCTCTATCGAGTCCGATAGGAAAGCTGGGTCAATGCCACCTTCTCCAATAGCCTCCGCCTCGCCTGCATCAAACTCTGACGAGAAAACCGTTATTACCGGCATTGACCAGACTCAGGAAACCATAACTGGTGATGGAATAATTTGGATTAAGGAACCTATTCTTTGTAATTATGTTAATGACCCACGTATCTTTAATTTGTAAATCTGCCCTTAAAAAGTATACTTATAGAAGTTGGCCCAAGTTTATAATTATACAAAATGTCCCAATATTTATAACTATACTTAATGGCCTAATTTGGGCTTGTGTAACTAGATTAGGCTTGTGTAACTCGATTGGGTTTGTGTAACTCGATTGAACTTGAGTAACTGGTTCTTGTGTAAACGACGGACCTTTTGGGCTTGTATAATTGGAAAATGACCGATTTTGTTATTACAAAATTAAACATTGTATATTATGCGTATTAACATTGAGTAATTGAAATTGTGGGTAACATTATGTATTAATATTGTGTATTAACATTCAATTTTAAGTATAACTTTATAAAATACAACAATAGAATACACAAATTCAATTAGTCCCCCTGATATAAGGACAGAAGGAAGCGCTTGTTATCTAAAGTTTAAAACTCACTAACTTACTTGTATTTTGGATTGAGTCTGGCTTTTGTAATACGACTGGACTAAACTAAGCAAATGAGCCTACTTTGATGTTACATTATGGGAAAAAAGGCCTACTTTTGTTTAGCAAGTTACAAATAATGTTAACATAATTACCTAATTAATTTCTTTTATAAATTGAAGAAATAATATAGACAATAAGAGTTCAATTACCCATTTAACCCAATAAAAATTTCACACTAGGATCTCATATAAATTACGAAGACTCAACGTATTTAATAGTTCAACGTACATTTTAACTTTTACTAAGTTTATTAGTTTAAATTGTTTATTGACAGAATTTGTCGTAAAAAAGTAAATGTTTGAAAATAGACAAAAACTGAAATTTCATATGTTTACTAAACACTAAATAACTTAAAAAATCAATTGATTTGATTTTGATCGATTTGTAAGAAATTGTACCTCGAAATATAGGATAGTTAATTGTAGATGTGATCGGAGGACTCAAATGTTAAATTTTACTGTGATTTGAACTGAATTTTAAAATTCAAGATGGAGAGATTTTGAGGAAATTTTTTTTTGGAAATTTCAAAATGAGATATTGTAATTATGATAACTTTCACATCCTTCTTGGGAGGTAAAAACCAATCACTTGTGTATTTCATGAACGACCAAAATCACCCATGTTTTACATTATTTTGAATCATACAATTTTACAATCTTATTCAAAATTCGCAAGTGATCCGAACATTAACTTATAATTTCATAAGTTTGGAGTCTTTCACTTTTTTTTTGTGTGAAAAGGTGAGTCTTTCACTTATAAATGCAATGTAGTTACGTAAAGGGTGGTTTCACGTCCGACGGACGTAATATTAAATTATGAACTGAGTTTTTGTATATATATATGATAAATTTAAAAATAATAATAATAATTTGATGACAAAATTACAAAGTTTGCAAATGAAATTAGGGTTAAGAAGCTAAGGAAGCAAGCTGTAACTCCTGTAAGAATGACTGTGAAGAAGAGTATTATAACTTATACAACAATGGCGGGGGAGAGAGAGGAAGCCATGGTGGAGAAGGAGAGCACGTGCAAGAGGGGCGCGTGAGCTGCACAATTGCACGTGCCCTGCTTCTCCAACAAGGATTGCTCGCTCGTTTGTTGAAGCATAGAGGAGTGTTGGTGTGATATGTCTGTGGGATTGCGAATTGCAGACAGAGGCTTCTCTATTTATAGCCATACTCTCAGTAAGAGTCGCAGTCGCTGCCCTCCTACTACAGACATATATACGTCATTGGAACATTAACTTAGATTTTCTTAAGTAATTATACATATGATAAAAAGAGTACAAAGGGGAATGGGTGACTACAGAAAATTGACTTTCAAGTGCACAGACCAACAAAGCCACTAGGTCTTGGTTAACTTCAAGTAGACGTTGTTCTAATTTTAATTGGTTCCCCATCCCATCATATTGACATAACCCCAAAAGTAAACCTCCACGTACTTAACTTGACGTACTTAACTTGAAGTTGCATACAATTTTGAGTATGAAAGTCCTCATTATCATGATACATATCTGCCAACAATATATGCACTTTTTTAGGTAAGTCCAAATATATATTACTTTGGTTAAACACGTTATTTTCATTAAGAATAAGTTGAATCTAAATTGTTTATCTCACCGGATTTACATATTAGGTTTAGATGTAACGCGTACGTTGGTTAGGCTCGATCTAAGGACCAACATTTGGTCCCGTGGACTTAGAGAGTAACATGATTCACTTATCATAAGATGTCTATTTTGGTTAAAAATCTATAAATGGACCCACATCTCACTTACTAATATGCTGAGTAGGTCACAGAAACACAAAAGCGATGTTTTCCTTGGGATCGATGAGGGATCGCAACGCAGAGTTTTGGTGGATCTGCATGTACTTCCTAAAGGGATGGCCCGGCCCCCTACTTTTGCTCTTGTCAAACTTCAATGGGGGGCTTTGCGTGTCGGGCGGGAGGAATACTGCAAACGGGTGATGGGTGAATTTTGTGAAGTAAATTGGTGGATCCCTAGGTGGATATATAGCAAATAGTACCTATTTCATGCATGTTGTCATCTATGATATTCTTCCCTAGACCCTGCATGCCTAGCCTTGTTTTGCTTTACTTCACTTGCTTACTTCCAACTCATGACTTTCATGCTCTTCTTTAATTGACAACTTCATCTTCACAAGAGTTTCTACTTCACATTGCAATTATTATCACTTTATCAACCATTTACTCCCAATTTTCACCATTCTTGTGTATGCATTTAATCACATGCATTAATTGCATGTTCATCTAGCTTCACCCTAGTGTAAATTTCAACTATATTTTTTCCGTATAAAAAATCGAGTCAATACAACAAAAAAATCACAAGGTGATTTGGCCGTGTATGACTTAAATTATTAGTACATGATTTGTGAAATCACACAATTTGCGAAATGGCACAGTATCTTGTTGTTAAGTCAGGGGGTCAAGGAGGTGAAACCTCCTCTATCCTTGAGATTCGAGGACAGACTTTCTCCAAAATATCCGATGCTATGGAGCAGTTTGTGATGAGTTTCTACGTACAATATTGTCTCAACAATATTGGGTCATTGCACTATGAGGAGCTTGTGCGAGGGAACTAAATAATAGTGCACGATCTTGTGTCGTCCACCTTTCAGGTTTTGTTCGTTTTGGGTTAATTTTAAAATTTCAATATGATCTAGATTTAATATAATAGCTCCAAACAAATAGTTTGAACAAAATATATCCTTGAAAATAGCCATTTTTGATATATCAAGTACATTTATATAGTCTTGTTCATTTGATTATATATATATATTTGTGTGTGTTATATTTTTGATGAATCGTATAATTTTTGTGTTTATTTTGTTTATTTGGTTCCTATCATAAACAAATATCATTTTTTGCAATCAAGCTAACATGATTTAAGTTCCATGAGTCAATTAAGCAATAGAAAGTGATCAATGCTTACTTTGTTTCGAGCACATAGTACACATGCAAAGTCATCCCGATATATATGGTAACATAGTAAGTGGTAGCTAGCTTTTGTACCATATATGTGTGTTGAGGAAAAAGAGGTAGGATAGAGTACGTAGATTTTTTACAAAGAAGAAGACATAAATAGTAAGCGTGTGATCTTAGACATGTCATCCCTCTCTACATTTTGGCTATCTATACACTCATCTTCTTCATCCATCTTTCGAACGCCCATAAAATTCGAAACCCTTATACTTTGACGTGAAAGATTGACTTAAGTTTCATTCAAGCAAGCAACCCGAAAACTCGAAAAGTAACCCTACATGACAAGCCAAAGCTCAATTGTGCATGCAAGACGTACAGACTTTAAGTTTACCTTATATGCTTTCACACGTATTAAACCTTATTCCTTATCAAGAGCCATTGGTGGATTGTTAATTAAAACGTCGGTTTGAGATTACGATAATTTAATTCTGATGATTTTTTTTTAAGACGGAAAGGGGTTATGTTGGACTAACTTACAGAAGTAGTCCAACCTAAAACATATTTGCGGATGAGAACACGAAGTTCGGAATCATCATAAAATTTGGTGTTGGGTTTCGAGATTTTCAGATGGGTCAATCGGTCTGTAACACGTACAATTAATTTCTCTAAAAACATACATAATTCAGACTTCATCAAAGAAACAAAGATACAGTCTCGAGTCGGAAATAACCATCTCGACATCCCACGGACAACTCCATAAACCTTGGAGTGCCTTGATAACACACAAATTATCACCCTCGATTTCAATTTTTTTTAATATGCAATTTCATAGCCTCTTGTAAGCCAACCTTAAGAGCAAATGCTTAAGCTTTTATTCCGAGTTAGAGTAAAAAATTTTTGCATCGAGGCTAACAACCTCTCCATTGTGATTTCGAATCACAAAACCAATAGAAGTTACATCCGAGTCGAGTTTTGATCCATCAAAATTTAGTTTATGGAAGTCATGTTTTGGTTTATCCCACTTAATATTGTGTTTTTTTCCCCTTTTGGTGAGGTTGCTTTCATTCTGTTTCTTTCTATATCGTAATCATCATCGTTAAGTATGTTCGTTTTCCATGTATGGATCTGATTTTTGATGAAGGCAATTACCCTATTAACAGGGCTAGTAGATTCAATATTAAAATAAATTTGTTCCTAAAGAACCAAATACTCCACCATATAGTTACAAGGCAAGCGAATTTGTTTGTACCAATTTTGCTTTTTATTTCTTGTAGGATAATGTGAACTTTTTTTTATATTATTTTGGAGGCTTATTTTGTGTAGTTCGTTCCAAATTATTCTATCGAATTTGGCAAATTTGTTTAGTAAGTTGTCATTCAATGAATAGGTGGGGCAAGTCCTCTAGGCGATGGCTGCAGAATTCACAGTGCCTTGTTATGACAATTCTTCTTTCATCAAGTTTTTCTTTTGTTGGAATTCCATTTTTAGAAAATTTTATAATAAAGTTTTTAATTTTGGGTTGGATATCCAGTTTTCAAATCATTCACAAGAATTGTACGATTAGAAATTGGATTCCTCCTCAATCATATCGACAGCCGATTTTGTAGAGAACCGGCCGTTTTTGCTACACCTCCAATATAATATGTCATGTATTTCATTTGTTGGTATGATTGTTTGTTTATTTTTTTCCCTAATATCCGAGTTAATGATATTTTGTAGCTCATTTTCAATTTTGTTGGTATCCCACTCTCTTGAGTCGATTAAAAAGTGGCTAACTTTGATATCCGTGTCAATTTGATTGGTGTTTTTGACCATTTTTATAAGTGGTGTTATTGTTATCCAAAAAAGGGATCATCCCATTTCCGACCTGCTAGATAATCCCTTTTTTGAACTCGGATTTAAGTTTCATAAGGTTGTTCTATTGCCACAACGCTAATCCTTTCTTTTGGTATTGTAGTATATTCTGGTTTTTCAAGTATTTTTCGTTGATAATTTTAACTCATATGTTGTTTGGTTATGCTAGAATTTTCCATAGAAGTTTCATTTGTAGAGCTTTATTTGTGACTTTAGATTTCCTTAATCCAATACTGCCGTTCTTTTTTGATTTACAGATTGTATCCCAGTTTATGATATGTCTGTTTTGGTATCCTTTATTCCGGAAGATTTTTTTTTATATGTAATATCTAGTTCATCCAAATTATGATTAGAGAGCATAAAGCTTTGCATGGAAAAATTCGGTTTAACGGTCAAATTATGTTTTATGAGCGTATTTATACATTCTTGTGATATATAGTTTGCTTTCCATTTTATAAGTTATTTTGATTTGAGGTTAATTTCACCAAATGTCTCTTTTTTAGCTGGGTAATAATACATTCAATTGTGTTTTTTGTTGTTTGGAAAGTCGAAAATTGATTTTCTACCCCAAAATAGAGCAGTACATTTCCAGGATTTCGTTCTGTTATATATGACGCTTTTAGGAGAGAAAAAGTTTTAGCTAAGAAGGAGGCGCATGTGACCTTCTTATCTGATCAACGTGAAGGGAGATCTACGTTCAGACCGGCAGATGTGTTAGTGTTTGGATGGGTCGGTGACAAACATGCTTGTATTGTTTTGACATGGTCTCTCCTCTGGTTTGTTTGGGCAGCGAACATTTTGTTGTGGGTAAGGCGGCCCTCAACGCGACCTCTGCGAATGTGGCTAAGCATGAAAACGAAAACAACATGTATTTCTTCCGTTCTCTTTTGACACGTTTGATTTTCTTGCACCCAATGCCGTCGAAATTCTTAAGAGGGTCCAGTGGATCTTGCATGGTAATGTCGTGTCTCCTAGATCTTCAAGCGTTGTTTTTAGGAAAATTGATTTTGCTATCCAAAAAGGGTTGGAGACGCAACTTGTTGTCCGCCTACCCTCTAACTCGATGTAAATAATGCTTTATATAAAGGATTTTGATTATTAAAAAAACAAACAAGTTATCAATATATTTTAGTGATAACGTGTATATGGTAAGTATTGTGTCCTAAAAATTAAAGTAACTTGTTCACCGAACTCATTTCATGATGCATGTTTTGGGTTCTCGGCCCATTTTTGTCGGGTTATTTTGAATTTTCAAGTCATTTCGGTTTGGACTACTTTAGATTCTTATGTTAATTTATTTGAACGTAATCGGGTTCCAATGTTTTGGATTTAGTTTTTTCCCTCCAGATTTTAATTAATTTTTCTTGAATTAGTCTAAAAATTAACATTAATTCTAGATGATGTTCCTATACTTTTGTGTTTTTCGGATTATGCCCAAACGTTTTTCAGTTTTCAGATTGTATTCCTGAGTTTTGGGTTATTCGAAATTATACCCTTCTATCATTCATAAATTAATATTTATCAACATCTAAATAAAATAAAAAAAGATAAGTTATTCATTCAAGAAATTATCTATACCTTTAAAATGATGATTAATAATAACTAGCAAATAAATAATTATCTTTTTTTTGTCCTTCTCAAAATGTTAATTTATAAATTGTAAAATGGTATAATCCGAAAAATTTTAAACTCAAGGAGAAACTAGAAAACCTTGAGCATAATTTGAAAAAGTCGAAAGTATAAGGACATCATCCGAAATTTCTCATTTTTTTTCCATTTTCGATCATCGTTCAGGTTTAAATCCGGGGATTGGATCTTACTTTGTGGAGGCACTAAATCGAGGACTCTTGCGAGTCATCTTCGAATTTAACTCTAAGATTGATGTGGAAAGTATAACATCGTAGATTCCTATCCTCTCTTCTCATGATCTCATCATTGAAGACATTCTTCATCGTCGTAACACGATTGTCATTACTCGCAAGGATTTGTCCTCTTATGGATAATGTGCAGGTCTTCAGTTCAAACTTTTGACAGCTCTCTTTCCAGTCGAGTAGCCTAAGCACAAACCAGGACAAAACGGGGCCGTAAAATTGAACCCATCAATGTGCAAAGAGTGGATTATTGAAGTGGGCTAGGCCCAAACCCACATGGGCCACTAAGTTCAATTTTGGTATCCACCAAAAACAAGAGCCCAAACTAAAATCGTGCTGCGCATACTCTACATGATTGAGTGGAAGTCGTGTCACAGTCGATGTGGGAGTGAATTCCTTCTCTTGAAAGTTTCTTGAGGTTAAAAAGTCGACAAGGGAGTGAATGCCTTTACTTGAAATTCTACAAAATCCCTCGCTTCCAGCTCTCTTTCTCTGTATAATACTGTAAACATGGCGAGCAGTTTAAAAGTCGACGAGCTCAGGGATGAACTTTCCAAACGCGGCCTCAGCACTGCCGGCATCAAACCTACACTGGTTTGCTCTAACCCCCTGAACATCTTCTTTTTCTCTCTCATTGCACTAATTAGGTTTCCGACCGTTTTGATGCTCACTTTCAGGTTAAAAGGCTTGAAGCTGCTCTTCGCAAAGAAGCAAGTAAGCCAGTTGATGGCGGTGGTGGAGCCAATGCTGGCGATGGAGCCGACAATGCTGTTAAGCCTGAAGTTGGGAAAAAGAGGGAGAGAGACAACGAGAATGGGGATGGTGACGATGATGAGGAGTCTCGGAAGAAGGTTACGTCGATTGAGAAGTTTCGGGAGATGACTGTGAAGGAACTGCGAGAACAAGCGGTTGCGAGGGGAGTTTCGTCGACGGGAACTAAGAGACAGCTTATTGAGAGGCTCTGTGCTGATGCCGAGAAGGATGATGCTGACAATTGTCAAGGTGCGACATCTCATCTCTTGGTTGCTCATTTAATTCTGTCCTCTTTGTTATTAGGAAACCGAAAAATTCGTTTATCCTTGTTCTTTTACCTAATATTCTTGTACTTAGAAATTTTGATTGAAAAAAACGTGCTAGGAGAATGATAGTATGATATGCATCGGTAGCAAAATGCTTTCCAATCCAATCACTGTTCTAAAAGAAGGCCTGATCCTCTTGTAATTAGAAACTTTGTTTCATCCGAGAGGATGCTCTAATATGGTCGACTTCTAGATGTTGGACCTCCTTGTTCATTTACCTTTATATAAAAAAAAAGCTTTTAATTCCAACCACTGTTCCAAAAGAAGGCCTGTAAGGCCGTCTAGACCCTTTTCTTTTTTTTATTAGCTGCAATGTTTTAAGATTATTAGCTTCAACAGTTTGACTTTGAGTCGATCGAGGAGATTGAAGTTCAGAACTATGGAAATGAAGAGAGGGAAGAGTGAATTGCATGATGATTATGTGGTGTTTCGTTGTCATGAACATATTTCTTTTGAATTTTATTTATGAGACAGTAGCTAATTTCAATCATGTATATCTTTAGAACATTGATTCCCAATATGTATTTCTTTTGAAATTCATTTATGAGACAGTAGTGAAATTTCTAGGAACATTTTTTTGTATGGTTTGTTATATCCCCGTAGTGTTCGATTATTTTCATCAAGTTCTGTTTTTTAATAATTTAGTGAAAGAGGAAGAGGTAGAAAATGAGAAAGAAGATCAGAAAAAAGAGAAGTTGGTAACGGCAACTAAGAAAGGTTCGGCAGTGTTGGATCAATGGCTTCCAGACCATATAAAGAACCAGTACCATGTTCTGCAAGTGGTATTTCCAGCATTCATATCTATCATATCCATGATTTTGTTCTTGCTGCTTGCTAAGTTTGAAATGTGACTTACACCATTGATTTTGTCTCTGATCCAGGGAGATGAAATCTATGATGCAATGTTGAACCAGACAAATGTAGGGTATAATAACAACAAATTCTATGTTATCCAAGCTTTAGGTATGCAATTATTTGATCTGATTCAGTCTTTTGGTGGGATGCATGGTCAACTGGTCAGTTATAATTTACTTAATAATGGTTTTTGTATTTAATATTTTATGGGAAATAATACTTCATAGATATTGCATATGCGATGTACTCCAGCTAACAAACTTGTGGTGTAAATCCCTTTATTGGCAATGGAAAATGGAAAATGGTAAAAATAAAATCTGAACATGCTACGCAGCAAATTTGAAACTTACTGAAAGTACACTTTCGCTAGTTCTGGTAAAATCTAGAAAGATAATGAGCTTGCGCCGGGGTTTCAGCTTTCAATCATTCTACTATATTTTGTTCCAAATTTTAAATTACTGGTAGTAGATGATTTATCTATGCATCTATTTTGTGATAATGCAGAAATGGATGGTGGTGGTACATTCTTTGTGTATAATAGATGGGGCAGAGTTGGAATAAAAGGTCAGGATAAGCTATTTGGCCCTTACACATCCCGTGAAAGTGCTATACAGGAGTTTGAGAACAAGTTTTGTGCCAAGACAAAGAATTTGTGGTGTGACCGTAAGGACTTCGTTTCGCATCAGAAGAGCTACACTTGGCTGGAAATGGACTACACTGAAAATGAACAGGATACAGTTGAGTGTTTTTTCTAAGTTCATGCACTTTCCCTTCCAATTTGTGATGAGCAAGAACCTTCTAACATTTGAAAGGGGTGGTGAACTCTGGCCATATACTTGTGATTACTTATTAGACCTAAACCGCAACTTGACCAGATTCTTACTTTTTAATCTTGGTGGTATTATTCAGGACAAAGTTAAGACATGCTCTTTAACTAGTATACAACCTCGAGAGTCCAAACTCGAGCCTCGTGTTGCTAATTTTATTTCTCTTATCTGCAACATTGGCATGATGAAACAACAAATGATGGAAATTGGTGAGCTCTTTAACTTTCTCGTCTTTTAAGTAGGTCATTTTTAGACCTCTAAAGCCATTAAGCCAAGTGAATTCCAATCGAAGCTTGCTATGTGGCTGATTTGCTTAATGCAATCATTAGTTTCCTTTGCCCTTTTGATATGATTTTTGTTTTTAGATCCTCCCATTTTCACTTATTTTGAGGTAATTGGCTTCTTTGTAGGGTATAATGCTGAAAAATTGCCTCTAGGGAAGCTTAGCAAATCAACAATTTCAAAGGTACATAATATGTAACATGCTACTACATTGCGAATGTTGCAGCTTTTTAAACTATTGTGGAATGAATTGTTGGCCTCTATAGGGTTCCTACTTGACAACTGATGCGTTTATTGTAGGGTTATGATGTATTGAAGAGGATATCTGAAGTGATGGGCATGACGATCCGCAGGAAAGATCTTGAACAACTAAGTGGGTATGTAGTCCCTAGATATTGTGTTTCACTGTTCCATACTTCCATCAACTGTTGTGGTACGGGATCTTCTGAATCTGTTTTTGTAATTCTTCCAATTTGTCTTCTCCAGGGAATTTTATACGGTCATCCCTCACGACTTTGGCTTTAAGAAGATGGGTAAGTCATTTGTTTTTGTACATCTAACTTTTGTAGCCCTGCCTGCTTCTGCATGAGTGTCTGTGAATATTTGATTGATGTAAATATAAAAATTGACAGAAGAATTTGTTATCGACACTCCACAGAAACTCAAAAGCAAGATAGAAATGGTATGTATTAACTATTAACTACAAATCTCTATTTTTCAATTGTCAATGACCCTCCTGGAGTATTCTCTCGTCATATCTTACTAATTGAGGTGAGGCTACTGCTACTTCTTCTGTTCCAATCATTGAAGGTTGAAGCTCTTGGTGAAATTGAACTTGCAACGAAGTTGTTGAAGGAGGATACTGAAGCAGAGGTAAAGAAAATTTCTGGACTGTAAAATATTCTACAGATTTATTTGATATCTTTCTTTCACACATCTTGTTGGTGTGTTCACTATTGCCTGTTTGACGATTATAGAAATCTCAATTTACAGGACGATCCCTTGTATTCTCAATACCAACGTCTTAACTGTAATCTTATGCCGCTTAGTTCTGATTCAGAAGAATTCTCAATGGTATGTTGCAAATTGTTGATCCATCCCATCTGCTATTATCCATCAGAAAAACTTCTTTTTATCAAAGTTTTTTTTTTTTCTCTCTACTTTGAATGGTGTTTGTCAATACCAGAATCAGAAATGATGTCATGAGTCATGATGCACCTTCTTATTTAACTGTAATCAGGTGGTCAAGTATTTGAAGAATACACATGGTAAAACTCACTCAAACTACACTGTAGATGTTGCTCAAGTGTTTAGGGTGTCCAGGGACATAGAAAATGAACGATTCAACGAGGTAAGTTTCTTCATGATCGTGTAATAATTGAGATCTTCCTCATCAGTGACCGTGTATTTTTCTCCTCACATATGACTAATACTTTTGAACCTTTTGAGCAGTATGCCACTGCAAAAAACAGGATGCTCTTATGGCATGGCTCAAGACTTACAAACTGGACTGGCATTTTATCACAAGGTACCCGTTGCCCCTCTAAATCTTTGGTATTACTATTTACTATGTAGAAGAATTTTCTAATTCGACAAAATATTGCAACAGGTTTGCGCATTGCACCCCCAGAAGCTCCTGTAACAGGATACATGTTTGGGAAAGGAGTTTATTTTGCTGACATGTTCTCAAAGAGTGCCAATTATTGCTATGCTAGTCAAACTTCCAGATCAGGTGTTTTACTTCTATGTGAGGTATATTTCTCTGCCAATATTGCCAAATAAATTTTCAGGCAATGAAAATATTATGACTTGTAGACTTTATTCTAATGTGAGATGTACATAAATTCTGGTAACTATAAATTCAAATATTCTAATATAGGATGAACTAGAAAGTATAAAAAGATAGTTCATAATGCTAATGTGATCAGTTTAGTGAGTTAGTTAGTCACTTTATTACATCCATCTTCTTCTATTGGAAATGCAGCAGAAAAGGACTTGTACAACAAAGTACTAAAATTTATATGGAAGGGGAAGGAGATCAATGGATTTACATGTAGGAGGAGGAGTATAGTTTGAACAGGATTAGAAGATATAATTCAGAAGTCAGTAATAATTTATGGCAAAGCTTTGACAAAAGCTTGGTGGTATTTTCTGTAGGTAGCTCTAGGTGACATGGAAGAGCTTCAATATGCAAATTATTATGCAGATCAGTTGCCAAAGGGAAAGCTAAGGTGTGCTATTTAAATTACTACGCAATCACTATCCTTATTTTTCCTGTCTATATGCGAAACTGTATCCTTATAAGGAAAGTATGTTAATTTTGGATTATGGAATGTGCTGCAGCACCAAAGGAGTTGGAAAAACGGCTCCTGATCCCTTGGAGGCCCATACACTGAAAGACGGAGTAATAGTTCCATTTGGAAAGCCGACAGAGCAGAAAGATTCCATGGTAAGAGTTAATAATACATTCGCAGTTCAATCTAACAATCCATATGTTTCTGGAGCATCATCGGTAGCTGATTGGGTTTGTAATCATACATGTGTATTGCGTGTAGGGTTCATTGTTGTACAACGAGTATATAGTGTATAATGTTGATCAAATAAGAATGCGGTATCTGTTGCAAGTGAACTTCAATTTCAAGAGGTGATCAGTTGAAGATTGGAGTGATCCTCAGTCTGTCCGATGAGCTGCTAAATTGTTGTACGGTGTATTTTGATACGAGGCTGGAAGATTTGTGGTGTCCTCGATGTGCAAAATTTGCTTTAACGAGGGAGGTCATCTGATCGTATAATATTTCGAGTTCTTTAGAGATAGCCTCCTTTCTGCTGTCAAGCTTTGCTGCTAAAATAGTTATAATCGTATGAATTGTTGTATAAATTCATACGGTATTCTAATGTGTCGTTGTACTTGAAATTGGTAATTATAATGACGTATTATGTATATGCTTAATCACTTGCGCACTTCAAAAATCAAATTGCATTAGTCTTCTTGATTTTAAGCACATCACCTTAGTTTTTTAGTGAAACTTTGTGTTTTAAAATAGGTAAGTAGTTTTTGGTAAGAAAACTTTTTCATCAGTTTTAGCTTTTTGATAAAATTTAAAATTTCAAAGCTTCACCGAAATTTATTTTAGGAGATTTTTTTCTATAGATTTTTAATTCTATAAATTTAGATAACTTTACCTTATTTATCTCATGAGATGTATGTTGTATTATAGGAGGTGACCTTACTTGGAATTTTCAACCAAAAAATTTACTTTTATCAAACACCTGGATAAATTTTTTCATTAGATTTTCATGTTTTATAGCACTCTTTCCAATAAGCTAAACCAACTCTTCTCAAAAAATAAAACCTAAAGCTACCAAAAAGCTTAGCCTATCCATAATTCAAATGTGCAAATAATTTTTATTGATATTGTCTTCTGTAAACTACAAACATCAATTTTGTGGGAGAAGTTTTGTTAGTACAACACTTGAATCTGCAAATCCAAGAAAGCATTTGAAGGTGCGGGTTTACACTTCAACTCTGGACATCTGTCATTCTCTTCCGAAAAATCTCTATCCCAAGGTAGTCTAACTGGCCATGAACTGCAACATGAGGTTTCACAACCTTAATCCGGATAGCAGAGATCTGAGAGAACTCGATGAATGTATTACATGCAATTTTGTGGGCAACTGATTCCAACAGTTATTTGGTTCTCCCTCTACCACTTCTTTCACTATGCTGCCATTTTTTAAAACAAAAGACTTCTCAGAGCTAATTTTATACACAAGACATGAAATGAATAACAACAACTATGTACTCAAGAATCAAGATCCATTGCGAGTTCGTATCTGTCATTCAAGATAATGATATCAATATCTAATATCCGATATGCATACCATTGTCAACACCATATGCAATTGCATTACAGATTAGGAGAATAAATGGACACTAATCATAAACTTCAATATTTCACCGATAAATAGCAGAGCTGATGGTATCAGACAAGTCATTAGAAAGACCGGCTGGTCTAAGATCCATCCAAGCATCTACATCAATCACGAATTTCTGACCAAGTGTTCGTTCTTCGGGTTTCACCCCATGGAATCCATGAAACTTCAATCCCCTTAGTATAAGTTTATCACCCTTCAAATACTGATCATCCTCCATGATCAGCCTACGTAGACTCAAAATCGGTTTAATTAAGATTATTGGCAAAATGAACCAAATCAACCCTATCAGAAACACCATTGGCAACACACTATCTCTATACACAACCTTCAACATCAGCAATTTTTTCACTAACATCAAATTCACACAAATTTCAGAAGCATAAAACACTTTCTGCATCACTGTACCACCGACAACAATCGAAGTAAGAAATTTCAATTTGGACAAACAAACAATATATCAATTAACACAAAGGGAAAAATAACATTCGAAAAATCGTCGACGAAATCCGACTAATTCTTGATGAAATCAATTCAAATTATACGAACAACAAAAGCAAAGTATACTTGTGAAAATGCTATTGAGTGCAAAGGCGATGCTCCGAAGTGCAAGCTGGAATAGCAAGAGGAAAGTGAAATCAAAGGAAAGATACAAGTTTTGCAGGGTACTTGGGTTTGGTACGAAGATAAGTTTTTTCAATTGAATTTTGTCACAGACTCACGGCTGTTTTAAAATCAACATTAAAAAAATTAACATTTATAAGTAGAATACAAAACAATGGAATTTATACAACAATACCATACGATGGAGATTAGAAGAAGTGTTAGGCTGTTAGCCAATCTCGATAGCCATAATGCATTACATGAACAATGAACTCACTAGAAAATGAAGGATAAAAGAGTCGGCGGTCGTACAGTAAAACACAAAGCAATGAAGTATTTACTCAGTCAATAGAACCGAAGAAGGCTCGAAGAATGGAAGAAAGAAAATCATACCTTGAAGATCGATTTTTGCAGCCGGCTGCTGCAGAAGGGAATAAGGTTGATCCGAAAAATTAGAAAAGTCTCTTACACAATAAACCGTCATTTATTATCTTTTTTAAGCATAAAATTTCCCCTGATATATTACTATTTACAATAAACCCTCCTTTTATAAATTTTAGCATAAAAACTCCTTTACTTTTAAACATATATGAATCACCTTATACCGGATACAATTACGTCACATAATTTAAAATTGAAGAATAGACAAAATATATTTCATTAACAAATAATCTAAAATTTTGGAAATAACATCCTTGATTTAGGGGAAAAAAATAATATACTAATTAATTTCCTCGTTTTAATAACCCAAATTTCAAACAATATACTTTTTAATCATAGAATCAACCTTAATAATGGAATTTTTTTGGGTGAGATTAATAACCCAATTATGTTCAAAGCATTTATGATCAAATTATTTTCAAAATTTTAAAATATGAAAACTCGTAAAATAAGTTACCCACTTTACGATTGAAACAATTTATTTTTACAGGCATAAACTCATTTTTAGAGTACAAAACTCTTTTTTAATCATATTTTCAATTTAATACCTAAATTTTATTTGCCAATTTCAATTCAATGCACAAAAATAGCATGTGTGAAAAATAAGTTCGTCTCTCGAAAAATGTAATGATCTATCACTAAATATATCCATATACAACGTATAGATGACCTAATTTCACACTTTAAAAATCATATATACTCAGAAATGAAAAGGAAGACAAAAACACTAAAACAGTAAAACTTATTATTGAAAGAGATTAGATACACAATTTAGCCTTCTAAAAGGGATATAACGAAACCTCTTATTCCCCTATAAACGGTCATGTCTCAAACCACCAATAATGGTGTCCGTTTCCGTATGAACTCAAACGAGACGCTCTACGACATTCTAGACGTGACTTTCGAGAAGATTCTACACGTGTCTTTCTATACCGGCGAGGAAAGGAAAGGTATGATTTGCCGTGCGCGCTGCTCCACGTAGTTCGCCTAATCAGACGTCCAAGGAGCCCTTTAAATAGCCCTTTTCTCTCGCTTCCCATCATTCATCCAAAACCTAGAAAAAACTTCCAAAGCTCGTTTCTATCCAACTCTTCTAATCGCCATCTATCAGCGTTCGTCTTATAGCGTTCAAGGTTCGTTTTCTTTCTAATTCGCTGTAGAATCCTCTTTTTGATCGGTTTCGTGTGAATTGTAAGCTGTTCCTTGCTGAAAAGTTAGTTTTTTTCATACCAATTGCTCATACGATATATGCAGCTGGACGCTTTGATGTGTTTTCACTGCTAACTTAAGATCGATTTCCACCAAATTGACGTTCCTAGTTCCTACATATAATGATATCTTCTACATTTTCTCCTCCGTCTTTGATTTCGAATTAGGTGTTCTGTTTCCACATTGAATTTTAACCTGGATGATGGTTCTGCGCTGTTACATAGGTTTTGCAGATTCTTTGATTCCTAGTCATGGCAACTTATGTTCTCTTATTGATCTTTGCAGATGCAGATCTTTGTAAAAACACTCACCGGTAAGACCATTACTCTAGAGGTCGAGAGCTTTGACACCATTGACAACGTTAAGGCTAAGATCCAAGACAAGGAGGGGATCCCGCCAGATCAGCAAAGGCTTATCTTTGCCGGTAAACAACTTGAGGACGGCAGAACCTTAGCCGACTACAATATCCAAAAGGAGTCCACCCTCCACCTTGTCCTCAGACTCCGTGGTGGGATGCAAATCTTCGTGAAGACCCTCACAGGCAAGACAATCACCCTTGAGGTCGAGAGCTCTGACACGATTGACAATGTCAAAGCTAAGATCCAAGACAAGGAATCAGCAGCGTCTGATCTTTGCTGGAAAGCAATTGGAGGACGGTAGGACTCTTGCTGATTACAATATCCAGAAGGAATCAACCCTTCATTTGGTCCTCCGTCTCCGTGGTGGGATGCAGATTTTTGTGAAGACATTGACCGGGAAAACTATTACTCTGGAGGTTGAGAGCTCAGACACCATTGATAATGTCAAGGCTAAGATCCAGGATAAGGAAGGTATCCCACCTGATCAGCAAAGGCTAATCTTTGCGGGGAAGCAACTCGAAGATGGAAGGACCCTTGCGGATTACAACATCCAGAAGGAGTCCACCCTTCACCTTGTGCTCAGACTTCGTGGTGGAATGCAAATCTTTGTGAAGACGCTCACTGGCAAGACCATCACCCTTGAGGTTGAGAGCTCGGACACTATTGATAATGTCAAGGCCAAGATCCAGGATAAAGAAGGATTCCCCCGGATCAGCAGCGTCTGATCTTTGCAGGGAAGCAGCTTGAGGATGGAAGGACCCTTGCTGACTACAATATCCAGAAGGAATCAACCCTTCACTTGGTCCTTCGTCTGCGTGGTGGAATGCAGATTTTTGTCAAGACCTTGACAGGGAAGACAGTTACTTTGGAGGTTGAGAGCTCAGACACTATTGATAATGTCAAGGCCAAGATCCAGGACAAGGAAGGGATCCCACCAGACCAGCAGAGGTTGATCTTTGCCGGGAAGCAGCTTGAGGATGGAAGGACCCTTGCTGACTACAATATCCAGAAAGAATCAACCCTTCACTTGGTCCTTCGTCTGCGTGGTGGAATGCAGATTTTTGTCAAGACCTTGACTGGGAAAACAATTACTTTGGAGGTTGAGAGCTCGGACACTATTGATAATGTCAAGGCCAAGATCCAGGACAAGGAAGGGATCCCACCGGACCAACAGAGGTTGATCTTTGCCGGGAAGCAACTTGAGGATGGACGTACGCTTGCCGAGTACAACATTCAGAAGGAGTCCACCCTCCACCTTGTCCTCCGTCTCCGTGGTGGTTGCTGATAATGGTGTGGTGTCAGTTGGTATTCTGATGGGGCTTATTTTGTATCCTGTAGATTATTTCAATGTTTGAATGTGGGTATTCAAACAGACCTTAAAATTCTTTGAAGTTTGTTTTGATGTTTATGTCTGAATATGGTTCTGAGTTAGCCAGACCTTATATATGAATAAAGTTTGTGTTTGCCCCTTATATATGAATAAAGTTTGTGTTTGCCCCATAAATTGGTTTATTTACTGAATGATTGTTTTATCACAACTTTTTATGGAAGTTGTTCCAATTGCAGTGCCCTCTAAGCTTCTCTGTGACTGCTGTTCTAAATCAGGCTATGTGAATGTAAATGTTTGAGGATCGTGCTACATGTCTGTGTTGAATTATGTAGGTTTGAGGATCGTGCTATATGTGCTCGGCGTTTCGATTCACACAGGATATATGTGTTTGATTGAATTAAGTACGGCCTTTCAATTTACACAGGAGACCTCTCAAAACAATCTAGTAGTACATACGTTGGCGTATTTTATTTTGCCTCTTATGATGTGTTTACTGCTGAAACAAAGTTTGTGACCATGCTACTCTTGGGTTATTTTGCCTCTTAAGATGTGTTTACTGCTGAAACAAAATTTGTGTTGATCATTATTCATTATGCTCAGTTTTATCACATGGTTATAAGTTACTGTTCATGTGCAGTATGCTACCCGGCTTCTCATGTCCTGAAGTTTGAAGTTCAGAAACACTTTGATCATGTAAGACAGTAAACTCCTTGGCACCGCCTCAAGTTTGTGATGATTGTGTGATGGATGTTATCAGGGGCATTTAGCTGCAAAGCCCTTTGATGTTGCAACTGTTAGCTATAGTGTTGTACGAGGAATGCGTCCTTGGGTATTCCTACAGTATCTGTGGATTACATTTGATAAGCCTGTGTACTGTTTTTACCTTCATTTTTAATCTTGCTTTTGGCTTTACATCATTGGCTTTTGTAAGGCTGTGAACGTAACATAATTTTTTGTTAAATGGTGAATCGGTATGCCAAATTACAGATATGGATTTCTTATTGTTCCAGTGATGAAGACAGTAAGCTTGAATTCAGCTCTTGTGTACTTAAGGTTAGTTATATGTTGTGTTAAATGGAAAATGAGGGAAATTGCATTGGGAGTTTGAGACAATCGTAAGGGAATTGCGCACTATATGGGCATATGAGAAGATGGACCATAAGAATCTAACCCTGGCAATGCCTCTTTTAGATGCTTCATTTGTAATCTCTTCAAAGAATTCATAGTTTCCAACAAAATAACTTCCGCTGCCTTCATGATTCAGGTGAAAGATGTAAGATCAACAAGGATTTCTGCAGGAATGGACATTGTGTACATGTATCCAGCAAAGAAGGAACGTAGTAGCAAGATCTTACGCGGTTTACACTCACAGTATTTCCCCAAGTTTCTCAAGACTAAACCTAAACCTTCTTATTGCTTCCCGGAGGAGCGCTTGTGCCTCCGCTGCATAGTGGAAGGGAAGGACCTCTTATACGCCGTAGATGCTACGCTGCTTATGGTGACTGTAAAGTCTGTATATATAAAAGGTATACTTCTACACGGTTTTAGGAGATAGCTGTATTATCCTTGCATATATCAATCACTAGTTACAGGCTAGCAACTCCTCCATTTGAGTAAGATATAAACAACAATGAAAATGATAATGAAGATCAGTAGGGCACTATGGTAGAAAAGTATATATTGAATGAGTGATTAGACATAAACAGCATGAAAAGGACGATGAAGATCTACGGCAATAGGCTAGAAAAGTATATGTTGAATTGTCTGGATAACCAGTTCAAAAAAAATCAAGTAGCCAACAAAGCATCAACTTGATTTTCTGAAATAAGATTATAAATTCGTTTTGAAAGTTTGCAGAAGGGCCTTCCACGGGTTATATTATAGCATATAGGTTAAGTTTTAAACCTTGCAGAGTAAGTTTCGAAGTTGGAAGCAAAGAGATTGAATAGGGATACTGTTAGAATTCCCTGTCCTATCTTTAACAATGGCTTCCTCCTTATGGCTAAAGTTCCTGCGTTCTAACTCAAAGATCATTTACACCCGTCTTCTAACAAGCCATTCCCAAACCCCTCGATTGGAGCTTCTCAGATCCACAGCCAGTAGAAGCTCGTTCCAATGGTGGGTTCCCGCCGTATTTGCGGTATCTGGCGCCACCTTTGCTACCCAATATGATGCTTCAGCATCAGCTTTCTGCGACGCCCCTGAAACCCAAAATCCTAAACTTCGGTCAGAACCTCTTCCTACCATTGATTTACCTAGGTTTTGCTATTTAGAAAATCATTTGGTCAGTGTGAGTCAAAATTGATGAGAATTGAGAAAGGCAATACGTTGTCTTCTTTTTTATTATCTATTGATTGATATACTCAATCAATATCATTTGTGTAGAGGTGCAAGCATTGGTGGCAAGGGTAGTACGGAGTTTGTAGTGGAGGGCACACACAGAAGTGCTCCCAAGGAGGTCCTTAATGAGTTAAAGGCCATATGTGGGGTAATTATACATGTCTCCTTTTATATTTAATATTGTCTACCAATTTCTAGCTGCTGAGTGTGGGAAAGTTTTTTTTTGCTTGAGTGCAATCTTATCTTGGTTTTTTTGTTGATTGTGATGTTCCAAATATTGTGGGGCCCTTTGAGTATACTTCATTACTTCATTACTTCTGAGCTTGAGCTGTGACCATTCTTTCTCCGAAGAGTGTAGAAGTTCCTTAATTTAATGAATTTAACACTGTATGATTGGGAAGGGCCAGAACAAAATTCTTTATTACTTTCCATTTTATGTCAGTGACCAAATGAAAATGCATGTTTCATAATTGTATGTAGAGTTTACCTAAGCTTATTTCATGATGCTTCTTTGTGTCCTTTTAATTTCAGGAGAGTATGACAACGGATTATGATGAGAGATTTTATCACGGAAAGCCACCGAACAGTTTTCACACAGCAATCAATGTGCCTGATGTGGTTGTTCGTCCAAAGTAGGATTTATTCTTCTATCTATCCTGTTGGCTGGATATTGCTTCATTTAATCCGCGTATAGTTGTTTGGACTGAGCTGAACAACAATCCTTTTACTTCAACATGGAAAGAATCTTTGGGCACATGTGGAGCTTCTTTTCCCACAGTCCTTTTGAAACTAACTACGGCATTGGCATATAATTTATTCTGCTTGTTTTATTTTTGAAGAGCATTAACAAATGGAGCTTTATCATTTTTGTCGTAGTTGGGTTTGGGTGATGACAGATGCCTTTGAGATAATGAGTTCATGGATTGCATAAGAAAGAGCAGTTTGTTTGTCAACTTGTCAATGTCTTATCTCTAATTTTTGTGCAAAATAGCACTACAGTGCAGTTACATTTTGCCTAGTGTATTTTCATTCATCATTTAAATGTTACTTCAAAGAGACAGAAGGTCTTTGTTTCTGGTGATCTTGTTGCCTCGTTTTTTTTAAAATTTATCGTTTCTATGGCAGGTCTGAAGAGGAAGTGAGTTTGATTGTCAAGACATATGACAGATACAAGGTCTGTTTTTTCTTTTAAATCTTGCATCAATAAAAAGTTTGATTTCAGTTATGTTTATCTTACTTCACCACTATGCTGTTTTTAATGAAGTTTAATGTAATGTTTCCTCTTTTTCTGAGCAGGTTCCGATTGTACCCTATGGTGGTGCTACATCTCTTGAAGGTCACACCTTAGCTCCCTCTGGAGGAGTTTGTATTGACATGTCTGAGATGAAAGTACGTCGTCGCATCTGCTTTGATACTTTCAACATGCCTCCATGTTAGAAATGAAGATTATTTATTGCATCTGTTTTTGCACCTGATTAAATTGATTCAGTGGAACATCATATTTAAATAAAAGGAAATGTTGATTTCTTCATGTTTTAAACCGAAAGGCAAATACTGAGCAAGGAACATGTAATGAACTTTGTTTTTAACCCACCTTTGGGTTATGCTCAGAGTGTTACAACATAATGAAGCATCTAGCCTGGCATGTCTTGTTTGATTCTCATTTGACTGACTATCTTCAATTCATAATTACGCAGAGAGTAAAAGCATTACACTGTGAGGACATGGATGTGGTAGTTGAACCTGGTATTGGATGGATAGAGTTGAATGCCTACTTGGAACCCTATGGACTATTCTTTCCTCTTGATCCAGGTTTGTTGTCAACAACAAAGTGTGTATCTTATGCTTTGTTTCTGACATCTTCTGCCACTATGAAAAATTGACTAGGACAGTGTTTTCTGGTTTTAATCTATCATTTACTTTAGACTTCTTAATATCCAGCATTTTTGCTGTTTTATCATCAGGTCCTGGGGCTACAATTGGCGGTATGTGCGCTACACGTTGCTCTGGCTCTTTAGCTGTGAGGTCATGCTGTTTTTTTCACTGGTTCAATTTTTAAAAAATTATGGAGGGACTTTATATATTTTATTTTTATTATATTTCTTTTGTAAAACTTGTTTTTCAAATAAATAAACACATAAGATACAAATAGCTGAGAAGTGCAGCTTGTTTTTATGGATGATTCTGGAATGCAGGTATGGAACTATGCGGGACAATGTCATCAACTTGAAGGTATGTCATTTATCTAATGGTTTGAACATTTAGATAAAATTAGTTAAACAAACTAACAATAGTTTCCTTTGTGTATGTTGCCTAACTTGCCCTAACAATATATATAGTCTTGACTTATGGTTTCCTATCTTGTTTGTGTAATAGGCTGTGTTAGCCAATGGGGATGTGATTAGGACGGGATCACGTGCCAGAAAGAGTGCTGCTGGGTTTGTTTCTCAATATTGTTCTATTTTTGTCAACCTCATTTTCTTCATTTTCTGGAAAATAAACAACTGTTCCTGATACTTGATTATAAGGTCACTTACTTGCAAATAAACTAAATGCCCTGATCTTTTTGTGCCTCAATGCCAAAGCATGCTGGCTGACTACATTTGGTTTTGGTTTATAAAAAATCAAACAAGCTGCCAATTTCCGGTCTAATTTCACGCAATACCTTATTTTTACACTTTTTAGATATGATTTGACCCGATTGATGATTGGAAGCGAAGGGACTTTGGGCGTGATAACAGAGGTCACTTTAAGGCTTCAAAAGATCCCAAAGAACTCAGTGGTACTCTATTATTTTCTTAATATTCTTTTGTTTGCTATTGGCTATCAAGTCATTATGGGTTCATTGGTCTTCTTTTGATTCTCTAGTGCTGAACATAAGATATATCAAAGATAATCATAGATAGATGAGTTCTACAGATATCCATGTAAAAGTTATTGGTGAATGTTCATGTGGCAAGGCTAGATTGCCCATCTTATTTAGGAGCTAACAGAAAGATGGATATGTAGTAGATTAATTACATCGCTGACAAATAATTCAATTTTCCATTTTGTTTTTCAGTCTTTTAGGCTGTTGCAAATCGCTAGATGTTGTCATGCATATCTTGCACAACTGTGTTATTATCTGCTGTTAAATGTTGTTATATGTGTTAAACAGTTGTGTATTGTCTATATGCATGCATTTTCCCTTTTATTCCTCTTATTGGCTTCAATTGTTTTTGCCAGACGGCAATATGGAGTTTCCCTACAATTAAGGACGCTGCAGATGCTGCCATGGATATTATGCATTCAGGAATCCATGTAAAACAAAAGCAAATTGAAAACTACTCTTTATTCTCTATTTGTTATTGTTTCATTTGTCACTTCATTTCCCCTCCCTATCAATATAACAACAGTTGTTTTTGTTGATATGCACCAGGTCTCCAGGGTAGAGTTGTTGGATGAGGTTCAGATGAAGGCACTCAATATAGCTAATGGGGAAATTTTTGTTGAGACTCCAAACTTGTGGTTTGAGTTTGTGGGAACAGGTGAAGAAACCTACAATTGTTGATGTATGTTTATTTGGTAATGGTGTTTTACTCTATTGGAGCTTGACATGTAATTAAGATTGTTCGGACCAAAATATACATTTAATACTATTATCAGCAAAGGTGATTTTAGATACTGACGATTTTAAAAGTGTTTTTCTTATACTGATAATAGCATCTCCTGCTTATTCAACATTCAGAGGCATACTCACTTGAACAAGCACAGTTGGTTCAGAAAATTGCTTCTGAACATAACGGGGCTGTTTTTGATATTACTTCAGATCCTCAGGCTCAAAAGGAGATATGGAAGGTATATATCTCTTGTAAATGCTCAAGCTTTTTATGAGTTTCCATTGTTGATGGAAATGCTGATGAGTTTTTCCTATGTAGATAAGGAAGGAGGCACTATGGGCTTGCTATGCATTGGCACCAGACTGTGAACTTATGATTACTGTAAGATTAAAGTTTTATCATTCTATTTTTTAATCCGTTTCCTTACATGTTTCTGTGCAACAAAGAGGAAAACTATGTCAGTCAACTATTTCTAGTTGCAGTAGTATATCATGAAATTAATGTTGATTATGGTCCAGGATGTTTGCGTTCCTTTATCACACCTCGCAGAAGTAATATCAAGGTCCAAGAAAGAAATCGATGCATCTCCACTAATCTGGTATGTACGTTATAATCATCATCAATATTGATTTTTTTTTTTCTTTTTGTCAAGCAACAAGCAGCATCTAGATGAGCTGAAACTTTTGCCTGAAAAACACAGCACTGTTATTTCTCATGCTGGTGATGGAAACTTTCATGTTGTGATCTTATTTGAGCCTAACAATCCTGAGAATCTGCGAGAAGCCGAGAGACTCAACAACTTTATGGTTCAAAGTGCCTTGTCTCTTGGAGGTATTACTTATTCCAAAGACTTAAGCCCGGATATTTATGTTTTCAGTTTTTGATAATGAATATCTGCAGGGACATGTACCGGAGAACATGGCGTCGGCACTGGCAAAATGAAGGTACTATGACTTAAAAAACAAAGAATGGTATTCTTTACAAAGTAGTGTATTTAGTATGATGAAGCACACGGATTTTTGTTGCAGTACTTGGAAGCGGAATTGGGGATAGAGGCATTGAGGACAGCAAAGAGAATAAAAGAAGCTTTGGATCCCAACAACATCATGAATCCAGGGAAGCTAATCCCGCCACATGTTTGTGTGTAAAATTTAGCTCTCAATCCTTTGTTGTAGTGTGTATACTAAAGAATCTGATTGATTATATGTAAATATTGTGCAAATTGTAAATCCTAACTCACCTTCTGCCTCCTGTTGGTGTTATAACATAAAAAGCTGTGCTAGCTCTCCTTCTGCTAGGACACACTCGAATACTCGATCATATTGCTGACTTTGTTGCTTGCCTGTCAAATGTTGACGATGACCTTTAGGATCAACCAGATATCGTCATCATGTGCTCATGTGCCATGTGGTGTATCTTGAACATGAATTTTCCAATTGTAAGTTGAAAAATGTTATAAGACTGTTTAGCCATAAAGTGTCTTGGTATTCATATCCGGATATCAATTTATCAGATATCAGTAAGATATAAGTATGAGATTGATACCTGATGTGTTCGTTTGATATATATTATAGTATATGAATGGCAACACAAAGAAAATATTAATTTTAATGAAGGTTTTCTTCTAGATATCAAGTTAGGCTTTGTTGGCTATTTGTTCAATTTGAACTGGTAGTCCTATTACCATTAATAGGAAGACAATTCAACATCTACTTTTCTAGCATATTGCCGTACTAATCTCATCGTCCTTTTCATGCTGTTTATGTCTAATCCCTCATTCAACATACACATACTTTTCTACCCTATTGTCAATTCGCTGTACTGATCTTCATGGTCCATTTCTTGCTGTTGATCTCACACTCACCCAAAATTGAAGAATTCCTAACCTGTAACTGTAACTAAGGATGATATATTCAATAATGACTATATATTTACAAACTGTGTTGATTTGTTTTCATCAAGTTATCATTTACATTGAATCAAACCAGACATTGCCAATGATCACCTTCCAAAACTTACTGATATTTCTTTCTGTTGTATTGCCAGGATTTGTTACAGCCAAGAACAACGTAAACTTCTTGACTTATTCTTGTTCAGGAAGGGATAATTATGAGAAGGGAGGCGCATACGAGGCTAACCTCAATCAATTACTCTCAAACCTCACATTCAACACACAACGCTCCATCATGTTCTACAATTTCATGGTTGGTGAAACATCCAACGTTGTTTATGGTCTTTTCCTTTGTCGGGGTGACACATCACCTGAGATTTGCCAAGAATGTGTAATGGCTGCTGCTGATGCAGTCAAGCTGCAATGTCCGCTTGATGTGGCAGCTATGGTGTGGTACGAGGAATGTATCTTACGTTATTCCGACAGGTTCATGTTTGGGATCCCACTGGATAAGCCTGTATACTATTTTGACCTCGGACCCTTTGATTATGATGAGTCTAATGATACAGTTTCGAGTACATTGAAAGATCTTATTTATAAGGCTTCGTTTGGCGATTCATCGTTGGGTTTTGCGAGTAAAGTAACGAACTTAACACCATCTTTGTCATTAGATTGCTATGCGGAGTGTACACCGGATATAATTGGCTCAGGATGCAATAGATGCTTAGAGGCTGCTCTTGGTAGGCTTCAGACTTTCAGCAAGGGTGGTCAATATGCTATACTGCTTCAGCCAAGTTGCAGGTTGAGATACAATTTCAGTGGAATTGTAGCTCATTCAAACACACCTTCTAACTGAATACTGATTGCTGCAAAGTTTGCAAAGGTGTGCTGTAATCTAGTAGTTTAGTATCATTTGCTTTCAAAAAATATCTTGTAGCTTAATATCATTTAGGCTAAAAGGTTTTATGTAGAAAAAAATGTCTTTTTTATTTGTGTAATTAGTTTTTGGGGGTGTGCGTAAGTTTGTGTATTTGTGTAAGATTTTGTTTGTGAAGATTTTTATGTTTTTATTTTGGTAATTTGTTGCATTTTTTACATAAACACTTATGTGTTAGTTTGCGTAAATTTTAGAGTATTGTTCTATCCGGGTTTCATCTTGATTGTTTGTACCAAGTGAGCCGATATACTTTTACTTGGATATATGTTTTTGGAGTAGGATGTCATTGAGGTGGAATTTTTCCGATGTTTGCAAGAATCAACGTAACGGGACGAGAATGAAGAAGTTAACGGGGATGAAGACATGAATGGGGCATAACATTATTATTAACATGGGGACGTGGAAGGGATGACATTAGAGGTTTTCGTGTCCTGTTGAGGAATACATCGGAAACTCCCATATGGGATTAAATGGGTAAGTTAAATATAATATGAACCGATACGTGAAAAAAGAAGCTACTCTCATCGAGAATGAGATGTCACTTCTCACCCACCCACCACCCGAACCATCACTCACTAAAACCGAGAAGAATTCTAGGTAGTGGCGGTTGACCGTTGAAATTGATGGGTGGTGGGGTATGAGTGGAGGTACAACCACCCAAACCATCACCCACTAAAACCCTAAAATATATACTAGTGTAAATTAGTAAAAAAAAAACTAAAACCCATCACCCGACCCGTTCCACTGTGTTAAAATCTTATAATTTATACTTATTTTAACATAAAAATTATGAAAAATTACTAAAACCCTAAAATATATACTAGTTTGTTTTTTAAATAACTTTTTTCCTTCACTTAGTCAAAGAGTTTAAGCCACGTGACCCCGCATCCTCGGATTTTCAAATTCTATTCCCAAACCTTCGAGTCTTCGACACCTTACTCCAACGTTGACCACATTCATACATTAACTCAAACAATTCACTCATTTCGTCGCAAGCTCCCTTCTACGATCGCTCAATACTTCTAATTTATGTTGATTTACGTTTGTTGTATACAAAAAACTGTGCTTGTTTGCATCATGTTGTATTTATTGGAATTCATTTCGACATTGATTTGTATCGATGAATAGTATCGATCGCGTGAATTAGTAGATAGTATATATAAATTTGATCCTATTTATTGATTCCAATGAGAATTTTTTTATTAAAGAAAAGTAATTATTACTCTTCAGGCGATCAATGAAATCCTAGTAGTTAGTATATATAAATTTGTTAAAATAACTATTCAATCAAGATATTGGTTGTAATTTTTTAACGATAGTATCAATGATGCAAAAGAGAGAATTGTAACTATTTTTTTTTTTAACTATATCGAAAAATAGGTGACATGATAAGATGAAATATATATGGGTTGAAATATATTTTTATTTTGATTTAAATTTATTAGTGAATAATGACATTATTAGAATTAAAATATGGTAAACTTGTAAATATTTGCCAAAAAAAATGATTAAGAGGGTTATGTTTTAGTATAATAAAATAATAAATAGGTATTTTAGGATTAGGAATCAATTTTATTTGTATTTTGCATTTTTTTTTTTGATATATGGGATGAGAGATGGATGTAGTAGGGTGAAAAAGTTAAGACTTATATCCCTTACTAAATATTTTTAATGGGATGAATTAAGAATTAATATAGACGAAATTCCGTCGGAATCAAAAGGAGATTATGACGAAACCGGAACGATGTAGATTTTTAAAAGTCTATACAAATCTTTTGATATTCAATTAGGATTTTAAATTTTTCATAAAATTCCTATGATATTTAAAAGTTTCTTGATTTCAAAAGAATCTATTATTTCATTGATTTTGTAGGATTTGTTATTACTTATAAACCCTATAGAAGTCTTCTCCCAACACATAAGATTTCCACGCCAAATTACAGTTAGGGTTGTGCATCCGGTCCAAACCGGACCGGACCGGAATTTCCGTTACCGGTCCAGACCGGTCCGGAAATTCCGGACCGGTGAACCGGAATTTTCAAAAACTTGGACCGGGGACCGGACCGTAACGTTCCGGTCCATTCCGGTCCGGACCAGATTCGGACCGGAATAAAATAAAATAAATTAAAAAAATATTTTTGCAAATAAAAAAAAAATCAAAAAGTATATATTTTAATTAAATATATACAAAATATATATAATTTTTTAATATATATAAATTTAAATTAATAAATATATATATATAAATAAATTTTGGTCCGACCCGGTTTTCCGGTCCGGACCGGGACCGGAATTTCCTAAAATCCTGGATCGGGGACCGGACCGGATTTGTTCCGGGACTGGAATCGGACCGGAAAAACCGGTCCGGGTCAATTTTGCACAACCCTAACTACAACACTGAAGAACCCTAACGGCCAAATCAACATTTTTGAGCGTTTTCGAGTGCTTGTACTCGGTGCATGTCGGAGGTTAGTTCTTTCTCTATTTTCCGTCATGTTGATTGTATGGACTTCAAGTGCTTGGGTTCGTCTTACTGATTTGTCATAAGAAACGTGTGAGCGTTCCTCTCAGTTTTCTCTTTTTATTTTGCGACTTATACGGTTTCGGAAAAAGCATTGTACCGTATGTACTCTTTTTTGTTTATGTAGTCTCGGTATATATATAATTAGATGATTTTTTTTGGTTATGTATTAATATGATAGAAACTGACAAAATCCACATTAAATATAGAATTAAAATATCCCACACCATAAACAAATTCATGAATTATTCAATCAAAATCTTTAAAAATCTGAATTGAATACAGCCCTTTAAAAAAAGTACACCGTCTCAAGTAGGCTGGGCGATCGGTGGGGATGGGTTGTTGTAAATTGAAGCCGAGCACATAGCGCGACGTTTCACAAAGGCTTGATCGGGAAGCTAACTACCGCAGTACTACCGAGTCTCGTTGATGAACAAACGCTTCGACAGTCGCTCCAAAATCAGTGGGGATTCTTCAACAAACGTATGGTTCCTGCTGTCGTAAACCATTCTTCTTTCCGTTCACATTAGAATTCGTAACTGGTGTTCCGCATTATTTTTTATGCGCTACATCCTCAAGCAGAATGATCGACGTCGTTCCATTCTGCCAAATCCAGTACAAATTTAGGGCTTGAATTGGGCTTTCTGACGGCAATGCAAATTAAATTAGCGTTCTATATATTTTTTTTGTAAAATCCTAAAAATTTCCAAACTTGGTTTCCTGATATGATCGTTAAATTTCTGTCTCAATTTTCAAGGTGATTTCCAGTTTATTTCAGCAAAGAAGTTATATTATGTTCGCTATTTCGTACTTCTTGAACTGGTAATCCATTTATAGGAAGACAATTCGACGTATACTTTTCTGCCCTTTGTCTTGGTCAATGCCTCAATGGGTTAACTTGAAGGTTTACAATGTCATGATTCGTGCCTCTAGCCAAATCTATTGCTGTACTGAACTTTATCGTTCTTTTCATGTTTTTGTTGTCATTATCACTCAAACGGAAGGAGTTGCTAATCCGTAACTAGTGATTGATACATTCAATATATGTTGATGATTACAAAATCTATTCATTTGTGTCAGTCAACTTTACTTTGCCTCTCATGGGGATGAACATTCTCAATAAGTACTACACTGAATCAATATGATACAATTGATTGTAGCGAACCATTGACAATTACCAATGATTTTCTTCCAAAGGTTGCCCATTTTACTGCTATTTCTTTCTGTTGTATTGCCAGGATTTGTCGGGGCCAAGAACAGCGCAAATTTCTTGCATTATTATTGTTCAGAAAGGGATAATTATGAGCAGGGAGGCGTAAACGAGGCTAACTTCAATCTGTTACTCACAAATCTTACATTCAATGCACAACATCCTTGTTCTCTAATTCCAGGGTTGGTGAAACGCCCAACGAGGTTTATGGTCTTTCCCTTTGTCGGGGTGACACAACAGCTGAAGTTTGCCATGAATGTGTAATGGCTGCTGCTGATGCAGTTAAGCTGCAATGCCCACTTAACGTGGCTGCTATGGTGTGGTATGAGGAATGTATCCTACGATATTCCAACAATTCCATGTTTGGGATTGTACTAGATAAGCCTACATTCTTTTTTCACCTTGAACCATCTAATTATAATCAGTTTAAAGATAATATATCAAGTACCTTGAGTGATCTCATTTTTAAGGCCGCTTTTGGCAATTCATCATTAGCTTTCGCTAGTCAAGTGGTGAAAGTAAATTCATCTTTGGAATTGTACTGCTATGCCGAGTGCACACCGGATATAATTGGTTCAGGATGCAACAAATGCTTGCAGGCTGCATTCGGTAGGCTTCAGACTTTCTACAGTGGTAATAAATATGCTACACTACTTCAGCCAAGTTGCAGGGTGAGGTACAATTTCAATGGAATCATATCTTCTCCAGACATACCTCCTAATTCATTGAGTCCGAGCAATTCAAGTGAAGGAAACAGTATGTTCAAAGTTCAGCTCTCGTGTTTTTGTCTTGACCAATTGATGAGGATTCTAAAAATATTATTTCCCACAGGAGAATGGTTGCAGCGACAGGTTGAGAGGCATTCCCTGTATCTAGCTTTGTTGGCTGCACTTTGTTCAGCTTTGATGTTGGTCTGCTTCTCATATATTGGATTCTGCTTGTACAAGTGGAAGGGTAAAAGAGTTAAATTTCTATACGAAGGTGATTGCTTTAAACAATACTAATTATATATGTCTTCCTAGATACACCTCAATTGTTTTGGTTAAGAGTCAAATTTACCATCCAAATGCCATTTAATGAAAAATTCTATAGAACCATATTAAACACGCAAAAGATCAACATGCTTCCTTGTTTAGGTAGTTTCAACTGTTTAGTGACAGGTAAATGCGCTTAGGTGTTGCATTACTAATTGCTATATATAGTGCATTGTTTTCACAAGTTGCGTTTAACAGCTAGTTTTGTGAGTGTTTTTTACTAGTTTGTAGGCTTGAATACGGATATTTTGTTCCTAGTTTGTAATTTCCTGATTAAATCTTGAGGGAGATCAAAATTCGAAATAAGAGATAGTCTAAGGCTAGTTTGGTATGTTTTGGGAATCTGGTTGGAATCAAGAATTAGATTGAAATAAAGAATGACATAACCTTATTCCTAATAGTACGTGCTTGACATGTTGGAATAGTGTAGGTTTTGGAATTACTCAAAACCTCCTTTTTATCCGGAAATCAAATTTGGTGATGAACCAGAAATTACTCATTTGTGGAAACATGGGAATACATCGATTCACATTCCAAGCTTTACCAAACACGAGTGAATGAATTGATCAGACTTCATGAAACTTCAGTTCTGTTAAATGTTGTATTTTTCTTGATACACTGCAATTGTAGATTATAAGAGCACAGATAGTTTTCAACTGATATTTGTTCAACAGGAGTGGATGACATGGAGAAGGTAGAAAACTTGCAGTTTGATTTTGTTACAATCAATCATATGACAGAAAATTTCTCAGAAGATAATCTGATTGGGGGAGGTGGATTTGGTTCTGTTTACAAGGTAGACTGTGTTCTCGAGATCAATTATACATGCTCCAAATATCCTTCTTTAAGATCAGTATCGATCATATTGGACATCCTGGATTCAGGGTTGTCTTCCAAATGGACAAGCAATTGCAGTGAAGAGGCTCTCCTCAGTCTCAAAGCAGGGCATCCAAGAGTTCAAGACAGAAGCCTCTTTTCTTGCCAAACTTCAGCACAGAAATCTTGTCAAACTATATGGATTTTGCGTAAATGGTGAAGAGAAGCTGCTTATTTATGAATTTTTACTGAACAAAAGCCTGGATCGATTTCTTTCTGGTAAAATAGTTCAGGTCAAATTTCATTTACAAGTTATATGCTATGTTCTCCAATTGTACGTATACCTGGCTCAACTGCAGATTTAAACAAGGTGTCAACTCTTAACTGGGAAACACGATACAAGATTATCTTGGGAGTTGCACGGGGGCTGCAGTATCTTCATGAGGATTCTCGGTTCAGAATTATTCATCGTGATCTTAAATCCAGCAACATATTGCTTGATGCTGACTTCAACCCGAAAATTTCTGATTTTGGCTTGGCAAAGCTGTTTGAACTCCATCAAACACAGGGCAACACCAGTACAGTCGTCGGGACATAGTAAGATCAAATTCTCTTTGACTAAATCAGATGTGTCTACTTGATATTCATTTGTTGGATTGTGCTATTCTAGTGGATACATGGCACCAGAATACGCTACAAGCGGCCATTACTCGACTAAATCAGATGTTTATAGTTTCGGTATCATACTTCTTGAGCTACTAAGTGGGAGAATGAGATGCTCTTCCAGTCAATTAGAAGAGGGTTTTCTCTCTTGTGAGTCTTGCTTTTAGTAAACGTGTTATTTTTCTTCCTAGCAATTAATCCTTTCTTTGATAGTTTATTTTAAAGACAGATTTATTTATATAAAATTTTTGTGCTGCCAGTATGTTTTTTATATTGTTGAGTTTATCACAGGCATGGAGACTTTGGAGCAGTGAGAAATCATCGGAGTTCATGGACTCCACAATTAATTCAAGTGACTCGATAGTTGATGCAAGCAGGTGTATGCACATTGGACTGCTTTGTGTGCAGAAAGATCCAAACAAAAGGTCGGAGATGACATTAGTTGTTACAATGCTCAATAGTCAATCTATCACACTTCCACTTCCAATGGTGCCCTCAACTAACATATGGAGTTCGATGTCCACTAGTTCCCCAAGCACAGATGATCGGGAAAGTGCAAGCACATCTGAGGCTGACACCGAATGAACAAATTGTGATTGTATTTGCAGTTGGATCATGTAAATGTAACATGTTTAATGTATGTGAGTTTGTTCTTCAATTACAATGGCTAAATGTGTTTTGGAAACTGTTGTTTTTGATAAATTGCCTGTATTGCTGGGTGCACTGCTAGAAATAGTCATTGATGTGAAACTAGTAATTTTAAGGTTTGTTTGGTTGTACTTTTGAGTCATGTTTGTTTCCAAAAGTGATGCTCATCTTTTGTGCAGGCTGGAGTACGGCGACATCCACTGCTCTTATTTACACCATCTAGGGTGCCGAAAAGGCGATTGTTCAAGTGTTAAAAACAAATTCCAGGCAATGTATACATGTGAACAAGTCAGTTAATAGTGGAGATTATAATTAGAGGTACGCTGCTACATTTTCGGAACATAGATCTCTCCTCTCCTCCATCTGCGCTGTTCTATTACATTTTGGTATGTGTTAGTTTTACATGTCTTCGATGAACCTCCTGGTGTATGCTTATGGAAAACTTGCAAGGTTTGAGCTTCCTCGGTCTGTAATTAACTAATTGTAATGTTTGTAATCCTATGTAATATGTTACATCTTGTACTTAAACATGAAATGGTTGCAATAATACAAGCAAGAAATAGAAAGAAACTATCTTGTTTGATAGATTAAAGAATAACATGGCACGAGTCTAAGAAAAGCACATTGGACCATTGGCTTGACCAATTTGGGTCCAATGACTTAGCTATGACTACTTGGGGAGTTATCTTATTTATGAACCAATATCAAAGGCTCAAAGCTGGGGGTTATAAACTGATCTTATTTTGCTTGTCCGTGTTACGTACCTAATTTCTTAGCACTTCAACACAATCTCTTATTCTCCAACACAATCTCTTCAACAATCTTTTATATATTTTGTAAATATTTGCACTTAGCACTTCAAGCTATGAAGATATTGACGTTCTTTTAAGGGTTTTACCATTTCTTGCATTCGTGTAGTTGCATTATTTCTATTTTCTATGAGAAAGACATTAGTTGAACTTTGAAGAAGTCGGTTTCTAGGAAATTTAGCTGACATAAAAATATACGTACATGTACGAAATGGTCGAGCTTATACTCAAGTATATCTTCAACCGACTGCTTAAATGTACCAAGTCTTCCAAAGGCATCCATCACTGCATGTAATTGACAATGATTCTTGATAGGAACTTATGCAACCATGTAAAGACAATGACACGAACATGTAAATAGAAAGGTAAACAACGTACTAGCAGTTGACATATCCTCTCAAATTGCACAGACGAAACATTAGGTAAATATATGAGGAGATTTTGATCGGTTATACTTCGTGATCAATCTCGTGGTTAATTGACTTTGAACACCTAAAAGAACCGGGTTGATATCTTGAGTATCAAGATATAAATATGAAATTGATATATGAAATCTTTATTTAGATTATATCGAATATCATAATTGACTAAAAGCTGCCAAAAAGTGACCTTAATTTGGGGTTTCAAAGGAAATGAACGAGTTCTCATAACAATATATTTCCGACCCTTTAATGAGATCTACTTGTTCTCAAAGAGCTTTTCTTCACTATTTTCTGACATTCAATAAATGTTTTGTTTCTTATCTAGAGAAGATGGAGGTAACAAGTGAGATACCGTCCAATTTTTTGAGATATCAATACAGACAAAAATTGAATATACAAGGATATTAATATATCAGATTGATATCCATATATCTTTTCTAGCAAACGATAGATATCACATATGTAATATCGCTAATATATGCCCGATATGACTTATGAGGAAGAAAACATGTCATTGGACTACAAATCTCAACACACCCACAAGTCCAAACTAAAGAAACAAGTGGATAACCGGGTACCATGTCATGTTACCTTGATAATACAAACATAGCACCGATATATATAGATTACATCAATTATGCACAAATGTCACAGTAACTAAACTTAGCACTCCAAACATATACATACAAGAAATTCCACAAGCGGAAAAATATAGAACCATATAAACTTGAGAATTTAGATTTGACAGCTTAACGAGGATACATATCCGTATCCAAGTTCTGGGTACCAGTGGAGATCTCTGTCCGGTTTGTTGTCTTTGGTATTCAGTCAAAATATCCATACTGACACCATGGACCAAAGGCGATGGTGAAGACGGAGATGGAAGTTCCATGCTTCTACTGTTAAGCATTAGAAGCACTGTATGCATTGTAGGTCTACTCGCTGGATCATACTGAACACACAGCAACGCTATTTGAATGCATCTCTCTACTTCCATTCTCAAAACATTGTTTCGTAATGTCGGGTCAATCAGCTCTTCTATATCCTCTTCGGTCCACCGTCTCCATGCCTGTGATCACAGTCAATTTATCAGGATAAGATTTGTAATTATCTGCAAAAGAAGGTTCATAAGATAAATAATCGTACAATTCTAACTTACATGGACTAAAAATCCCTCTTGTTCTTGTTGATATTGTTTGATATTACTTTGACCTCTTATAATCTCCAAAAGCATTACTCCGTAGCTATAAACGTCAGATTTAACAGAGAATTGCCCGGCCATTGCGTACTCGGGTGCCATGTATCCTCTATGTGCAAAATATTGTCAAATTTGAAACTATAGAACACAAAATGAAATTATAAAGATTATCATTTTTTAAATTTTGCCGTGTCCCAACAATCTTGGTTGTATTGCTGTGTGTTTGATCAACTACGACATGCTTTGCAATCCCAAAATCTGCAACTTTAGGGTTCATGTCTTCATCCAACAATATGTTGCTTGCTTTTAGATCGCGATGTACAACTGTTAGCCTAGAATCTTCATGAAGATAGTGAATCCCACGCGCGATTCCTTCTAGAATCTTATACCTTGTTTCCCAGGCAAGATACTTTGACTTGCTAGGATCTGTTATTTCATTTCTCAAATTTGTCATCTTATTATTCAGTTGAGTTGAAGTAAATAATAGTTCATTTTTTTTTACCAAAAAAAAATAAAAATAGTTCAATTCATGTAAAGTTGTTGAAATTACCGAAAAGAGATTGATCAAGGCTTAGCTTAGGCATGAACTCGTAGACAAGAAGCCTTTCTTCACGTTCTGTGCAGAATCCGACAAGTCTAACCAGATTTTTGTGCTGAAGCTTCACTATCAACTGCACTTCATTGATAAATTCTTTGAGACCTTGTTTGGATTCATGTGAAAGTCTCTTAATGGCTACTTCCTGTCCATTTTGAAGCTTGCCCTACCAATAATATTTTCAAGTTTCAATTCGAATTTTCATAAATGAAATAGCTAGGAAGAAGCCAGTGTATAAAGTTTAGGTGTAAAAATGTATAGGTACCTTGTAAACAATGCCAAATCCACCTTCTCCGAGTTTATTTGTAGATGCAAAGTTGTTGGTAGCAAATTTCATTGCTCCTATATCAAATTGCGTTGCACCTTCTATTTGATATTCGTTTCCGTCATCTGTTTCAGTTATATATGTTGTCATCAATTGAGTTATCGTAAAACCTTAAATTAATTCAAAATATAGAAGCCTTGTATTTTTTAGGCCCTGTTCCATTGAGCCTAATAAACACTGAACAGACGGGCATGTTCGTATACAACAATATAATTTACCTTTGACTATCTTTTCCACCTTCCGGTGACGATGGAGACAAAACAGAACGACACCTAGAAGCAGTAATGCAGCAGCAGCTACTAGTACAGAGATTGCTACAGCATAGACCTTTGTATCTTTACCTGCCAACATAACTCACATGCATATTAATTATTGACAAATTTTAATGAGCCGATATACTACTGGGTTCGTCTAAAGTCGAATTAACAACAGTAGAAGTAGTACAATCGTGACACTTAACGTCATGCGACTAGACCTGAACAAATCCGGGCCGGCCTGTCCGGCCCGCCCGCCCGCCCGCCAAAAAACACGGGTATAGGCTAGCATATTGGCCCGTTTGGGCCGGGCTAGACCCGGCCCGCTTGTTCACGGGACGGGCCTGTGTGTTGGATTTAGCCCGTGAGCCGGCCCGCGGGCTGACCCGTATATATATATTTATTTATTATATCTATACATACTTATTTATATATATATATATATATATATATATATATATATATATATATATATATTTATATATTTATATATATCTATATTTTTATGTATATCTATATCTATATATTTATATATATATATTTATATGTATACTATTAAAATAAAAATAAAAGTGAATAAGTGTAAATACGGGCAGGCCGGCCCGTCAGCCCGCCCGTGTTTACACGCGGGCGGGCACGGGCCTTGCTGGAGACCCGTTCAAGTCGGGCCGGGCCGGGCATTTCGGACAAGATTTTGGATTTGGCCCGGCCCGTGCCCGGATTTGTTCAGGTCTACATGCGACTCATGCTCTAAGGCTGACAAGCCGAAACTGACCTACAATCCCAACCGATGTGGGATCATTTCCATAGCAATATTTCAATGTCAGTATACACAACAAATCTGGATCTTAAAGCTTACCCTAACTATGTGAAAGTAAATAAAGCTCATTGGAAGTGGTTGGACCAAAAAAAAAAGCTAGCTTTAAGCTAGCTCTGGCCGGGGAGCGGTTTTGGGCTCCCTGTTCATGCCTTCGGACCTTTCTAAGGTTTCAAGGCCCATCGTCCAAGTAACTTCCGTGTAACTTCCCTAACTACTTTTAATCGTTTTTTTGTGGTTGTAACTCCCCAAAACCGTGGTCCCCTATGCCTATAAATAGAGTCATTTGCACTTGATGATTCATTCATTTTTGCAACAAATAAGCTTTTATTTTCATTGTATTGACATTAGATAGACCTTCTTATAAATTGTTTGCAAACCTCAAAAGACCGGTATAATTAATTTGTATTGACAAAGGATAGACATCCATCTTAGTTAGGTTTTGTATTGACGAAGCCTAGAAATACCCTTTCTTTACAAAGTAAAACAAGTAAGTCAATTACTTAGTCTTTGTAACGTGTAAAGTTTTATTCCACTAAGGTATTTGAATATTTCCGGTGTAGGGAAAAATAAACTTAGAAGGAAAATTTATTTATAAATGACTCGTTACTTAATTTCTATTAAAGTTTTGTCTACTCCTTTTCGGAGATTACAAACTCTTGGTTGAATTTTGTCTACTCATTGAGGAGATTACAAACCTTTCATTAATAATTTCAATTCATTTTAAGATAATTATATTAATTTGATCGACAATTGACACAACTACCGTCTACTCACTTAAGTGAGACTACGACCTTTAATCTAAAACTGAACACCAAATTCCAACCCTCTCTTAATTGAAGATAGACGAAACAATACAAATTACATGAAGGTACTCATCATTGCAATAGTTTAAATGTAATTACACGAATTTAAAGTGTTCGTCTGGCATAACAAAGTTTTTTTTTGTGTAAATGTGTAACTAAATGTAGTATCTCACGACACGCATCTCAGACACATGACCATATTATATTTGATCAATATAGTTATTTTATTATCATGTTATTGTATTTATAGTATTATTCATGAAATATATTATTACAATCACCATCTAGGAAATATATTAATAGGTATAAAAATTAACATATTGAAAATGTCTCAAGGCTGATTCATGCTTTGATGCTAACGAGTATGAGAACCCAAACAATACGGATAGTTGTACGAAGTTGTAACTTTATTTTATTAATTGTTGTGATTTTTCTAGTGTTAAAAATAAATGCTTTCGTTACACGTTTGAACGTATGTGTGCATACCAACATCAACCTTATATATTAGATTTGATGAATGATACAAATAAAAGGGCGGTGAATGTAAAATTTTAACGAGTCAAATATAAGTTGGTGGGTTTCGTCACATTGACGTGAGAACCTTTAATCCTCAATGGTGGGTGTAGGGCTGTTCACCGGTCCGGACCTGAACAAAGAAGACCGAAAATGGACCGTATTTTTCGTTCCAAGTCCGTTCCAAAACCGGTTCTGGACCGGAAAATGTGTTAAACTTTTAATTTTTTTAATTTTTTTTAAATTTTTTTTTTTTTAACAATAAGCCTATTGCAGACCGGACCGAACCGAGTGTTAATTAATTAATTTTAAAAAAAAAATTTCAACAAAATTTAATTAATTAATTTTTTTCCACATATTTTCTTTTTTTTAAAAAAATATAGGTTCGGACAGGACCGGTTTTGGACCTGACCGGACCGAACTGGTTG
Organism: Fagopyrum tataricum; assembly: GCA_002319775.1. NCBI lineage: Eukaryota > Viridiplantae > Streptophyta > Magnoliopsida > Caryophyllales > Polygonaceae > Fagopyrum > Fagopyrum tataricum. The sequence continues at coordinate 56,535,954 of CM008281.1, read as the reverse complement.
GGGACCGGATTACTTGGACCGAAGACCGGACCTGTTTGTTTCGGTCCAGTCCGGTCCAAAACCCGGACCGAACCGAAAATTAGGTGGGTGCAATAATGCTGCTGAAATTTTGGTTCGATATTACAATTATGATAATCTTACTGAGTCTACATTATATATTTTATTTACTTAAATCAACTAGATGGTGTCTCCTAAAATAAAAAATTTCTGTTTATTAATTGAACATTTCTATTACATCTATTTTTACTTGATGAACTATTGACTTTTACTTTCAAGTTTTTTATGACAAAGACATCGCTTGAAGAAGTCAATTGCTAATCGGTATCAAGCTTTACATAGGAACAATCGGTGTATGTAGCTGACTATGTTATGTGATGGAAACTAATGCAAAAGATATCTCTTCGGCTGACATGCTCTTTAATGCACAAAGTCTTCGATCCATATTAAGCTACGCAGACTCGTTTTGAATTTCAAAAGCGAATTAACCCCAACAAAAAGTATGCTCCCGACTTCGAAATAACAAATTCTTTCCAGACACGAAACCAACGATTGAAGGCGCAGTAAGACTCAAGACTACTCAGTATCACACACATGTACATCACACACTTACAGATTGGATGTACGAATCTCAAAGTAAAACAAGCTAGCAGATTTAACACTCCACAACAGAAGAAGAAAAAAAACAAATAAACTTTTCAGTCCACATTAAAATCAGCGCAAATCTCAGGGTTCAGTTTGGATAGCTTAACGAGGGTAAAGGTCATTTTCCAAGTTCCAGGCACCAGTAGTCGAGATTTCTGATCCAGTGTGGTGTCTTTGGTATTCTCTCATCGAACTCATATCATCACCAAAAGGCGTCGGCGGAGATGGAGATGGAAGTTCCATGCTTTTACTATTAAGCATTAGAAGCACCGCATGCATTGTGGGCCTACTCGCTGGATCATACTGAACACACAACAATGCTATTTGGATGCATCTCCCTACTTCCATTCTCGAGACTGTGTTTCGTAACGTTGGGTCTATTAACTCTTCTATCTCCCCTTCGGTCCATAGCTTCCATGCCTATAATCACAACACGTATATAAATCTGAATTCGTTGTGAAACTCTACAAGATAAAATTGTTCAGTTTTGACTTACATGGACTAAAAATCCTCCTTGACGAGCTACTCGGCTGTTACTTTTACCACTTATAATCTCCAAAAGTATGACTCCGAAGCTATAAACATCAGACTTTACAGAGAATTGCCCGGCCATTGCGTATTCGGGTGCCATGTATCCTCTATTGACAAGAAATATATATATTAAATGCTTACTAATTAAGAAGCTATAGAAAAAATACAAAGGAAGCTTATCTTATCAAATCTTACTGTGTCCCAACAATCTTGGTGGTATTGATGTTTGCTTGTGTTTGGTCAAGTATGACATGCTTTGCAATTCCAAAGTCAGCAACTTTAGGGTTCATGTGTTGATCCAACAATATGTTGCTTGATTTCAGATCGCGATGTACAACCGTTAGCCTTGAATCTTCGTGAAGATAATGAATCCCGCGTGCGATTCCTTCTATGATCTTATACCTTACTTCCCAGGGAAGATACTTAGACTTGCTAGGATCTGTAATTTCATTTTTCAAATTGGCCGTTTTGTCACTGTTCAGCTGAAGTATATAATATTTCATTATTTGAAATGGTTTAAGATTACCGAAAAGAAAGCGATCAAGACTTAAGTTAGGCATGAACTCGTAAACAAGCAGCCTTTCTCCACTTTCTGTACAGAACCCAACAAGTCTAACAAGATTCTTGTGTTGAAGCCTCACTATCAGCTGCACCTCATTCAGAAATTCTCTAACACCCTGTTTGGATTGTTGTGAAAGTCTCTTAATTGCTACTTCCTCTCCATTTTGAAATTTGCCCTACCAACAAGAATTTCAAGATTATTTCAAATTCTCAGAACCCAACAAACAAGTCTAACCAGATTCCTGTGGTGAACCCGAGACTTGATAGGATGTGTTACTTTATTTTTCAAACAAAGGAAGAAGAAGCCATTAAGATACCAGTTTGTAAGTGTAATAATGTATATTTACCTTATAAACAATACCAAATCCACCTTCTCCAAGCTGGTCCGTAGAAGAAAAGTTTTTGGTTGCTGCTTTCATTGTCCCCAGATCAAATTGTGTTGCACCCTCTATACGATCTTCCTTTCCATCATCTGCGTGAGTAATTTATACCATTTGTCAAGAAAACAGAAGATGGATCAGAACAGAAATTAAATGATTATACCTTTGGGTATCTTTTCCACTTTCCTATGACGGCGGAGACAAAAGAAGCCGACACCTAGCAGCAGTAATGCAGCAGCAGCTACTGGAAGACCAATTGCTAAACCGTACAACTTAGCGTCTTTTCCTGAATATAACAAGACGTTCTTTACGTGTCTATACTGGCGCATCATACCCTAAAAGTCTTAACACATAAGTGTTGTTTCATCATAAAACTACTTTGGCAATAGTAATCTTAATTTATATCTTCTATATATGTTGATTGATTAAGAAAGGTAGTTTCATTCATTTACCTCCACAGCATACGGAGGGGGGATTCGGAGCAATATCCGAAGGATTATTTGGCGACGACGGTGGAGATAGTGAGGGGACTTGTCCTGGTCCGAAGGGCATGATGTCGTACATGATACGACAACTAGGAGAATTGATGAACGCATACACACTTCCAGAAGAACAACAATACGGTATTCCGGTACGAGCTGATGTTAGACACCTCTCACACTGCGTGCTATTAAGGTCAGGAGTACACTGAACCAAGCAATAAATCGTCTGTGATCCCGTAACATTTGTACTTCCCTTAGCGTAGTTTTTCAAGCTCGGGTTAACCAAAGCTTGTTGAGTTAGTTGATCCACGATCCCCGCAAGCCCAGCAAGAAATTCACTTGGATTCGAAACGTTAGCCGGATTCCGAGATGTCTGCCTGGGAAATTCTTCATCAACCGAGAAAATTGACCTGTTTGAGTATCGAAACGTACATTCTTTGTACCAAAATATGGCTTCTTTAGCAACCGGGCAACTCGAAACAATCTCTTCTGCTGCTGCCTTAACGCAGTCGTTGCAGTCTTGCGTTGTGAGGTCGCCCCTGCAGTAGTAGAGACCGTAGACTGTGTTGGGTTCAGTTCCGGCAGTGAAGTTGTAGAAGGTGTTGGAGGATGATTGAGCGCTTAGAGTAGGTAGAAGTTGGTTGAGGTTTGTTTTGTAAAAGCTGTTTTCTGTGAAATTGTTGTCAGTAGTGCAGTCATAGTCTATCAAGGTTGTTGCCGCGCTTGTTTGTGTTGAGAGTATGAAAAAAAGGATTAAAAGGCTGACTACGGAGATCAAGCAACCACGCCCCATAGCTTCAGCTAGAAAGAGTAGATCTAAAGGAGTTTAATTGAACTTTACAGCCTCTAAGTATGCCATTGAAGATCATATATATTATCATTAACACATCAGATGGCTTGTTTTGACATTTTCTTTCAACTGGCAAGGCTTGTGTAAGCATTGCTATTACTCTTTTCAGATTGACCCAATCAGCCAAGATAGTCTGATCGATTATGGGCTTTGAAGTTGCTACTTTTTTATGTCAATAAATTTTCTTTGAAAGATTGGATCAAAGTTCTTTGAGAATGGACGTTAGAAAGATGACATAAACAAGCAAAGAAAAATAATAACACACAATTTCCAAAAAGGTCATTCTTTGTAACCGTTGTTGAATCCATGGGTGAAAAAATGTACTTAAAAGTTAATCTTAATAACCTTAGTTGGTTTGAGTCATCACTTAGGGTCATAGCGCTTCTACGTTAATTAAATAAAAAAGTTTCTTTCATGTACCCCCCCTAACATATAATCAAAACAATCAAGTTTGTATATATAGTAGAAGTAATTATAATCGTTCTTTTATATGTCTTGAAGAAAGAGTAATTTTGACATCATGTGTTCCCGTAATATGTACATAAATAATCTATAATATAAAGAGAAAAATTAAGGAGTTTTAATAATGAATACTCAAAAGGAAAAAACAAAAGTACTTAGGGTGTGTTAAGTTCTGAAGGATAGGAGATTTGTTTTAGATTTGAACTGGGTACAACTTTTTTGTAACCCTGTTTAGACGTTGGCGCCAAACGAGCTTAATGAACGCAGTTAGGATACAAAGTTTTTAGTTTCTTAGTAAATTTAAGGACGGCCTTCTCATTAACTATATGTCAAGAATGCTTTGCTACATGGTACCCTAAAGGAAATAGTCTACATGCATCAACCTCCGGACTTCAAAGATCCCTCTCAGCCTGATGATGTATGTCTCCTTCGTCGCTTTCAGGGGTGTAAGTTGATCAACCGCTGTTCATCTACAAAGGCTCATGACAAGTATTGTATAGTGGCTACTATTTTGTTGATGATATTATCTTGACTATTACATCACAACGTCTCCTGCACTCTATCATGGCTTCCCTCCGGTTAGAGTTTTCAATGACGGATCTCGGGGAACTCCATTATTTTATGGATGTGTCTGCTATTAGGAAGCCATCTGATTTGTTTCTTCATTAGAGAAAATAGGCCTTGTAAATATTGACAAAAGCAGGTATGATAGTATGTAAACCAGCCACCATGCTTGTTGATACAAATGCGAAATTGGGTGTTGCTTCTTCCTCGATCAGCAGTAGCCGATCCAAATCCTACAACTTATAGGATTCTTGCTAGCGCCTTACAATATTTGACGTTTATTCGGCCTGCCATTCCCTATGCCGTCCAACAAATTTGCCTATTCAGGTTTAGGATTTCACATCCATCATCACATCAATCAGTATACAAACATTTTTACAAAGGGACTCGTTACTCCTCTATTCATGGATTTCAGATTCAACCTCTGTCTTAACTCTTTTCTGACTTCGAGTGAGGAGGATGTTAGCATATATCTATAATTTGTTAGATTATTATGTATTTGTATATTGACCTTTGTACTTAGGGATTATTCTCTGTCATATATATATATACTTGATAAGAGGTGAGATCCCCTTCGAGGATCATTTTCTAAACAACATATCTACTCTAACAATAATATGGTACATTAATTTCGTATCATCTTTTTAGTCTCAGACATACCGTATTCGGTTTTGTTGATAAATTTGGGTATAATGCTAACACTAAGGTATTTTCGGATATTTGTTGTACTCCTTAGTAATTTTGTGTATTAGATTATAATATGACATATCGATAGATTATGATATTATACTTGTAGAGATTTTTCTGTAATTAACACATTTTTCTTAATTGTATAATAGGATTCTAAATGAAATGAATAGGACAACCTTTTCCACGACCATTCAAGTCTTATATATTAACTAGGAAGATTGATGGAAAGAATCAATTAAGATAAAAATAATAAAAATTCTGCCAGGTTGAGAAACATATATTACTCATAAGTCCTAATGTAGCTTTCTCAATTTTGAAACGGTAAATGTAATATCCGATGGCAAACAAGTTCGATCATCCGGCATGCACAAACAAATAGGATCTAACGACGATACCATACATTGTTGTTTTCAAACATTTCATAAACTTACACACTTGTATTTATTGATTCTTTAAACAATATATCACACATGAAAGAGATTATTAGTATTAGTCTTTTAATTCCACAGCATTGTCCATTGTGAGGGCGGCGGGTTCATAACAATACCCTAACCATTGTTTTGCGGCGGAGATGGACCGAAAGGCATGATGTCGTACATGAGACGACAACTAGGAAAGTTGATAGACGCATACACACTTCCAGAAGAACAACAGTAAGGTATTTGGCTACGAGCCGATGTTAGACACCTCTCACACTGGGTGCTGTTAAGGTCAGGAGTACATTGCACCAAGCAATAAATTGTCTGTGATCCCGTTACATCTACACTTCCCTTGGCGTAGTTTATGAAGTTCGGGTTAACCAAAGCTTGTTGAGTTAGTTGATCCACGATCCCCGCAAGCCCAGCAAGAAACTGACTTGGATTCGAAACGTTACCCGAACTCCATGACAACCACCCGGGCCGTGCTTAGTCAACTGAGAAAATTGACCTGTTTGAGTAGCGAAACGTGCATTCTTTGTACCAAACAATGGCTTCTTTAGCAATCGGGCATCTGGAAACAATCTCATCTGCTGCTGCAATAACGCAATCGTTGCAGTGTTGGGATGTGAGGTCGCCCCTGCAGTAGTAGAGACCGTAGACCTGATCGGGTCCGGATCCGGCAGTCGAGTTGTAGAAGGGGTAGGAGGATGCTTGGGAGGTTAGAGTAGGCAGAAGTTGATTGAGGTTTGTTTTGTAAAGGCTGTTGTCTGTGAAATTGTTGTCAGTATTGCAGGTATGGTGTATGAAGTTTGGTGCAGCGCTTGCTTGTATTGAGAATATGGAAAAGAGGATTAAAAGGTTGATTACGAAGGTTAAGCAACCACGCGCCATAGCTTGCTTCAGTTCGAAACTGTAAATGTATAGAGTTTAATTGAAACCTCTAAGTATATATGTATATATACTAATATACTATCATTAACACATCAAAAGGCCTGTTTTGACATTTTCTTTCAAGTTGCAAGGCTTGCGTAAGCATTGGTGTTACTGTCTTTAGGCTATATTCTTACAAGTCAGATTGACCCATTCAGCCAAGATAGTGTGGGTTATTTTCAGTTTCAAAAACTATACGGTCAGAGGTTACGTAAAATGATATGGAAACGTACGATTGTATATGCCGTCATTAGCATGTTCAAACCGAATCGGCCACCGACTTTATAGGGCCTCAATTCTTTACTTTTGTATAACATTATTCTTATTAGAATTTCTATTTATGTGCATTATGATCTTTCTTTTTTAACCATATTTTGTCTCTATACCATATTCTGAGTTTCATGCTTTTCTTCTCTGTTCTATGAAAAATGGCAGTTTATGTATCTTCCTACCGTCTTCTTTGTCTTCCTCAATTCTATTTATGTCCGGAAACTAACCTCTTTAATAATGTACGTACTGCTCAACAACAAGTTGGTTGGTTTTTCATTACTATCTTAATTATATATATATATATAACTCTAATCCTCTTTCTCTATTTTTTTATAAGCAATCATCTATCTCTATTGTTCATTAGATATTTAATTTCTGTAATTTTATAACCAAAATTACAATTAAGATTTTGTATGTATGAATTTTATGTTTTAGGTCTTCAATTTTTAAATTTAAGAATTGATGCTTGTATATAGGGATTCAAACGATCAACTCAGTGTTATACAAGCTTAATTCATGTGTCTTGTACAGATTTGTAATAAAAATTTTAAAATAGTAATGTATTAATTATTTAAAAATATTATATAAAATTATCATATAGATAAAATTTAGGTAAAACTTATATCTAATCAATAATAACTAAAATTAATTTTAAAAAAACCTATAAATAAAGCATGCAAAGACAAATAACATGTTCATAAAAATTTATGATATATCTTATTATATAAATGATACATATATCAAGATTTAATATTACGTAGTTTGTTTCAAAAAAAGGTTATAAACTCAAATTGTATCTTAATATATTATTAATATTTTCATCAATATCTTCAATATAAAAATACACTTTTTAATTAGGTGTATCCTAATATACATTACCTATATCAGTTATTTTCTAATACAACGTAACTAGTGTAATATCCGCACTTGTGCGGGCTTTTCATTTAAAATTACATATACAAATTACAACTCTTTTTTAAATTTATTTTTAAATTTTAGTTTGTAAAATATAATAGTAGATGATATTGAATATTTAAATAAATTGTTAACTTTAGATTTGATAAATCAACATAACTATAGATTAATTGAAGATTTTTTAAAATGGCGTTCAATATATATAGTAATTTGTTACGGAGGATCTACATTTATGATTTTGAAGTGAATTTAAGTTTTTTAAAATGGGGATTAAGTGTTTTTGTTATGGAAAATTTAATATTTTTTTGATAAATTTAAATCCATAGTTAACGTAATATATATTACAAAACTTTTTTAAATATCTGATTTTCAATAAATATATTTAAATTATATTCTAGATTACTGATTTTTTTTTTCCAAAAATCTGATTTTTTTAGTAATCTAGATAAATAACTTTTTAAAAAGATTTTGTTGGACTATCGACAATAATTTATATTAACAACTTAAAATTATTAACTTTTTAAAATATATTTTTAGGCTGCGTTAAATCTGGTGTTGACACGTGGCAAAGAAGGGTTCTCTTTTAATACTTATATAAGATAATTTAATGCATATAATAAATTAAGCTCAATTATTTTATAAGGTCTAAATATAGTGCTCGAGAATCATTAATTACTAAATATAAAATATATGGTAGGATAGTTTGTGGCGTAAAAAGGTGACATAATATGACGATGACATGTGGCGAAAAAATGAGGTGGATTAACAAAAGGACGACATGTGATAAAAACTGAGGTGTTTCGATACGAGAACGACACGTGACTTTATCCCCTTCTAAAGCAGATATTATACAAGTTATTTGATACCGGGAGTCCATAATTAACTTATTGGATAACAAGCTTTCTATTTCACATAATCATATATTAACTTTTACTATCGAGTTTTCTATGACAAAGACATCGCTTGAAGAAGTCAATTACTAATCGGTATTAAGCTTTCATTGGTAACAATCAGTTTATGTAACTGACAATGATTCGTGATGTAAACTAATGCATAGAAAACTCTTCGGTTGACGTGCTCTTTAATGCACCAAGTCTTCTATCCGTATCAAATTATCAAAATACTGTACTTGTACTCGTTATAATCTTTACTGTATTATATTTTCAGCTTTTTAGCATATATTTCTCCTATTAAACTAATCATTATCTCTAATATGCGTTGACTAATTTTTCTAAAACAATTAAGGGTAAATTGCAGAAAATAACCTAACCTTTTGGGGTGTTGCGGTCTATGACCTAACTTTTTTAAAATGCAACTAAAAACCCAACGTATACAACATGTTATAAATTTTAGCCTATGCTTACCGCCGATAAATTTTCCGGTAAAAGTGATGAGTTGTCTGATGAGGTGTATGTGAGTCATCTTCTTTCTTTAATGACTGGATAGATAGCGAAAAATACAAAACTCCCAACCTTTTAAAAATGAAGATAAAAACCAACCTATACTATTTATAGCAATATCCGACCAAAAACCTCTATAACAAATAATCCTCAAGCCAAATATCCGATTAGTATGATGATAATTTCATATGTATGACATAATACATTCTCGAACTTTCATATGAATGCATGACATGCTTATCTAGAAATGAGTATCGGATACAAAAATAAAAGAAACCCAAATAATGGTTTTATAACAAAAAGAAACAATATCTTTCAAATAAACTCTGCTCACGGGCCACACATGAGTAGCAAGATACACTGCCACACATGAGTAGCAAGATACACTGCCACACATGAGTAGCAAGATACACTGCCACACATGAGTAGCAAGATACCATCCAAACATAAGAATAGTAAATGTGAGTATTCTAACACATTTATATATAAATAAATAAAAATTGAACAAATTTATAGCTAACATGTGTTTGTTTGATAGCCTGGACTATCCGGTGATGTTTTGTTCTCTCAAATAAACTCTGCTCACGGGCCATCACAACATTGATCATTTATTGTCGCTCCTCCTACCACTCGATTAAGATGTTTAATTTTTTCTTGTTTAGACTATGTTTTTCTACATTTACTATTCTTATGTTTGGATGGTATCTTGCTACTGATGTGTGCCAGTGTAGATGATGATTTTCTGTATTTTATTGTCGGATTATTTTATCCTATATAACACCATTGTTGGGGTTTCTTTTATTTTTGTATCCGATACTCATTTGTGGATAAGCATGTCATGCATTCATATGAAAGTTTGAGAATGTATTATGTCATACATATGAAATTATCATCACACTAATCGGATATTTGACTTGAGGATGATTTGTTACAGAGGTTTTTGGTTGGGCATTGTTATAAATAGTATAGGTTGGTTTTTATTTTCATTTTTAAAAGGTTAAGTTAGGTACAACAACACTCCCAAAAGTTTTGTATTTTTCGCTATTTATCCAGTCATTAAAGAAAGAAGATGACTCACATACACCTCATAAGACAACTCATCATTTTCACCAGAAAATTTACCGACGGCAAGCATAGGCTAAAATCTACAACATATTGTATACGTTGGGTTTTTAGTTGCATTTTTAAAAGGTTAGGCCATAGACCGCAACACCCCTAAAAGGTTAGATTATTTTCCGCAATTTACCCAACAATTAATGATGATTACTCCTCAACCTAGTAGCTCATATTAAGCTAATTAGTTCTTTAAAAACAACAATATATAATCTATCTTTCTAATCAACACTTTAAAATGACTAGTTGTTTTATATTAACAATTACAAAATTACAATTGAATAATAATTTTTTAGAAAAACCAATTCATGGTTACTCCTCAATTAATAACCTTATATTAAGCTAATTAATTTTTCCAAACGACCTACTTATGTGATACCTCTAATTAACACCTCGAAAACATTAATGTTAAATCGACTAATTGTCTATTTCTTATACTCTTTAACGATAATATTCTTTCAAGCATATTCTCTTTGTTCTCATCTCAATAAAAGATATGTTGATGAGGTTTAACATGCGTTATTGGTATGGCGGTGACCTCAACACAACTACACCCTCTCAAGAGTATCCATTTTGACATCGACGCCCCAACCTAATGTAGTTGCGGCCTTATTCGTCCTATCACTGCCTCATTTACGTATGGTTTCGGATTTCTTTTCTAAGTGTTTTGATTGTTTCATAAGAGAAAAATTGTCTATTTTAATATTGTGCTTTTTATTTTTCAGGTTTGACGATAGAGTGACGACCAACTTGTAAAAGTAGCCTCCTCCACCTAGACTAATATCCGGTAGATAAGATATACATGTTATGTGGAATAAGACAGGCAATGTATATATGACTACTTCTTTGTTTGCCTTTAAATTTCCTTTTAAATTTTTTTTTATTTGCTTTACTTTGTTTTTTATTGATTATTAGCAAAGAAGCTTGAGATAAAGAACATGGAGCGGAGTTGTTCGATATCAGAGTACCAAATGGTAGAGGTTTGGATTCAATGTTGCAACACAACTTTTTCCCATCTTCACACCGGTAAAGAAGATATTAAGGTTTGAAATTTATATTATACAATGAATTATTGTATTTTAATTAAGATAAATTAGGATAGTAGATTTTATAATTTCTAAAATTTATTAGCGGTTGAGATTTTTTAAAAACATCACTATATATATATATATATAATTTACAGGGGTGAATCGCCCACTACCCGTGTATTTCACCCGCCACCGCCCACAACCCACAACACAAAATCCTCCGGATCTTCACCCATATATTCAGATCGGCTGCCCAGTTGGGTCGGGAGTGTTAAAATCCATTTTCATACACTTACAGGAACACAAGTACCAATCTCACATTACAATAAGGTAGTTTAGCACTCAACAACAGAAGAAGAAACGAACAAAGAAACTATTCACTCGACATTAAAGTCAGCAATCAGAGAGTTAAGTTTTGAAGAACTTAACGAGGATAAAGATCTTTTTCCAAGTTCCAGGCACCAGTAGTGGAGATTTCTGATCCAGTTTGGTGTCTTTGATATTCTCTCAATGAACTCATATCATCACCAAAAGGCGTTGGCGGAGATGGAGATGGAAGTTCCATGCTTGTACTATTAAGCATTAGAAGTACAGCATGCATTGTCGGCCTACTCGCTGGATCATACTGAACACACAACAATGCTATTTGGATGCATCTCCCTACTTCCATTCTCGAAACCGTGTTTAGTAATGTCGGGTCTATTAATTCTTCAATCTCCCCTTCGGTCCATCGTTTCCATGCCTATAATCATAAAACATAGTTTCATCAGTTTGAAAATCTGAATTTGTTTACAAGATAAAACTGTTCAGTTTTGACTTACGTGGACTAAAAATCCTCCGGTATGTTTTACTTGGCTGTTACTTTTACCATTTATAATCTCCAAAAGTATGACTCCAAAGCTATAAACATCAGACTTTATTGAAAATTGGCCTGCAAGTGCATATTCTGGTGCCATATATCCACTGTATAAAAGGAATATATACACGCTTAGCAAGAAATTGTTGAAAAAATACATAGGAGGCTTATCTTATAAAATCTTACCGTGTCCCAACAATCTTTGTGGTATTGATATTGGCTTGTGTTTGGTCAAGTATGACATGCTTTGCAATTCCGAAATCAGCAACTTTTGGGTTCATCTGTTGATCTAACAATATGTTGCTTGATTTGAGATCGCGATGTACAACCGTTAGCCTAATCTTCATGTAGATAATGAATCCCACGTGCAATTCCTTCTATGATCTTATACCTTACTTCCCAGGGAAGATACTTAGACTTGCTTGGATCTGTAATTTCATTTTTAAAATTTCATCTTTGTCACTGTTCAGTTGAAGTATATGATGGTTCATTCATCTGAAATTGCTTAAGATTACCAAAAAGAAAGCGGTCAAGGCTTAGGTTGGGCATGAACTCGTAAACAAGCAGCCTTTCTTCGCCTTCTGTGCAGAACCCAATAAGTCTAACCAGATTCTTGTGTTGAAGCCTCACTATGAGTTGCACCTCATTGAGAAATTCTCTAACACCTTGTTTGGATTGTTGTGAAAGTCTCTTAATGGCTACTTCCTGTCCATTTTGAAACTTGCCCTACCAATATATAATAATATCATCATCAATTCAAATTCGCAGATATGACAAAGGAAGAAGAGCTTATCTATTAATATATCAGTTTGTATAGTTACCTTAAAAACAATGCCAAATCCACCTTCTCCAAGCTTGTCCGTAGATGAAAAGTTTTTGGTTGCTGCTTTCATTGTTCCCAAATCAAATTGTGTTGCACCTTCTATACGATATTCGTTATCATCATCTGTGTGAGTAATATGGTAACACATCCTCATAGAATTAGTTTTATGTATCATTAGAAAAGTCTAGATAAAAAACTCCATATCATACCATTTCTCAAGCGTATCAACAGAAATTAAATGATAATACCTTTGGATATATTTTCCACCTTCCTGTGACGACCGAGACAAAAGAAGCCGACACCTAGCAGCAGTAATGCAGCAGCAGCTACTGGAACACCAATTGCTAAAACATAGAACTTAACGTCTCTCAAAAGAAATAAACACCCAAATTGTAAAAGCTCACAGGTTAGTAAAAACTTTTATCATTAATGATAAAAGCTCACAGGTTAGTAAAAACACGGTATGTTTTAAATTTGTAAACAAGAAATAAACACCCAAATTGTAGCGAACCCACAATGTATGGGTCAATTACAGTTAGGGTAAGTATTCCAAGGTCGATCACATGGACTAAATATTTGGAATGCAAATGTGATCACAGTTAGCGTAAATCAAAATAAAAGAACGAGGTTTGAAAAGAAGGGAAGAAAGATCAAAGGAGTTTTGAAGGGTTTTCTGTAGAGTTCGCAATCAAATAACAGATTTGATCGAAAACCAAGTAAAATAGACAAACGAAAGTATATCAATAAATAAAAATGCGGATTCCAAGGATTCAAGGTCATTGTTTATACGCACTGACTCAGGAAATCTCTCAAAAGATCTATGGTTAACAAACTTCAGGGAAAAACGTTTCTAAACTGATAGTCTATTACCGGGTAAGTCTCAAGACTATCTAGTTCCAGACCAACTACCTATTACCAGGTAAGTCTCAAGGTAGAGAGGTAGGAAATTCTAAACAAACCAAATTCCGAACGAAGGAAAAGGTAAACCATTACCGGGTAAGTCTCAGGTATCACCCTACTTAGGACATAATCTAGGCACACTCAACCCAATAGAGGTTTTCACCTCTATTACCTATGGTCGAACACTCAAGTATCTAAGCGGAACATTACCGGGTAGGTCTCAATTCCGGTTTAGGTTACTAGCTAGATGAATTCTAACTAGGTTCAAGAACAAGCCAACCATAGGATTTCAAAGCTATTCAAACCAAGCAATAAGCACAATTCCATCATAGTCCGGGTGATAACAAATCTCAATTCACCTTGGATCCACAAGAGTTTTAGCCAACAATCGACATTTCAAACGCAATCATCAATCCACTCAATTCAATGGAAGAAGCAATCATCAATCCAAGCAATTCAATGGAAGAAGCAATTATCAATCCAATCAATTCAAGAGAGAATGCATAAACAAGAACTAAAATAGAGATTAAAGAAGAAACTCAGGTTTATTGATAGAGGATTAGCAAAACGTTAAATTCCCCAATATTCGCAAAGTTCCTCCAAGCTCCAACAAGTTCAACAATGGCCAACAATGGTGTAGGGCAAAGGGAGAAGAAAAGGGGAAAAAGCTCTCTCCAAAGGAGCTCGAAATTCGAATGAAACGGGAACCCCCGGAAATCATTTAGGGCTTTCCTTTTATAACCCGCAACGGGCTGCCCTAAAACAAATCCGAAAATTAACGAAATAAATCGGCGAACAGGAATCTCGGTCAGAAATCTCGATCGGTGACCGAGATTTTTGAAAGTCGGGGCCGAGATTTGCTTCGTGATCCAGCGTTGATGAAATCTCGGTCAGAAATCTGGTCAAATGTGAAAAATCTCGGCCGGGATGGAACAAATCTCGGCCGAGATCGGGACCGAGATGGGGACCGAGATTCTTCGATAGAAACTTCTGATATGGGATCTCGGTTGAGCTGGCTCGGATCTCGACCGAGATTGCTCCAATCTCGTGCGTTTCGTCTTGGCTCGTCTTTTCCTCCTTTCCCGTGCCTACGTGATCGCTCCTAAGCGTCCATCCCGAGGCCTGATCCTCAAATGCATTGTTTTAGCTCCGAAACACGCCAAAATACCTAAAAAGACACCAAAAGTGTGTGTAGACATCTATACTCGCAAAGTCTCATTAAACAAGTATAAAGAACACAACCTAAGGCTAAAACATGCATGCGGGAAAAGAGAAAACTAACTATATGCTCTACTAAACTAGGTCGATAATTCATGTTATCAAAATACCCCATACTTATCTTTGCTTGTCCCAAAGCAAATAATAAATTCAAGGCAAGATAGCATGAATCATCTAAGCTAAACAAAAACTCTTTTTGGTAGTGCTTCTATTCATGATCACTTTCAGAGTGTAGTCACAAGGCTAAAGACATATTTCGATAAAGGTCAAGTAAGATAGGCAAGATATAGGATAATCACACCTTGCACGGAATCTAAAATCATCATTTAAACTACCAATGCCTAAAATTCATGAAAAATTCAAGTTTAGGCCATGAAGTCAATTACATGTATGCAAAGATCAATAGGACTTAACAAATAAAGGCCAAGAAACGTGATAAAGGTAGGATGTGTATAGGTAATGTGGTGGAAATCCGGGAAAGAGGACAACACAACATTTTTCTTTTCTTTCTTCTTTCTCGACATACATCCTTTCTTTTCTTGCATTTTTTTTTCTTTTTTTTCTTTTTTTTTCTTTTTTTTTTGAGTGAAGGGCATAGGTGCACAATAGCCGAAACCTTGGTGTTCAGTTTTCTTCACGTACCTTACACCAAAGTGCACATATCAAATCAACTCTAGGTAATGTTTTTAAAACTAATCCGACTTTGGCAAGACACAAACACCCGATTATGTGAATGGTGCCGAGTTACTCATCTTCATAGCCAACAAAACCCACAGAAAGCTTTTTCTTTCAATTCACATATCACAAATCAAACAACTTCTTTACATATTGCACATAATTCACTTTTCACAATTAAGCATACACCTTCAAACTTCACTTTCCTAATTCCCGGATGGGTCATAAGGGGCAAATAAATTCAATGTTTGAGGTGTTGAAAATGGTAAAGAAGAGAAGAAGAAGAATTCGAATTGCCTAAGTCATTTCTGTGCAATGTAAAAGAACTCATCATATAGCTTCAACTTTTCAAGATCAATCCGATTAAACAAGGTAATCCAAATAAATCATATAGATTACAAACAAGGCATTCAAATCCCATAATTGCCATTAATTCAATTAAAGCTCAAAATAAATATCAATAGCCAAATAAACATACACAATTTCCTCATTAAGGTCACATCAATCCTACAAACACAAAATTTTAGAAATTTTCTGAGTTTTTTTGGATTTTCATATAAAATGCAGTACAAATAAAAGAAACATGTTAAAAGGTATTGCAAGCATCCTACCCCATACTTAAATCTCACATTGTCCCTAATGTGAATAATAAATATGAAGTAAAAACAATACTCACAATGTAAGAATGAAGAAGGCATCCGGCGTGTTTCCTCCTCGACTTACTTCGTTTCTCATCTTTCATAGCAATTTCCTCGCCTTAAGCTCATTCTGAGTGCTGTTTCCCGTATCTTTTTTTACCACGACACCTAGGTCCTGCAAAGACCCAACAAGAACGCGCAAAAACGCAAAAGCAAAAAGCAAAAAAAAAAATAAAAAGACGAAAAGACTCTTACCTCGGGTTGCCTCCCGAGAAGCGCTTGGTTTAAGGTCTCTAGCCAGACCTAACTCCTTTACAGCATCAAGTGAGATGGATAGGTGAAAGTTTTTCCACCGGAAGTTCCGGTGTATACCTCTTCAACCTATGTCCATTCACTTTAAAAATACCGGAGTTTTCACCCCATACTTCGACAGCTCCGTGGGGAAAATCTTCTTCACAACATAAGGTCCCGTCCATCGTGACCTTAACTTTTCTGGAAAAAGTCGGAGCCTAGAATTAAAGAGAAGAACAAGATCACCTTCTTTGAAGTTCTTTGGCAATATGTGCTTGTCATGCCACTTCTTTGTTCTTTCCTTGTAGATCCGTGCATTCTCATATGCATTCATCCGGATCTCCTCCAGCTCGTTGATGTCCAACAACCTCTTTTCTCCGGCTTCTTTTATATCAAAGTTTAGCCATTTCACGGCCCAATATGCTCTATGCTCCAACTCTACAGGCAAATGCCAAGATTTTTCATAAACAAGTTGATAAGGAGTAGTACCTATGAGAGTCTTGTATGCTGTCCTATAAGCCCAGAGTGCATCATCAAGCTTCATTGCCCAATCTTTCCTTGAGCGAGACACTGTATTCTCTAGGATCCCCTTGATTTCTCTATTCGAGATTTCCACTTGGCCACTAGTTTGGGGATGATATGGGGTTGCAACCTTGTGAGTTACCCCATACTTGCACAAAAGTGACTCAAAGTTTCTGGCTGTGAAGTGCTTCCCTCCATCACTAATAATGACACGTGGTGTGCCAAATCTAGGGAAGATAGTTCGGCTGAAAAATTTAATCACAACTTTAGCGTCATTTGTGGGTGAGGCTATAGCTTCAACCCATCTAAATACATAATCAACCGCTAAAAGAATGTAAAGGTTCCCGCATGAGGATGGGAAAGGTCCCATGAAGTCAACACCCCATACATCAAAAATCTCAACTTCTTGGATGTTGTTCAAAGGCATCTCATTCCTCCTAGATATGTTACCCGTCCTTTGGCATGAATCACAAGCAGTGACGAATATCTGCACATCTCTGAAAAGATTAGGCCAAAAGAATCCAGATTGCAATACCTTGGCACTAGTCTTGTGAGCACTAGCATGTCCTCCACAGGGCAATGAATGACAATGTCGGATGACACTCTCAATCTCGTCGTCTGGGACGCATCTCCTAAGGATTCCCTCAGGTCCTCTCTTGAATAGTAGTGGTTCATTCCAATAGTAATGTCTCACATCCTTGTAGAATATCTTCCGTTGGGAATGAGATAAACCTGGAGGAATTTCACCACAAACTAAATAATTAACAATGTCAGCAAACCAAGGTTCCTTTTCACCTGAAATTTGGAGGATATATTTCTCCATCATGTGGAGATGCTCATCCGGAAATGCATCGTCAATAGGGATGTCATCCCCTTCCATAAGTTCTGGAGGTAATCTGTTAAGATGATCAGCTACAGAGTTTTCGGGCCCCTTCTTATCTCTAATCTCTAGATCAAATTCTTGAAGGAGAAGAATCCACCGGATAAGACGTAGCTTTGCATCCTTCTTGGTGAGAAGGTACCGAATCGCAACATGATCCGTGTACACAATCACCTTAGCTCCTACAAGATAGGAACGGAACTTCTCAAATGCGTAGACGACGGCTAGGAGCTCCTTTTCAGTAGTTGCATAATTCAGCTGAGCTCCATCAAGCGTCTTGCTAGCATAGTAAATAGCATGAGTAAGTCCTTCCTTCTTCTGTCCTAGCACTGCTCCCACTGCGAAGTTGCTTGCATCACACATCACCTCGAATGGAAGAGACCAATCGGGAGGTTGCATGATTGGAGCAGTGATGAGAGCTTCCTTCAACCTGTAAAAAGCATCAAGGCATTCCTTCGAGAAAACAAACTGAACATCCTTGATTAGTAGGTTAGTCAAAGGTTTAGCAATTTTAGAGAAATCTTTTATAAATCTCCGGTAAAAACCGGCATGTCCTAGAAAACTTCTTACCCCTTTGACTGATGATGGTGGAGGTAGCTTCTCAATAGTCTCAATCTTGGCCTTATCAACCTCAATTCCACGGTTAGATATCAAGTGACCTAACACAATACCTTCCCTAACCATGAAATGACATTTCTCCCAATTGAGAACAAGATTACAATCCTCACATCTTTGTAAGACCAAAGTACAAGTTAGCCAAACATTCATCAAAAGAGGATTCCATAAACAGAAAAATCATCCATAAAGACTTCCATGATGTTTTCAATATATTCAGAAAAAATAGACATCATGCATCTTTGGAAAGTAGCAGGAGCATTACATAAACCGAAAGACATTCTCCTATAAGCAAAAGGTACCCCAAGGACAAGTAAAAGTGATTTTCTCTTGGTCATCCGGATGGATGGGGATCTGAAAAAAACCACTATACCCATCTAGGTAGCAAAAGTAAGAGTGTTGGGCTAACCTTTCTAACATTTGGTCAATGAAGGGTAAAGGAAAGTAATCTTTCCTAGTGGCATGATTCAACTTCCTATAATCAATGCACATCCTTCATCCTGTCACAGTCCTAGTCGGGATCAACTCATTCTTTTCATTAGTTATGACAGTCATCCCACCTTTCTTAGGTACAACATGTACCGGTACTAACTCACTTACTATCCGAGATGGGGAATATAATTCCCGCATCAAGCAACTTAAGGATCTCCTTCTTAACTACCTCTTTCATGTTAGGATTCAATCTCCTTTGAGGTTCTCTAGAAGGCCTATGTCCAATCATCTAACAAGATCCTATGCACGCACATAGAAGGATTAATCCCTATGAGGTCATCTATAGTGTAGCCCAAAGCTTTTCTATGCATCCTAAGCTCTTTCAATAACTTCTCGAGTTCAAGTTCATTCAAGCTAGCACTAACAATGACGGGATAAGATGAGTTAGAACCAAGAAAGGCGTACCTTAGGTGTGTCGGAAGAGGCTTTCATCTCGACCTTAGGAGGCTCCGGTTCTTCTTCAGAAAATCTCGGCCAACTCTTCCCGGTGGAGATGAAGGATCTCGGCCCGAGCTGAGGTGAATCTCGGCCGAGATAGGGTAAATCTCGGCAAGCTGGAGATTTTCGGTCTCGGCCGAGATGCCCTGATCTTCTGAAACTGAAACTTTCTGTTGCCAAATCTCGCGAGATTTCTTGGATCTCGCGAGATGCCATCTGCTTCTGTCAGTTCTTCGAATCTTGATTCCTCGTTGATGGGGAGAAGACTCAAAATCGGACTTCTTCAAACAGTTCATCTTTTGGCTCTGCTGTCATGATGCTCATGGTCAAAACCTGCTCAAGAGGGTCAGAACATAGAATTGAATTTATAATATCACAATCATCTTCATCATCCTCTAGGATGTTGTACATATCCTCTTCAAACAAGGGTCCCTTAATCAAAGGAGGGAGTTTAAATTGCACAACTTCCTCATCAATTCTAAATGTAAGGGTAGCACCCCTACAATCAACTAAACATCCAGAGGTAGCAAGAAAAGGTCTCCCTAAAATGATAGGAACAGGACAATCAGTCAGGAATATCTAAAACAACAAAGTCAATAGGGATAAAGAACTTCTCTAATTGGATTGGAACATCCTCAATGATTCCCACAGGACGTGTGGTGGTTCTGTCTGCCATGCAAAGAGTCATCTTTACTGGCTTTGGTTCTCCAAGTCCAACCTTCCTGCATAAAACGAGTGGGATAATACTTACACTAGCTCCAAGATCGCAAAGTGCTTTGTACGTTCCATCTCCAACTTTGATTGGGACACAGAAAGATCCGGGATCACTCAATTTTGGTGGCATCTTTCCACTGTTTCCTCTGGATGAGGTCAGTAGATCTCCGGGTCATTCTGACTTCTCCATATTCCTCTAGCTTCCTCTTGTTGGAGAGGATTTTCCTTCAAGAACTTTCCATAAGCAGGCATCCCTAAAAATAGCATCAACAAAAGGGATGTTAATATGCAATTTATTTAAAAGGTCAAGGAACTTACCAAAGTGCTTGTCCAATTGAGCTCTAAGCACGGGATTTAGGAAAAGGAAGTGGTGGCTTGTATGGAGGAGGAGGGATGTAGACATTCTCTTTTTCCTTAGGCTCCTCTTCCATTGGTTGCTTTCCTTTATCCAAAACCTTTAGGTTGTGGATCATTTGTTTCTAATCCACTTCTTGTAGTGATTGCCATGACTTGCCCTTTGGGATTATTTTTCAGTTTTTTCCTAGGAAGTCTTCCCTGGATCTCTTTTGAGCGTCTTCGGCCTTCTTGAACACTTGAGTTTCCAAAACCTTTTGGGCTTTGGTTACACTAGTGACTGTACTCTCTAGATTTTCCCATTCCTAGGCCATCAATTGCTCAAACATTGCTTCAACTCTATCCTTTGGTTGAGCGGGTTCAGCTGGCTTGGACGGCTGGCCTGCAATTGCTTAGAAGAAGCTTGAGGGTTCAAAGTACCCTCAGGATTAGAATAAGAAAAACCAGGATGATTATGATTAGGGCTTTGTAGTTATTTCCCTGATTATTCCTATTATAATTGTTGTTATGACCTCTTTGGTTTTGATAACCTCCTTGGTAGTTACCTTTACCGCATGTAATTCGCATCCTCTTCCTTGGATGCTACCTGCACTTCGGCTTTGCTGAGCTTTCAAGTTAGATGGCAATTAATTCTTTCAAAGATTTAAGTTCAACTTGCAAAGCATCTAACCTTGAATCATTAAGAGTGTTTTGGTTTAGCCTCATAGACTCCGGGTCTAGTCTTTCTCTCTTCAACTTTCCTGTGAGAATACTTTTCAATAGTCTTGGCTTGCTTCCGTAATGACATTCCAAGCTTCATCCACAGTTTTTTTCCATAAAAGTACCTCCAGAAAGTGGATTGCAATTAAATTGAGTATCTTCATCAAGTCCCTTGTAATAAATCTCTAGCAATTCAATCTTAGAGATCCCATGATGAGGACATTCCAACGTAAGGTCAATGAACCTCTCCAAGACTTATATCAAACTCTCCTTATCTTTCATCACAAAAGCATTTATCTTCCCTCTAAGTTCAGTAGTCTTGTAGGGTGGGAAAAACTTAGTGAGTAATTCAGACACCATCTCCTCCCATGTGTTAATCCGCCCATATGGAATAGTTTGATACCAAGCTAAAGCTTTATCCTTAAGAGAGAAAAACCTCTTATCTTATGATTGTTACCTTCCATACGAGCTGGACTTACCGCATCCATAAGAGTCTCGTAGTTGTTCATGTGTTGGTGAGGAGATTCTGTCTCTATCCCACCAAACTGATTCTGGCGAATCATCTGTATCACCTGCGGTCGCAGCTCATGCTCATGACTTGCGGGATCTCCAAAGTTAACTCCGGGACGGTTAACTCTTTGGGTAGGATCCATCCTGTGTCCAAGTGTTTGTGGAACTTCCACAAAGGCTGGTGAATGGCAGGTCTGAGAGGAGCGGGAGGTGGAGCTTGTGGAGGAGCTTCAACTCGAGGAGGATTTAGAGCTAATTGTGGTGCTCGAATTACTTGCTGCATTGGAGCTGGAGCTGCAGTTGGCCTCTGGTTCATGGCTCTGGCTATCTCTTCCATTTGAGCTCTCATTGCAGCCATTTCCCTTTCTGTAGTTTGTTCTCTTTCTCTAGCAATCCGTCTCTCAGCTTCTAGTTGCTCTAAAGCATCTCTGAGTTTAGCTTCATAATCTCTGATTTCAGCCATTTTAGAAGCTTTCCGGGCTCTTAGTCTCTCTCGCAGTGTCCTTTCAGGTTCGGGATCGTACGGAACTAGTTCTTTCAAACCCCGAGTTCTTTGCATACACTGTGAAGGATACCTAAAGTCCTGAAAATTCCAAAAAAAAACCCAGAAAAGAGATCAAAAGTAAAAGAAAGACTACACTAAAAGAAATCACAAAACAAAACAAATGACTTAGTCCCCGGCAACGGCGCCAAAAACTTTGTTCGCTATTTTCACGTCCCTATAAACTTTTATCAATAATGATAAAAGCTCACATGTTAGTAAAAACACGGTATGTTTTAAATTTATAAACAAGAAATAAACACCCAATTTGTAGCGAATGCACAGTGTATGGGTCAATTACAGTTAGGGTAAGTATTCCAAGGTCGAACTCCAGGACTAAATGTTTGGAATGCAAATGTGGTCACAGATAGCGTAAATCAAAATAAAAGAACGAGGTTGGAAAAGAAGGGAAGAAAGATCAAAGGAGTTTTGAAGGGTTTTCTGTAGAGTTCGCAATCAGATATCAGATTTGATCGAAAACCAAGTAAAACAGACAAACGAAAGTATATCAATAAAGAAAATGCGGATTCCAAGGATTCAAGGTCATTGTTTATACGCACGGACTCAGGAAATCTCTCAAAAGATCTATGGTTACAAACTTCAGGGAAGAACGTTTCTAAACTGATAGTCTATTACCGGGTAAGTCTCAAGACTATCTAGTTCCAAACCAACTACCTATTACCGGGTAAGTCTCAAGGTAGAGAGGTAGGAAATTCTAAACAAACCAAACTCCGAACTAAGGGAAAGGTAAACCATTACCGGGTAAGTCTCAGGTATTACCCTACTTAGGACAGAATCTAGGCACACTCAACCCTATAGAGGTTTTCACCTCTATTACCTATGGTCGAACACTCAAGTATCTAAGCCGAACATTACCGGGTAAGTCTCAGTTCCGGTTTAGGTTACTAGCTAGATGAATTCTAACTAGGTTCAGGAACAAGCCAACCAAAGGATTTCAAAGCTATTAAAACCAAGCAATAAGCACAATTCCATCATAGTCCCGGTATAAACAAATCCCAATTCACCTTGGATCCACAAGACTTTTAGCCAACAATCGACATTTTCAACGCAATCATCAATCCACTCAATTCAATGGAAGAAACAATCATCAATCCAAGCAATTCAATGGAAGAAGCAATTATCAATCCAATCAATTCAATCAATTCAAGAGAGAATGCATAAACAAGAATCTAAAATAGAGATTAAAGAAGAAACTTAGCTTTATTGATAGAGGATTAGCAAAACGTCAAATTCCCCAATATTCGCGAAGTTCCTCCAAGCTCAAACAAGTTCAACAATGGCTAACAATGGTCTAGGGCAAAGGGAGAAGAAAAGGGGAAAAAGCTCTCTCCAAAGGAGCTCGAAATTCCAATGAAACGGGAACCCCGGTAATCATTAAAGGCTTTCCTTTTATATCCCGCAACGGGCTGCCCTAAAACAGATCCAAAAAATAACGAAATAAATCGGCGAAAAGGAATCTCGGTTGGTGACCGAGATTTTTGAACGTCGGGGCCGAGATTTGCTTCATGATCCAGCGTTGACGAAATCTCGGTCGGAATCCCGGTCAAATGTGAAAAGTCTCGGCCGAGATGGAACAAATCTCGGCCGAGATCACGACCGAGATTCTCCGACAGAAACTTCTGATATGGGATCTCGGTCGAGCTGGCTCGAATCTCGGCCGAGATGGCTCGGATCTCGGCCGAGATGGCTCGGATCTCGGCCGAGATTTCTCGGATCTCGGCCGAGATTTCTCGGATCTCGGCCGAGATGGCTCGGATCTCGGCCGAGATTGCTCCAATCTCGTGCGTTTTGTCTTGGCTTGTCTTTTC
The DNA here is from genome assembly GCA_002319775.1 of Fagopyrum tataricum. NCBI lineage: Eukaryota > Viridiplantae > Streptophyta > Magnoliopsida > Caryophyllales > Polygonaceae > Fagopyrum > Fagopyrum tataricum. Next base: position 56,511,722 of record CM008281.1, on the reverse strand, counting down.
CTCTTTTCCCATGCATGCGTGATCGCTCCTAAGCGTCCATCCCGAGGACTGATCCTCAAATGCATCGTTTTCGCTCCGAAACACGCCAAAATACCTACAAAGACACCAAAAGTTTGTATAGACATCTATACTCGCAAAGTTGCATTAAACAAGTATAAAGAACACAACTTAAGGCTAAAACATGCATGCGGGAAAGGAAAAACTAACTATATGCTCTACTAAACTAGGTCGATAATTCATGTTATCATCCTTGCATATGCGTCTAGATAGCTGAAGACGTATGAGGAGAACTACCCGACTCATGATCTGGAGTTTGCACTTCACGACTTCTTTTCATCCTCAGACAGATGGTCAGTCATAGAGGACCATTCAAACATTGGAGGATATGCTGCGAGCTTGTGTGTTGGATTGGGGATAAGTGTGGACGGATCATCTCCCACTAGTTAAGTTCTCATACAACAACAGCTGGCATGCATCTATTGGGATGACCCCATATGAGGCTTTGTATGGGCAGAGGTGTCGTACTCCGTTATGCTGGGATGAGCAGAGCTGTGTTAGTGGTTTGACACCTGATCAGATTCAGGATGATGTGGCTCGTGTAGCACTGATTAGAGAGCAGATGCTGCCTGCGCAGAGCCGTCAGAAGTCTTATGCAGATAGGAGGCGTAGACCCCTAGAGTTCAGAGTGAGAGCCCATGTGTGGCTGAGAGTGTCTCCGACACGAGGTGTTAGACGTTTTGGCATTAAGGGGAAGTTGAGCCCCCGATATGTCGAACCGTTTGAGATTCTGGATCGGGTTGGGAGCGCAACATACAGGTTAGCTTTGCCTCCGAGATTAGAGGGTGTTCACCTGTGTTTCATGTGTCTTAGTTGAGGGAGTACATACCAGATCCGAGACACATCGTGAGTTATGATGATTTGGTGGTTGAGCCGGACCACACGTTTGTTGAGCATCCGATTGCAGTTCTAGAACGAGGTATGAGACGCCTGCGTTTGAAGGACATTCCTATGTTGAGGATACAGTGGTCGAGACGAGGACCTGATGAGGCTACATGCGAGACTGAGGATAGTATTCAGAGGAACTATCCAGAGTTCTATGCCGAGATAGATGTACCTGTAGGATCGACGAGTAGATCTTAGTACTATCTTGGTGAGTGTTATGCTTATGTGCTTATATGCTATGATGTGTTTATTTTCGTACTAGCTATGATATGATGTGTGGTCTTATTAGATCTTGCTGTGCTAGTGCGATTGATTATAGCTGGAGATGGTTCTTTCCTCCATGCTATTTTGGTGGACATAGTATTGCTGGAGATGTTTTTTCTCCATGCCCTTCTGTTATGAGTATGATACGGCCTGAGATGTTCTTCCTCTATGCCTTTGTGATGTCATGACGATGGTTTGGCTAGAGATGTTTTTCCTCTATGCTCTAGATAGTATAGTGATCTTATGGCTGGAGATGATGAGTTCCTCCATCCCTGTGTTTGAGGTTATAAAGTGATATAGGGTGATACCACCGTGCGGAGATGTGATGCCTCCGATAGAGAGAGTTATACCTCGGCTTCTGCGTCCGAGCGGTTTCAGGACTTTACAAGTTTCGGGACGAAACTTGTTTTTAGGGGGGGTAAGGTGTAAGAGCCTTAGTCTTTCGAGCTTGTTTTGGCCTTTGCTGCCCCCGCGGGTTTAGGGAGCCGCCCCTGCGGCTCGTGTAGTTTTCCGCCCCTGCGGCTCAGGGAACCGCCCCTGCGGTTTCTTGCGGATGCAACCGACTTTGTTGACTCTTGACCCGTGTTTTACTCTCTTCTCTTCTTATCCGTTTCCTTTGTTTCCTGAGCAAGGGTTACTTCATTCCAGCCTTCTTCACGTTCTTCTTCTTGCCTCCTTCTTCTCCTTGATCTTGTCTTGGCTTTCTTTGAGTTTGGAAGAGTTTTGTTGTGTGGATGATGATGTTGATGATGTTGGATGTTGTGCTGAGCTTGAGAGCTAGCTGTTGAGGTTGTTGATCTTTTCCTTGCCTAGACCAGCAGTAGAGGTAAACTCCTTGCTTCTCCTTTCTTTCTTTCTTCCTTGTTTCCTCTTCTCTAGCTTAGGATTAAATGTATGGAAGGTATATTGATGTTCGAATGTGTATGTATATGTATGTTTTTGAATATGGAATGGAGAAGACGTGATTTGATCACGTGAAGAGTGAAAGAGAAGTCGGGACTCTACGTTCTGCAGAGTCGCCGCTGCCGCGCCTGGAAACTGCCGCCCCTGCGGGAGCTTTGTCACCGCACCCGCACCCGGAAGCTACCGCCCCTACGGCCACGGTCTCAGCGCCTGCGCCCGTGCCTGCGCTTGCCTGCGGTTTGCCTTGTTCCACCCCTGCGTCTTTCCGTTCCGCACGTGCGTCTTGTACCGGATCCACTTAGAGTAGTATGATCCTTTCCTTTCCTAGTATGAGCGGGTTAGTAGCATGCTAGGTATGTGTATGAGGATAGAATGATGAGGATGTGATATATCTGTATGCCGGTTATGACTTTGAAGTTAAGTAGTTTATCGAGGTTTATAAGTTGGATATGATCCTTATGGATCCTTTGGGTCTAGGTGTGACCCCTTTGATTGATAGGACACGTGATATCTTGTTATGCGTTGTTTTAGGTAGTGTTGTCCTCCAAATTGGAGTGGATCGTGTTTGAGAGTTGATCGTGGTTGAGACTACTTCTGAGGTTGAGGTAAGTCCATAGGACTTACTTAGCTACCATCCTTATATTGGATGTATGCATGAGTGGTGTGTGATATATGCTTGATAGCATGCGTAGTGATGATTATCGACCTATGATTTAGTGACTGCCCATTGTAGGGTTGTGATAACTTGTCCTTTCATCCCGCTGGGAGTCTGGAGGTTCTCTGCGGGCAGCACAGTTTGGCTTAGTGGGACGGGCACCATCACCACTCCCATAGGGTATACGGGGAGGTGTGACCGGATTACCACTACAGCTGGCACCATTCCCCAGAGGCGAGGGTTATATTCCTCATGTCACATATATTCAAATACATCTATATATATACGATTGGAGTGTTTGATATTATAAAAATAATAAACCGGGTAAATGTTTGATAGCATGATGAGGTGTTTATTATTTCGTGATGTGTGATTGTGCTTATGCATCTTCTATATATATATATGTGTATGGTTAGCTAACGGTTTATACCGTGTTGTAGATCCTTTGCAGGTTAGGAGAGCTGCAGAGTGATCTAGAGTGGGTGATCCGCTGAGGGCTCCGTACACTGGGTTATGCGAGGGTTATGGGTTTTTGTATGTACAGTATATACTTTGGTTGTACTCAACGGTTCTTATGTAAACCTTTTGATATGTATATATATACAGTTTGATGTTTTGTTTTAATCTATCTGTGCCTTGTTGTAAGATCTAGTGAACTTGTTGTCAGGCTAGAGTAAGGATCCATTGTGAGATTCTAGCCCAGTAGCACCTCGAGTCCTACGGATTCGGGGTGTTAGAAACAAAAAATTCCAATGGTAATGCATTGTGAATTCTGTAATCACCATATTGAAAGTTTCAAACATTTGTTCTTTGTATGCCCATGTACTCACCAAGCTCTGGGTAATGCTAAAATTTTCTCAACATTGAACAACTTCGACACTTCTAAGCATAGTATTAAGGATAAGCTTTTACAAATAAAAGAAAAAATTTCCCCAACAGAGCTGAGACAAATCGTGATCATCTGGTGGAATATCTGGTTCGATATGAACCAAATTATATTTAATAATAACAAACCTGTTACGAACCTTAAACAAATTGCATCAAAACAAATATAAGATTGGGATAAAGTTAATTTCAACACAAAACCCACAAATACTTCTGGAACAAAAGCAAGAAGGAAAACTAAGAACATCAAATGGCGAAAACCAAAGGACAAATTATTTAAACTAAACTTTGATGAATCAAAAAATAACAATGGCCAATATGCTTTCGGATTTATTATCCGTAATAACCTTGGTTATCCTCTAGCGGCAGGATAAAGAAGATGCAAAGCAGAGTCGGTGTTAGAAACAAAGGCTTTTTCCATGTGGGAAAGTCTACAAAAGGCCAAATATTTAGAGGTGACATCCATCGAGATTGAAGGAGATAATATGAAACTCATTAATGCGATCAACAAGACCTGAAAGTTGTAAGAACCTTGATCTTTTGGAGCCACTTTGGCCTTAGCCGCCCCCGCGGGTTTGTAGAGCCGCCCTTGCGGCTGAGCCATGATCCGCCCCTGCGGCCAGGAAACCCGCCCCTGCGGTTTCCTGCGGCTGCAACCGGCTTTGTTGACTCTTTGACCGTGCTTTACCTTTCTTTTTCTTCCTTCTTAAGTCTCTTCCCTTGGCTCGTGAGCAAGGGTTTCCACTCCTTTTCCCAGCCTTACGCCCTCCTTGCTTATCCCTTCTTGCTCCTTGATCTTCTTCTTGGTTTCCTTAGAGTTTAGAAGTGTTTTGGTGTGGCTTTGTGTATGGTTGATGATGATGATGATGGTAGAGGTTGTTGCTAAGCTTGAGAGTTAGCTGAGGAGGTTGTTGATCCTCTTTGTATCCTAGGACCACAAGTTTGGTAGGTATTCTTCTTCTTCTCTTCTTTCTTCCTTTGATTCCTCTTCCTAGCTTAGGATTAGATGTTTGTTGATGTAGATTAATGTTAGTATGTGTATGTATATGGTTGTATGTGACTTTGGAATGAAGAAGACGTGAGTTGATCACGTGAAGAGCCGAAGAGGAACCACGGGATCATCTT